>JAGFNQ010008559.1:0-26719 GCA_024364735.1 Boesenbergia rotunda | reverse complement strand
ATCACAAATTCTCTTATGCTGTGAGTTGTATTGCGGACATTCAGTAGATGAGTTTAAGATCCCAATCAAATACACAAGCATGTATACTCAAATAGTGAATTATCATTATATAAATGTTTTACAATCATAAGGCGATTGCCTTAGGACACTTCTCTCATATCACTAACAAACTCCCACTTGGCCTAATGCCAATCGCTACGGTATCCAATACCACAGGCTCTAACATGACCCTCAAACTTGCTTTGAGGCAAGGCCTTAGTTAAAGGATCCGCTATATTCCTTTCAGTGGGAACTCTCTCAATTTGTATGTCATTCCTACTTATAATCTCTCTGATCAGATGATAGCGGCGAAGCACGTGTTTGGATCGCTGATGAGACCTTGGTTCCTTTGCTTGTGCAATAGCTCCATTGTTGTCGCAGTAAACCGGCACTGCATCATCAATGGTTGGAACCCACCAAGTTCGGAGACGAACTTCTTGATCCAGACTGCTTCCTTTGCTGCTTCCGAAGCTGCGATATATTCCGCTTCCGTGGTAGAATCCGCTACGGTGTCTTGTTTGGAACTTTTCCAACTTACTGCGCCTCCATTCAAAGTAAATACGTATCCAGACTGCGATTTGGAGTCATCCTTATCTGTCTGGAAACTGGCATCTGTATACCCACGTATTACCAAATCTCCTTCTCCATATATTAGGAACACATCCTTAGTTCTTCTTAAGTACTTAAGGATTGTCTTAACAGCCGCCCAGTGATCCATTCCTGGATCCGACTGGTATCTGCTTGTGACGCTCAAAGCATACGATACATCAGGCCTAGTACATAACATAGCATACATGATAGATCCTATCGCGGATGCATAGGGAATCTTATTCATGCAAATCCTCTCGTCTTCTGTGCGCGGACACATAGACTTTGAAAGGTTGATCCCATGCCTAATGGGAAGGTAACCTTTCTTGGATTCCGACATGCTAAACCTTTTTAGCACTCGGTCTATATATGTAGACTGCGAAAGACCAAGCAACCGTTTTTGATCTATCTCTATAGATTCTAATCCCAAGGATATAGGTTGCTTCTCCCAGGTCTTTCATGGAGAAAGTTTTGGATAACCAAATTTTAACTGTCTGTAAGACTGAAATATCGTTTCCTATAAGTAAGATGTCGTCGACATATAATACTAGGAATACGACTGCACTCCCACTAACCTTCTTGTACACACAGGGTTCGTCAGGATTTTGTGAGAAATCAAACTTTTTGATTGTCTCATCAAAACGGATATTCCAGCTCCTAGATGCTTGCTTCAGTCCATATATGGATCGTCGAAGCTTGCATACCTTGGTTTTATCAACCGATGTGAAACCTTCAGGCTGTATCATGTATACTCCTCAAGAGGTTTCCATTAAGGAAAGCTGTTTTCACATCCATTTGCCATATCTCATAATCATAATGAGCTGCTATGGCTAGGAGCATCCGAATGGATTTAAGCATAGCTACTGGCGAATAGGTTTCGTCATAATCAATTCCTTGTTTCTGACGATATCCTTTTGCCACTAATCTAGCCTTAAGGTAACAACATTACCTTCCATGTCGGTTTTCTTCTTGAAAACCCACTTGCACCCTATGGGCTTAATCCCTTCAGGTGGGTTAACCAAGTCCCATACTTGATTTTCGTACATGGAATCCATTTCCGACTTCATGGCTTCAAGCCATTTGTCCCTTTCTGAACTTTTCAGAACATCTTCATAACTGATAGTTCGTCATCGCCAATGAGCAACACGTCGTTCGATTCACTTACGAGAAATCCGTATCTCTCTGGAATGTTGCGTGTCCTATCAGACCTACGAAGAGGTGGTGTAGTTTTAGGTTCAACTGATAGCTCATCATTATGAATTATCGGTTGTGGGCCTAGACTCGGTGTCTCTGTAATGTCTATTGGAGTTTCTTGAACTTCATCAAGTTCAATGCTACTCCCACTGTTTTCTTGTAAAAGAAATTCTTTTTCTAGAAATACAGCATGCCTTGAAACAAACACCTTTTGTTCCAAGGATGATAGAATTGGTAACCCTTCGTTTCCTTAGGGTATCCAATAAATAGACATTTATCAGACTTAGCATCCAATTTGTCTGATACAACCCGCTTTACGTAAGCAGGACAACCCCATATCTTAAGGTGAGTTAAGTGAGGTTTCTTACTATTCCAAATCTCATATGGAGTAGTAGAGACTACCTTGGTCGGGACTCTGTTTAATAAATAAACAGCTGTCTTAAGTGCATAACCCCAAAAGGATTTTGGAAGAGTTGCATGATTCATCATTGACCTAACCATGTCCATCAAGGTTCGGTTGCGCCTCTCAGATACACCATTATGCTGTGGTGTATATGGCGGAGTCCATTGGATAATATCCATTGTCCCTTAGATAATCTTGAACACTTGACTTAAGTATTCACCACCCCGATCGGATCGAAGTATTTTAATACTTTTGCCAAGTTGTTTCTCTACTTCATTTCTGAACTCTTTGAATTTATTAAAAGCTTCAGATTTGTGTTTCATCAAGAACACGTACCCGAATCGTGAGTGATCATCGATAAAGGTGATGAAGTAGCTATAGCCTCCTTGTGCAGGAGTTGACATTGGTCCACATACATCGGTATGTATTAGACCAAGCAACTCTCCCACTTGATTACCTTTTCCGGTAAAGGGTAATTTGGTCATCTTGCCTTTTAAGCACGATTCGCATGTATCAAATGAATCGGGTTCAAATGATTCCAAAATTCCACATCGGTGCAATTCGGTCATGCGTTTCTTACTTACATGGCCAAGACGGCAATGCCAAGTGTAGGAGTCTATTCGATTATCTATTCGAGCACGTTTGTTGCTAACTTCGATATTGAAAACGTCACTGGATAAATCTAACGTGTAGATGCCATTGCACAAAGTTCCATTCCCATAAAGAACGTCATTTAAAGTTATGTAACAACAATTGTTACTAAAAGTTAAATGATATCCTTTTTCATTCAAACATGAAATAGATACAATGTTCTTTATTAACGAAGGAACAAAATAACAATTATCCAACTCTAAGACACGTCCAGTCGGGAGCTTTAGCAAATATGTTCCGATTGCAACAGGAGCAATCTTTGCTCTATTTCTAACTCGCAAATCCGCTTCTCCCTTGACGAGTCTTCTTCTATTCCTTAGCCCTAGTATGTCATTACTGTAACGCCCCAAAATTCCCATTTTTAGTTCTTAAAGTCCTTAGAATTATTTAAAAATGGTTTAGAAATATTCTAGATATTTTTAGGGATTTTTAGAATATTTTAATGGAATTTTCCGAGTTCGTTTAGTATTTTAAAAAGGAAGAAAAAAAAGAAAGGGAGAAAAAAAATCGTTAAGGGCAGCAAGGGGTTCGAACCCGCGACCAGCAGGAGACCAGGCAAGCGCGCGACCAGCCAGGCTAGGGTATCAAGCACAACAAAAGGAGGAGAGAAATATATTTATAGAGTAGTTACGATTCTTTTCATTAAGATAGTATAAATAGATAAGTTAAGAGAGGAAATTAGATTTTTGGTTTTCTCTTTTCCTCACCCTAGCCGCGCGAGACAGCCTCTCCCTCTCCTCTCTTGGGTGACGCCGACCAACACCAAGGCCAGAGGGCCGGCCAAGGCTCTCCTCCGAGAGATATTCCTATATTCGGGATCCCCGCGACGAGAGGAACGTGTAGGCGCGAAGAATTCTCCGAGATCTCAAGTTTCTCCCGAACCTCCGACGTCGTTCTTGGTTGTAAGTCCAAGATATCAATGTAAGTACTGCTCACCTACAGTAAGAGGCGGTTTTTCCGCGAGAATTTCCTTTAAAAGTTTTAAAAGAGATAGTTTCTTTAGTTTATGATTTTTGGCATGTGATATTAGTTCATTATATGTTTGTATAAGTTGATTAAGCACCCTATATGAGATTAGGGCTAAGAAAAGTTATGAGAAAAGAAAAGAGAAGATAAAGATAAGAAAAGAAAAGGCCAAGGCCTTAAGAAATCCCCAAAAGTCAAGACTTAGGGATTTTAGCACGCGAGGTGCTCGAGAAAATGCCAAGGCATTTACAGATAAGAAAGAAAAGAAAGAAAAGCTATTTTATTTTATAAGGCCAGTACCCGGCGTCCAAGGGCGTCGTTAAAGAAATCCAGGTGTCCAATTCCAAGGTCTTGGCCCTGGTAGACCAAGGTCTGCTCTATTAGGATTGGTGGCTCGCTACCCCAACCTTTTAGGGAACGCGCATCAGATGGTACTTACGTCTTCAGTGGATCCAAGTGATTATTATTTTCAAGTATATACTTTAGCAAAGTTTCTAAAGTTTAAAGAGTTTTCAAAAGGTTAAAGAATAGCTAAAGTTTCAAGTTGAGCCAAGAAAAGTAAATCGAGATTTATTAATGCTTGAGTATGCATGTTTTTGAGTTATACATGTTCTTAATTTTCTTTCAAGCATATAAGTATTTCATATGATTTTCATATTGTTCAAGAAGCATGTTTGCACATTTCGAGATTTTGTGAGCTAGATAGTACTTACTAAGCTTTTGCTTACTAGTTGCATTTCCTCTTACTGCAGATAAAGGTAAAGGCAAGCAATTCTGAAGGAAGGCGACGAGGCGGTGCTGAGTAAAGTGTGTGTGGTGGCTGATTTTGGAGAGATCTTTGAGACGAGACAATTTAGTTATTTGAATTACAATGTTATAGTTTATTCAAAATTCAAGTTCTTGCTTTATGGAGTTTAGCGAACATTTAAGCTTTGAATAGTTTTACATGCTCAATTTCTTAGGTTGAAGATTCTATGTCATTTCATTTAGCATATATATCCTTATGATGGCATTGGATGGGTAGAAGTGTGAGTAGTTGGAAATATTGATACTTTGTTAGAGATATAGATGCATGTGCCAAGATAGTATTAATTTCTCTTTGAATCAAGTTTTATTGCTTAAACATGTTTAGAAGAGTTGCATTCTCATTTCATAATGCTTTAGCAAGGTTATAGAACATGTATTTGGTGTTATGAATGCATAGGAGTCAAGATTGGTACACACTCTATTGTTAAAGTTCATATAACCTTGAATAGCTTATTTTCTTCCGCAAAAGTCCTAATTACAAGTTTATGGATTCATTTTGATTGGCTAAATTGATTGAAAAACTGGCCTAGAGTATAGAAATGGTGTCATGATTCTATTTGGCTCGAAAGTATAGGTTTGGTGGAGTTTTGAAGCAAGTGCCGAAATCTGAAAATTCTGTTTTCAGGCCTATCAGTCGACTGATACAGTATCAGTTGACTGATACCCGAAAGTGGAGTTGGGCGAGGCAAGTTTCAATAAGTTTCACCTTAGGAGTTTTTGAGGAAGAAAGTGTGACATGGTATCATGCATGACTATTAGAGTTAGTATATCATAGATAGATTTAAATTGAGAAGAAAAAAAAAGATTTCCGCATTCTTTAGTCGTGCATTAGAGTCGAGAAGTAGACAGAAGTAACGATCCGTCTAAGGCAGGAGAAGGCGGGTCGCTACAATTACATATATGTGAGCTACACCCAGTATCAAGTACCCAGGTGTTTGAGGAAATAGAGTGACATTCAATAACGAAGATACCTGAAGAGGATGGGGCATCGGATGCCTTATTCTTCAAGGACTCAAGATAAACCTTGCAGTTTCTTCGCCAGTGACCTTCCTTGCCACAATGATGGCAAGTGCCTTTTGGTTTCTTTTCAGTCTTTTTAGCCTTTTTCTTCTTTCCCTTATTCTGTTCTTTGGCCTTCCTCTTAGAACCTTTCTTCGAGGAACCAACTAACAGAACTGCCTTTTGTTCCTGCTTTACAGAAGGCTCTACAGACTTCAGCAGGTTGACTAACTCAGGAATGGTAGTTTCCAGCTTGTTCATCCGATAGTTCATCACAAATTGCGAATAACTTTTGGGCAAACAACTCAGAATTAAGTCAATACTTAGTTCATGATCCATTGCAAAACCGAGTGTGTTTAGTCGCTCAATGTACCCCAACATCTTTAGCACAAACTGCGAGGCAGAAGTGCCTTCTTGCATCTTAGTTGTGAAGAGGAGTCTGGAGACTTCGAACCTTTCGGATCTTGCCTGCTCTTCAAACAACTCATTAAGATGGAAGATGATGGTATAAGCATCCATATGCTCATGCTGCTTTTGCAGCTCAGGTACCATAGAGGCTAGCATGATGCAACTTGCAAGTTCAGAATCGGTCACATGTTTCTGATAGGCCACCAATTGGTCTGGAGTTGCATCTGCTGGAGGATTTGAGGGAAGTAGTTCTTCAAGGACATAAGCAATCTTCTCTGCCTTGAGGACTATCCTCAGGTTTCGAAGCCAGTCCATGAAGTTAGGCCCAGTTAATTTGTTGGTGTCCAAGATGGAACGCAAATTCAGAGAAGACATGATCGAGTGATTATCCTAGAAATACAAATTGAGATTATGTGAGAAGATTTATTAAAGAATGTATCAACATACATAAATTAAATCCTATTTATTTTACGAATTGAGTCACCCTTATTATCAATTCGGGAGATCGTAGGAACATCTCCAAATAGGTTGATATCCAACCATAGATAAGAACAACCATGGCTGTGGCCATCAAGTTCTTCTTAGCTATGAAGGTAGGTAATTATACCGATTACACATCACATATATGTAACTATCACATTATGCTATCAACTAATTGAATGTTTGCATAAAACATTGGGTTGTTAACTCATTAACAAGTATGTATCATTATACATAACACCCAACTGCACCTCTCTTTACATCGACCTTGGCTGTGGCACAACAAATCGATGCTCCAAGCTTAAGGCTGACCCATTAATCAAGAAATAGTTTTAATATGGTTGGAGCTCATTCAACCGCTTAGTCAGGCTTGGATGTGTCCAACAACCAAAACTAATGATTGACCTCTGACTCGAACTATATTATTCATAAACTAATTCCATGGTTTGAACATGTTGAGGTTCAAGTCGGGCATGGATGTGTCCCTCAACCCAAGCGAGAAACAAAACTCCGATTCTAACCATATTAATGGAAGGTGTTGGCCTTAATATTTTGTAAGGGGTTTTGGGTCTCATTCTTTTTAAGCACATTCATGATATAAAATTATGTCATGACTAACGATTTCCTTAATAAAGTATGTATGTGACTTAATTTATCAACTCTCATGAATTAAATTAGGAACCGGATTTCCTAATCATAAATTCATACTTTATTAAAGGAATTGTTTTGGGAAACAATTTCCTAAATTGTCATAATTAATTTCGGAAATAATATGTTCAAGACTTTGATTTCTCTAAATCAAATCTTATTAAATTAAGAGACAAATCCCTTAATTCAACCACATATTATTTTCATGAAAATCTCATTTAAGAAACTCTATAGGAAACCATTTTCCGAATTAATTTTGGAGACAACAATATGTAAGAGCATCACCTCTTAAACATATTTTATTCATGGATTTAATTAATTACAACAAATTATTTTCTAAGGGTGGCTCCCCGAGGCTCAGATACCCAATGAATAGTAATGTGTTGTAAATCCAATTGGACGGCTCCCCGAGGCTCAATCCAATCAAACATGACAATTTCAATTAAAAAATTGAGAAATTAAATTACAACAACTAACTTTAAATTGGACGGCTCCCCGAGACTCAATCCAAAATAAAGAATTTTGTTGTCAATTTAAAACAAAATAAAGAATTTTGTTGTCAATTTAAAAACCAATTCAAATTTAATTGTCAATTAACTGTCCATGAATTTGTCTAGACTTTCTTAAAAGAAAGTGCCCAAAATTGCGAGATTTCGAAAATTGATTTTCAGAATAATTGCAAGTTTCCGGTACAAAGAAAACTTACATATTTCCAAAATTGGAAAATTTCTAAAATAGAAAAATTTCTAAAATTGGAAAGTTTTCAAAGATGGGAAGTTTCGAAATTATTATAAAATTTCAGAAAATAGAAAATTTTAAACCTTTGCGAAATTTCATGAGGATTTCCAAACTTTGAAATTCCTAAATCTAAAATTTATTATAATTTGAAAGTTTCCATAATTGAAATTTTTTTTTTTCCGAAATTGAGATCATGACAAAGATTTCCACAAAACAATTATTTGATTAAGTCGAACACTAACCGGCTCTGATACCACTGTTGGGACCGGGTGCATGTCGACAAGGATACGAGTTCGTAAAATTTAAAATTTTTACGTGCAGCGGAAGAGTTTGCATAAAATAATTTCCTAAATTATTTTAACTTCGTATCTAGCATGCAACCTTATAGTGTATTGACATAATCATAAAATAAAAGTTTGCGAAAAGTAAACTAATTTACCAAGTACCTCGCGTAACTCGAAGTAAGGGACGAGATCCAACCGTAGCGTCCCTTGGAAGCTTCGCCTCTATTCGCGTCCACGCCGAGTTCTCTTCGGGATGACTTCGCAAAGTCACGAGTTTTGTGCCGACGAGAACTACTAGATTCTCTAAAGGCACAACTAGAAGAATAAGAGAAATAATGGAAAACTAACCAACGAAGTAACGGAATCGTATTCCGGGAAGAGAGGAGTCGCTATCCGCTTCTTCTTCTTCGTGTTCGGGTTCTCCTCCTTCTTGATTGCTCACGCCAACTTCACCTTGGAAGTTGGTTGGGTGCGCCGGCCCTAATCCACAAGGGTGGGCGCCGGCCCTAGGCAAGAGAGGGAGAGGGAGAGGAGAAGAGATTAAGAGAGAGAGGGAGAGCTCTATGATAAGTTGAGTTAGGAATAAGGGCTAGCCTTTGGTTCCTTTATATAGTAGCAACTCCTTTGCTAAGTCTCCCTCTAAACCGAATTAACGGAATTAACGGAATTAGTTATAAGAAATTTATCTTATAAATTTTCTTATTAATTATTCCATTTAAGCCTAGTCTTATTATAAACAATTTATAATAAAACAAATTAGTTATCATAAGAGATTTATCCTATAAATTCTCTTATGAATTTTGTTATAACTAACTTTATTATAAAACTAATTATTTATCATAAGAAATTTATCCTATAAATTCTTATGAATTAATTCCGTTTAAACCAAGTCTTTATTATAAACTAATTTATAATAAAAAACTAATTCTTCTTCTCTTTAAGTTATGGAATAAATTTTATAAGAAATTTATAAACTTTCTTATTATCAATTCATAATTGATTTTGCAAAATTAAAATAAACCCAATTCATGGATTATTTTAATTTTCTATAAAAGAATAAATTTCTATAAATTTATTTATATAAATTTCTTTATACAAATTTATTTATCCATAATTTATAAAATAAATCGCGCTGGATTTATCTTATTAATTAAACCAATTAAATTGGTTTTTTTTCCTTTAATGGCCGGCCACCCAAGGAGGGTTAACACCATCTTTGGCCGGCCAAAACCGACCCGAACCGATCGCGAATTAAACTCATTTAATTCACCCAAAAAGCCTTCAAAAGACTTAGCCATTTTTAGCTTCCATTGCGCCTCTGACTAACTCAGATTCGACTTATTTCTCTTGATCGGAAAATCCAATTTTCAACTCATTTTAAATCCCTCGGATTACTCGTAGTGCGTGTGACTAAATAGGCTTTCGATTTATGTTGGCCGTCTATAATCGACTAATTATAGAACGATCATGAGTGGCACCTAGTAGTACATCATGATCCCTAATTAATCGAAAGATCAACGGTTTGACCTCAGAAGAAATTATTCTGAAACCCTTCAGCAGCTCTAATGAATCATGCCCCATTCCCATCACCACCTTATACCCACTTGGTTCAGGACACGGTCAATGGTGTCAGTCCCCACTAGGCTGACTACGTCACGCCTAGCCCAAGTAATGTCTTACTCGTCCTTTGGATTTCTAATTACTCTCATGTATTTTAGAGACTCTCACTCTAAACATGATATGCTCTGGCCAGAGGCTTTGAGTAACAATCCGAGGATAGGCCTGGGCATACATCTCCTCGCAAGGAGTGGTGAATCCTTTGTAGGCTGTTCAAACATCTTCGGGCACTTCGGCTTATACCCGATCATCCTGGGTCCACACCTCCTTGGAGATGCTTGCTTAAGATGTCAAAGTATAAGTCTCCATGACCAAGATGACTTGAACACCGCAAGTCAAAGGAACATCGCACTTAAGCCGCAGTAAGATCTTCATTGACATATCTACATGTAGATTCCCATATGAAGTCTTACAGCTAGTCACTCCAATGAACTAGCTCCCTTAACTAGCATCCATGTTTATCTCCGGACATCCCAATGTCACCAGCCAATTAGAATCAGCTGATTAGAGATTAACCCATGCTAGTCTCAACAGAATTGATAGTGTCCGTTTTTATCAATTCATCGACTAGGGATATTTTCAATACTTCACATTTGCGCATTTAGAGATAATCACTAGTTGTGATCTCATCACAAATTCTCTTATGCTGTGAGTTGTATTGCGGACATTCAGTAGATGAGTTTAAGATCCCAATCAAATACACAAGCATGTATACTCAAATAGTGAATTATCATTTATTAATATAAATGTTTTACAATCATAAGGCGATTGCCTTAGGACACTTCTCTCATATCACTAACAGCACCAACAATTCAGAGCCGATGCGCGGGCTTGTTCTCATCACTTGCCAGATTGTAATGGAGGCCACAAGACCCTTACGGTCCCTCTCCCACTTAGTAATTTAATGTGAGGAATTTTTCATGCACACACACAACAAGCACATAACCAAGGCACAAATAAGAAAAATCTTAGATTTTCCAACTTTCATAGCCTTGATCACCAATGCGCCTCCAGTCATGTCGTCATCTCGTCCACTCCTCCCTACACCATGCGCAAGCCACCATTAAAGGGATCTCCTAGCCGAGATGACTAGCTAATTATTTACATCCATCAATCCTATACTCGACGGTGGAGTGTACATAATATCTAGATCGAAAGCAAATAAAAAACTCTACTAAACACGTTCCGAATTTAATTAAAACAATTAAATACCTATCCAGCCTCGTCAACCCTGAGGATTTAATTAATTACAAAAATGCACAATCAATCACATACAACTATTATTTTAGCCATGATAAGTTGAAATCTAGTGCCTGCAACAAGGAGATAGCCACGCACATCCACATATCATCCAGAAAAAATAAAATATATGATAATGAGCAAAAATTAACTGAATCCTAAACACACAAAATCGAAAACCTCAGCTCTGATACCAGTTGTTGGGTATGGCTCGGCGGGATTTCTAAGCGAATACCTGGTCGTCCTTGAGAGACCTCTCCATGTCTATGGATTAAAAATTAATCCGAACGGAGACCCATCTCCCAAACAACCATCTCATCATCGTATCGATCGATTCGAATTACAACTTAGCTAGTCTCAAAGATCGAGCCTTGTAATTCGCCTAACCGATCAATCGCGAAAAAGACAACGAGTGGATCGCTGATTTTTGTGTTTATTATCGGGGTCCAATAATTAATTATCAAACATTAATTATATAATTAATTAAACATGATAATCAATTATTAATTCACATAAAATGATAGAAATAATGAAGGAGCCAAGAGAGATATATACATCTCTTTACCTTACGATCTTCTACCGTATGACCCTCCCGTCTTGGACATTGTGTGGGCGACGATCTACCAAGATCCGTGGTCACCAAGTCGATCCCTTCTCCTTGCGCCAACCAAGCCCTAACCAAAGGGTTGCCGCCGACCACTCTAAGGGAGAAGAAAATTCAAACACAAACCCTACTACTCCTTTCCTCCACCGTCAGCGCCTGAGCTTTGATTTTATGTCCATAGCAACTTCTTCTTCTCCACAGCAACCCGAGCATGATGATTGGAGCAAATTGAGTTGCTCCTCTGATCAAAGTTGCGTGAGCAATATGAACTCACGCAACTTGAACTCCTCTCATTAAAGTTGCGTAAGCAACTTGGACTCTTCATATCAAAGTTGCGTGAGCAACTTTGGATGCACTGATCAAAGTTGCGAGCAACTTTGGTTGAAGTTGCGTGAGCAACTTTTGTTGCTCTTTGGAGAAGAGATGCCATGAACAGTTAGTGATATGAGAGAAGTGTCCTAAGGCAATCGCCTTATGATTGTAAACATTTATTTTAATAAATGATAATTCACTATTTGAGTATACATGTTTGTGTATTTGATTGGGATCTTAAACTCATCTACTGAATGTCCGCAATACAACTCATAGCATAAGAGAATTTGTGATGGGATCACAACTAGTGATTATCTCTAAATGTGCAAATGTGAAGTATTGAAAATATCCCTAGTCGATGAATTGATAAAAACGGACACTATCAATTCTGTTGAGACTAGCATGGGTTATTCTCTAATCAGCTGATTCTCACTGGCTGGTGACATTGGGATGTCCAGAGATAAACATGGATGCTAGTTAAGGGAACTAGTTCATTGGAGTGACTAGCTGTAAGACTTCATATGGAATCTATCTATAGAAATGTCAATGAAGTTCTTACTACGGCTTAAGTGCTATGTTCCTTTGACTTGCGGTGTTCAAGTCATCTTGGTCATGGAGACTTATACTTTAACATCTTAAGCAAGCATCTCCAAGGAGGTGTGGACCCAGGATGATTGGGTATAAGCCGAAGTGCCCGAAGATGTTTGAACAACCTACAATGGATTCACCACTCCTTGCGAGGAGATGTATACCCAGGCCTATCGTCGGATTGTTACTCAAAACCTCTGGCCAGAGTATATCATGTTTAGAGTCCAAGTCTCTAAAATACATGAGAGTAATTAGAAATCCAAAGGACGAGAAAGATACTACTTGGGCTAGGTGTGACGTAGTCAGTCTAGTGGGGACTGACACAAACAGACCATGTCCTGAACCAAGTGGGTATAAGGTGGTGAAGGGAATGAGGCACGATTCATTAGAGCTGCTGAAGGGTTTCAGAATAATTTCTTCTGAGGTCAAACCGTTGATCTTTCGATTAATTGGGGGGCATGATGTACTACTAGGTGCCACTCATGATCGTTCTATAATTGGTTGATTATAGACGGCCAACATAAATCGAAAGCCTATTTAGTCACACGCACTACGAGTAATCTGAGAGATTTAAAATGAGTTGAAAATTGGATTTTCCGATCAAGAGAAATAAGTCGAATCTGAGTTAATCAGAGGCGCAATGGAAGCTAAAAACGGCTAAGTCTTTTGAAGGATTTTTGGGCGAATTAAATGAGTTTAATTCGCGACCGGTTTGGGTTGGTTTGGCCGGCCAAAGAGGGTGCCAAACCCCCCTTGGGTGGCCGGCCACAATAGAGGAGAAAACCAATTAATTTTGGTTTAATTAATAAAATAAATCCAGCGCGATTTATTTTATAAATTATGGATAAATAAATTTGTATAAAGAAATTTATATAAATAAATTTATAGAAATTTATTCTTTTTATGGAAGATTAAAATAATCCATGAATTGGTTTATTTTAATTTTATAAAATCAATTATGAATTGATTTTTCCATAATAAGAAAGTTTATAAATTTCTTATAAAATTTATTCCATAATTTAAAGAGAAGAAGAATTTGTTTTATTATAAATTGGTTATAATAAGACTCGGCTTAAACGGAATAATTAATAAGAAAATTTATAAGATAAATTTCTTATAACTAATTCCGTTAATTCCGTTAATTCCGTTTAGAGGGAGACTTAGCAAAGGAGTTGCTACTATATAAAGGAACCAAAGGCAAGCCCTTATTCCGAATCAAGTAATTGTAATAGAGCTCTCCCTCTCTCTCTTCTCTTCTCTCCTCCTTCCCCCTCCCTTCCATTAGGGCCGGCGCCCACCCTAGCTCCATTAGGGCCGGCGCCCAACCTACACCAAGGCAAGGTGTTGCCGTGAGCTTCAAGGAGAAGAAGAAACCAACCAAGAAGAAGAAGAAGCGGATCACATCTCCCTCTCTCTCGGAATTCGATTCCGTTACTTCGTTGGTTAGTTTCCTAATTTTTCTCTTGATCTTCTAAGTTGTGCCCATAGAGAATCTAGTAGTTCTCGTCAGCACACAACTCGTGACTTTGCGAAGTCATCCCGAAGAGAACTCGGCGTGGACGCGAATAGAGGCGAAGCTTCCAAGGGATGCTACGGTTGGATCTCGTCCCTTACTTCGAGTTACGTGAGGTACTTGGTAAATTAGTTTACTTTTCCGCAAAGTTTTATTTTATGATTATGTCAACACACTATAAGGTTGCATGCTAGATACGAAGTTAAAATAATTTAGGAAATTATTTTATGCAAACTCTTCCGCTGCACGTAAAAATTTAAAATTTTACGAACTCGTATCCTTGTCAACATGCACCCGGTCCCAACAGTGGTATCAGAGCAAGGTTAGTATTCGACTTAATCATATAATTGTTTTGTGGAAAACTTTGTCATGATCTCAATTTCGGAAAAAATTTTCAATTATGGAAACTTTCAAATTATAATAAATTTTAGATTTAGGAATTTCAAAGTTTGGAAATCCTCATGAAATTTCGCAAACGTTTGAAATTTTCTAATTTCTGAAATTTTATAATAATTGTGAAAACTTCCCATCTTTGGAAACTTTCCAATTTTCAAAATTTTTCTTTTTTAGAAATTTTCGAATTTTGGAAATATGTAAGTTTCCTTTGTACTAGAAACTTACCATTATTCTGAAAACCAATTTTTGAAATCTCGCAATTTTGGGCACTTTCTTTTAAGAAAGTCTAGACAAATTCATGGACAGTTAATTGACAATTAAATTTGAATTGGTTTTTAATTGACAACAAAATTCTTTATTTTGGATTGAGCCTTGGGGAGCCGTCCAATTTAAAGTTAGTTGTTGTAATTTAATTTCCTAATTTTTAATTGAAATTGTCATGTTTTATTTGGATTGAGCCTCGGGGAGCCGTCCAATTGGATTTACAACACATTACTTTTCTTTGGGTATCTAAGCCTCGGGGAGCCACCCTTAGAAAATGATTTGTTGTAATTAATTAAATCCATGAATAAAATATATTTAAGAGGTGATGCTCTTACATATTGTTGTCTCCAAAATTAATTAGGAAAATGGTTTCCTATAGAGTTTTCTTAAATGAGATTTTCATGAAAATAATATGTAGTTGAATTAAGAGATTTGTCTCTTAATTTAATAAGATTTGATTTAGAGAAATCAAAGTCTTGAACATATTATTTCCGAAATTAATTATGATAATTTAGGAAATTGTTTCCCAAAACAATTCCTTTAATTAAGTATGAAATTGGAATTAGGAAATCCGGTTCCTAATTCAATTAATGAGACTTGATAACTTAAGTCACATACATACTTAATTAAGGAAATCGTTAGTCATGACATAGTTCTATGTCATGAATGTGCTTAGAAAAGAATGATGAGACTCAAAACCCCTTACAAAATATTAAGGCCAACACCTTCCATTAATATGGTTAGAATCGGAGTTTTGTTTCTCGTTTGGGTTGATGGACACATCCATGCCCGGCTTGAACCTCAACATGTTCAAACCATGGAATTAGTTTATGAATAATATAGTTGGAGTCAGAGGTCAATCCTTATTTTTGGTTGTTGGACACATCCAAGCTTGACTAAGCGGTTGAATGAGCGCCAACCATATTAAAACTATTTCTTGATTAATGGGTCAGCCTTAAGCTTGGAGCATCGATTTGTTGTGCCACAGCCAAGGTCGATGTGAAGAGAGGTGCAGTTGGGTGCTATGTATAATGATGCATACTTGTTAATGAGTTAACAACCCAATGATTTATGCAAACATTCAATTAGTTGATAGCATAGAGTGATAGTTACATATATGTTATGTGTAATTGGTATAATTACCTACCTTCATAGCTAAGAAAAACTTGATAGCCACAGCCATGGTTGCTCTTATCTATGGTTGAATATCAACCTATTTGGAGATGCTCTTACGATCTCCCGAATTGATAAAAAGGGTTATTCAATTCGAAAAATAAATAGGATTTTATTAATGTATGTTGATACATTCTTTAATCATTCTTCTCACATAAGCTCAATTTGTATTTCTAGGATTATCACTCGATCATGTCTTCTCTGAATTTGCGTTCCATTTTGGACACCAATAAATTAACTGGGCTGAACTTCATGGACTGGCTTCGAAACCTAAGGATAGTCCTCAAGGCAGAGAAGCTTGCCTATGTCCTTGAAGATCAACTTCCTAACCATCCACCAGAGGGTGCAACTCTAGAACAATTAGTGACCTATCAGAAACATGTGACTGATTCTGAACTTGCGAGTTGCATTATGCTAGCCTCTATGGTACCTGAGCTACAAAAGCAGCATGAGCATATGGATGCTTATACCATCATCTTTCATCTTCATGAGTTGTTTGAAGAGCAGGCGAGATCCGAAAGGTTCGAAGTCTCCAGACTCCTCTTCACCTCTAAGATGCAGGAAGGCACTTCTGCTTCGCAGTTTGTGCTAAAGATGTTGGGATACATTGAGCGACTGAGCACACTCGATTTTGCAATGGATCATGAACTAAGTATTGACTTAATTGTGAATTGTTTGCCCAAAAAGTTATTCACAATTTGTGATGAACTATAGGATGAACAAACTGGAAACTACCATTCCTGAGTTGCTCAACCTGCTGAAGACTGTAGAGCCTTCTGTAAAGCCTGATCAAAAGACGGTTCTGTTAGTTGGTTCCTCGAAGAAAGGTTCTAAGAGGAAAGCAAAAGAACAGAATAAAGGGAAGAAGAAAAAGGCTAAAAAGACTGAAAAGAAACCAAAAGGTACTTGCCATCATTGTGGCAAGGAAGGTCACTGGCGAAGAAACTGCAAGGTTTATCTTGAGTCCTTGAAGAATAAGGCATCCGATGCCCCATCCTCTTCAGGTATCTTCGTTATTGAATGTCACTCTATTTCCTCAAACACCTGGGTACTTGATACTGGGTGTAGCTCACATATATGTAATGACATACTAGGGCTAAGGAATAGAAGAAGACTCGTCAAGGGAGAAGCGGATTTGCGAGTTGGAAATAGAGCAAAGATTGCTCCTGTTGCAATCGGAACATATTTGCTAAAGCTCCCGACTGGACGTGTCTTAGAGTTGGATAATTGTTATTTTGTTCCTTCGTTAATAAAGAACATTGTATCTATTTCATGTTTGAATGAAAAGGGTTATCATTTAATTTTTAGTAACAATTGTTGTTACATAACTTTAAATGGCGTTCTTTATGAGAATGGAACTTTGTGCAATGGTATCTACACGTTAGATTTATCCAATGACGTTTTCAATATTGAAGTTAGCAATAAACGTGCTCGAATAGATAATCGAATAGACTCCTACACTTGGCATTGCCGTCTTGGCCATATAAGTAAGAAACGCATGACCGAATTACACCGATGTGGAATTTTGGAATCATTTGAACCCGGTTCATTTGATACATGCGAATCATGTTTAAAAGGCAAGATGACCAAATTACCCTTTTCCGGAAAAGGTAATCCAGTGGGAGAATTGCTTGGTCTAATACATACTGATGTATGTGGACCAATGTCAACTCTTGCACAAGGAGGCTATAGCTACTTCATCACCTTTATCGATGATCACTCACGATTCGGGTATGTGTTCTTGATGAAACAACAATCTGAAGCCTTTGAGAAATTCAAAGAGTTCAGAAATGAAGTAGAGAAACAGCTTGGCAAAAGTATTAAAATACTTCGATCCGATCGGGGTGGTGAATACTTGAGTCAAGAGTTTCAAGATTATCTTAGGGACAATGAGATATTGTCCCAATGGACTCCGCCGTATACACCACAGCATAATGGTGTATCTGAGAGGCGCAACCGAACCTTGATGGACATGGTTAGGTCTATGATGAATCATGCAACTCTTCCAAAATCCTTTTGGGGCTATGCACTAAAGACAGCTGTTTACTTGCTAAACAGAGTCCCGACCAAGGTAGTCTCAACTACTCCATATGAGATATGGAATAGTAAGAAACCTCACTTAACTCACCTTAAGATATGGGGTTGTCCGGCTTATGTGAAGCGGACTGTATCAGACAAATTGGATGCTAAGTCTGATAAGTGTCTATTTATTGGATACCCTAAGGAAACGAAGGGTTACCAATTCTATCATCCCTTGGAACAAAAGGTGTTTGTTTCAAGGCATGCTGTATTTCTAGAAAACGAATTTCTTTTACAAGAAAACAGTGGGAGTGGCATTGAACTTGATGAAGTTCAAGAAACTCCAATAGACATTACAGAGACACCTAGTCTAGACCCACAACCAATACCTCATAATGATGAGCTATCAGTTGAACCTAAAACTACACCACCTCTTCGTAGATCTGATAGGACACGCAATATTCCAGAGAGATACGGATTTCTCATAAGTGAATCGAACGATGTGTTACTCGTAGGCGATGACGAAGTTATCAGTTATGAAGATGTTCTGAAAAGTTCAGAAAGGGACAAATGGCTTGAGGCCATGAAGTCGGAAATGGATTCCATGTACAAAATCAAGTATGGGACTTGGTTAACCCACCTGGAGGGATTAAACCCATAGGGTGCAAGTGGGTTTTCTAGAAGAAAACCAACATGGAAGGTAATTATGCTAAAATCCATTCGGATGCTCCTAGCCATAGCAGCTCATTATGATTATGAGATATGGCAAATGGATGTGAAAACAGCTTTCCTTAACGGAAACCTGCTTGAGGATGTATACATGATACAACCTGAAGGTTTCACATCGGTTGATAAAACCAAAGTATGCAAGCTTCGACGATCCATATATGGACTGAAGCAAGCATCTTGGAGCTGGAATATCCGTTTTGATGAGACAATCAAAGAGTTTGATTTCTCACAAAATCCTGACGAACCTTGTGTGTACAAGAAGGTTAGTGGGAGTGCAGTCGTATTCCTAGTATTATATGTCGACGACATCTTACTTATAGGAAACGATATATCAGTCTTACAAACAGTTAAAATTTGGTTGTCCAAAACTTTCTGTTGGACCGGCGCAGTCGATAGAGGGGGGGGGGTGAATATCGATCGTGAAAACTTGCGTAAATCTTTCGTAAGACTTCTGGACTCAGAGCGTTAGTGCAGCGGAAATATAAAAATAAAATAAAAGAAAGCAAAACAGGTGACACGGCAGGTTTATTTACTTGGTTCACAACCCCCCAGGGTCAGTACGTCCAAGGCCTATGTACTCGGCGTTGAGTCCACTAATAGTCTCCTTTCCAGAATTTCCAGAGGCGGAGAAACCCGACTTACAGTGCAATATTACAAGCAATAATAAAGAAAAATAAATACTGTAATTAATTGCAAACCAAGCAAAAATGTGAAGCTCGGCCGATCTGGACCTCCGAAGTGCCGCGCACTTCCTCCTGGAGCCTCCCAGTCGCAGAGCCTCGTCTTTAGCGCGTTGTCGTCAGTCGGAATGAATAGAATCGCAGTTAGGAAGTGTGTTGGAAGCAGAGGGGTCGAAGCCCCTTTTATAGCCCTCCTGGGGGCGCCCTGGTCGACGGGGGCGCCCCGGAAGACTCGGTCAACTCTTATCCTTGCACCTACCTCGCCGTAGGTGATAAGAACTTTGACCAGGGCACCCCGGATGACTCGGGCGCCCCCTTGAGGGCTTATCCTGTGTTCTGGCTTTGAAACAGCAAAAAAACTACTAATTAGGGCGCCCCGGACGCTCCGGGCGCCTCGGTTGACACCTGTTCTGCAAACACACGTTTGCTGCATGTATAGTACTGCCTGGGGGCGCCCTCGTGGACACTTGTTCTGCACACACACACAAGTGCACATCTTCTGCACTGGCTGGGGGCGCCCCCCATGCTGGGGGCGCCCTGGCTGCTGGTTTTCAGCCTTCTACATTTGCTTGCTTTGTCTTCTTCTCTTGGTACCTGCAAGATATATATATGCAAAGCAAGTATACATGAAATATTAATCTTACGAACTTGGTTCGGACTTCGGATTGGCACGCAATCCTAGGTCAAATCGACGCAAACTCTTACCCCCGAGAAAGCGCCTTTCACCTACTCCTTTCAGGAGATGGTTGCCGCCCGGTCCTTCGGGTGGACTTTTGCCTAGCCGCCCTTCGCTAGGTCTTGGATACCAAGCATCCCTTCGCTTGGTGCCTAGCAACCCTTCGCTAGGTCTTAGGGTTTCCATGCCTAGCTTAACTAGGACTTTTCTTAGGCTTAGGTTACTTCTCCTTCGCTCCCCTTTGTCTGTTCAACATATTACTGACTTAAGTACATTGTCAAACATTAAAACACATAAAGGAGAACATCATTGATGCAACTTGCACCAACAATCTCCCCCTTTTTGATGTTTGACAATAACTTAAGTTAGATTGGTTTAAGGGGCTAAATTGCTATCCTTGGGATAGAATAAAAGGTATAGGTTTTGGGAGAGTAAAAAATATTCTAACTGAAAAAATCTAACTTAAGCACTCTCTCCCCCTTTGTCATGCATCAAAAAGATAAAAACTTGCATCAACAATGAAAAACCTTTGAATTTTTGTTTTGAAAATACTTAGTGCAATTTTGTTTTTAAACAAAAATTGCATAAATTTGAAAATGCTCTAGGTTTAAAGTATAAGTACTTTGAAAAGATGATTTGTAAGGAGTGCAAGTACTTTCAAAAGATTATTTAAATCCCTTTTTGAAAGAATATAAGTATATTTTTTTTGAAAATATTTTACTTGATTGAGTTTCTTTTCCAGTCTGACACCATCCTAGGAAATCTTGTTGACCACAAGGGCATTTCCTAAGTGTCCTGGAAAGTTTTCAAACAAGTAAATATTATTATAAATTTTTAAGAAAAATGATAATATTTCACAAAGTATGTGCTGAAAAACTGTGTGAATTTTGAAAATCTAATATTTTACTTAACTTGGTCTATTTTCCAGTCTAACACTATCCTAGGAAACCTTGTTGACCACAAGGACATTTCCTAAGTGTCCTGGGAATTTTCAAACCTAAGTAACTATTATTTCAAAATCATTTCATAAGTCACACAAATTTTAACAAGTGGTATTTTGAAAAACATAGATTTTTAGTATTTTAAAAGTATGTAATTGAATAATTCTTTTAATTTGACCTCCCCCTAAACTTGACTCAGTCCTGGGAAGCTTGTTGACCATAAGTACTCTTCCTTTGAGTCTTAAGGTTTGATTCAAATCAAAGGAATTTTCTAATAATAAAAAATAGTTTAAGACTTGAAAAAATTTGACTCAGACTCCCTCTAAATCTGACACATCCTAGGAGTCCTTTTTAGATTATGAAGTGGACCTTCCTCGGTGTCTTTAGGGTTTATCAGAATCAAAAGAACAGGTAAACATTTGATTTTTGCAATAGGTAAAATCTTTTTCGAAAAGCCACAAGTGATAACGATTAAAGCATGATTTTCGAAAAGATATTTTCAAATAATAGTAATGTTTTTAAAGTGCAGTTTAAAAAATATGAAAAGCACTCCCCCTGCATCAATGCCGTTTGACTCTATCTAAGTGCCCTAAGGAACTTTAGTGTTGTCCTAAGAGGCTTGTGTCTAATTGCGTGAGTCAATCAATTTTTGAAAACAATATACCCTTTTTGAAAAATGTGTAATATTAATCAATCAGACAAGCATGAATTCCATAAAAACATTATTATGTTAAAGCTCTATTTTGAAAAATATATTTTTAGGAAAATATTCTAACAATTTTGAAAAACAATTTTGAAAAATATTTTTCAATTCATTAGTCCTTAACATCTCACCCATTTTAGATATATCAAAACAACAAGCATGATTGCCTTATAGGTGTATTGTGAGATGCTTAAATCATTTTCCATTATTAAATCTAAGATTTAATTGAAATTTATGTTAGATTCGAATTGACAAAAGACAATTTGAATTTGAATTTCAGAAATTGGCTTCCAGGTCTTGGCGAGGCACTAGGCCTTCTTTGGCTGTAGCCTTATGGGATCATCCACCCTTTCCTTGACAAAGCCTTTTAATGAAATTTCATTTTCAAATTGAATTAGGTCATTTTCTGGTCTAACTAGCTTGGGTCTTGGATCGGTAGCTTCGGCTGGTTTCACCAGTCTAAAGAGACCAAGTAGACTTGATCTTATTAGAGTTGGTTTCCCCAACGTACTATCATCTCACCTCCTCCCAATACTATGTTGCCAAATTTCAATTATCTTTCTCTTATGACCTTTCTAAATTATGCATAAAATTTAAATATGAATGACATGTCATATATTTTAAGGAAAATAGCAAATGCATGGCATGACAATTATGCATGAGTCAAACAAGTCAAGGCATTTTATTTTTGTTTCTAAAAATGTATCAAATTCTCGATTTGATACATATCGTGTGAACCTGCGAATATGTCAACCCACTTTGACATATTTGATTTTATTGAATTAATTGTTACGGTTTGGGTAAGGTTTTAGTTTGGTTCAGGTTTAAGTGATTTAAGATTGGATTTAGTTGAATTAAAATTGAGTTAATTTAAATTTAATTGAATTAAAGTTGAGTTAATTTGAATTTAATTGAAAAGTGAATTAATTGAATTAAAGTGAATTTATTGAATTAATTTGAATTAAGGTGAATTAATTGAATTAATTTGAATTTAATTGAATTTAAGTGGATTAATTTGAATTATTTGAATTTAATTGAATTTAATTTAAGTGGATTAAATCGAATTTAATTGAATTTAATTGATTTTAAGATTTAATTAATTAATTTGAATTTTTAGGAATTAATTAATTTGAATTTGAATTATTAAGAATTAATTAATTTGAATTCGAATTATTAAGAATTAATTAATTTGAATAAGAATTAATTAATTCGAATTAGAATTATTAAGATTTGATTTGAATTTAATTAATATTTAATTAAGATTTAATTAATTTGAATTTAAATAATTAAATTTAATTAATTCGAATTTAATTTGAATTTAAATAATTAAGATTTAATTAATTCAAATTTAATTTTAAATTTAATTTGAATTAATTTGAATTTAATTAGGATTTAATTTGAATTAAATTGGATTTAATTTGAATTAATTTGAATTAATTTGAATTTGGATTTAATTTGAATTAATTTGGATTAATTTGGATTTAGATTTAATTTGAATTAATTTGGATTTAGATTTAATTTGAATTAATTTGGATTAATTTGGATTTAATTTGAATTATAATGATTAATTAATAATTGTGGGTTTAAGTTCATCATTTTCATTATTTCAAAAATTTCTTCTTCATTTTTGTCTTTCTTTTCAAGTTTCTCTAATAATTTTGATTTATTTGAATTTTTATAATTTTTATTGATTATGGCTTTTATCTTAGAAAATTCTATTTCCTCCTCAAGATTAAATTTTTCAATATCCTCACAGTAGGTGGAGTAAATTGGGCCACTAGTTAAAGTTTTATAATAATATTCAATATTATCAATGATTAAGTTATTATCTAGGAGAATTTTATATTCAAAATTATCCTTAGAATTATCCTCAAATATATTTTGAATATTTTTAATATTTATCTCTAGATTATCTTTAAGAATTTTAGAATTAATTTCTGAATTAATCTTGAGATTTTCATAATTAATTTCGGATTTATCCTTAGGATATTCGAATTTGAATTCGGATTTATCCTTAGGATTTTCAATTTCGAGTTCGGGATTGATTTCAGATTTAGATCCAGAATTAGTTGCATCATTATCTGTAGAATTATCAGAGTTTATTTTAGATTTAATATCAGAATTAATTTTAACAATTATTGAATTGGTATTAATGATTAAATAATTTATTTCTGACATTTTAGCCATATTCACATTATGTAACTTATTATTTAAAATATCTAATTGACTATGCAATAATTCTAACTTCTCAGGAAAATTATCTAAATTATTAAACGACATTGCAGGAATTTGTAAAGTTTTTGGAACATATATTTTTCGTACCTTTGCCGGACATTTATTTTTGTAGTGTCCAAATTTTTCACACTTGAAGCATTGCACGTGATCCTTGTTTTTCTGGACTCCTGGCGCTGGTATCTCCTTTGCCGTCGGTGACGAACGATTCTTACGAGTAGGGCATTGATTTTTGTAGTGCCCTCTCTCCCTGCACGTGAAACAAATAATATGGAATTTAAAATTTGACATTAAAATAAATATACCAGATTCACCCCTGAGCTCCCCCTCAACTCCTGGCGTCGTTGCTCCGTCAGCGGTTAGTCCGGTGAAGAGCGGCTCGGCTCTGATACCACTTGTTGGACCGGCGCAGTCGATAGAGGGGGGGGGTGAATATCGATCGTGAAAACTTGCGTAAATCTTTCGTAAGACTTCTGGACTCAGAGCGTTAGTGCAGCGGAAATATAAAAATAAAATAAAAGAAAGCAAAACAGGTGACACGGCAGGTTTATTTACTTGGTTCCCAACCCCCCAGGGTCAGTACGTCCAAGGCCTATGTACTCGGCGTTGAGTCCACTAATAGTCTCCTTTCCAGAATTTCCGGAGGCGGAGAAACCCGACTTACAGTGCAATATTACAGGCAATAATAAAGAAAAATAAATACTGTAATTAATTGCAAACCAAGCAAAAATGTGAAGCTCGGCCGATCTGGACCTCCGAAGTGCCGCGCACTTCCTCCTGGAGCCTCCCGGTCGCAGAGCCTCGTCTTTAGCGCGTTGTCGTCGGTCGGAATGAATAGAATCACAGTTAGGAAGTGTGTTGGAAGCAGAGGGGTCGAAGCCCCTTTTATAGCCCTCCTGGGGGCGCCCTGGTCGACGGGGGCGCCCCGGAAGACTCGGTCAACTCTTATCCTTGCGCCTACCTCGCCGTAGGTGATAAGAACTTTGACCAGGGCGCCCCAGATGACTCGGGTGCCCCCTTGAGGGCTTATCCTGTGTTCTGGCTTCGAAACAGCAAAACAACTACTAATTAGGGCGCCCCGGACGCTCCGGGCGCCCCGGTTGACACCTGTTCTGCAAACACACGTTTGCTGCATGTATAGTACTGCCTGGGGGCGCCCTCGCGGACACCTGTTCTGCACACACACACAAGTGCACATCTTTTGCATGTAACGCCCGACCTTATATCTACCCTAAAGGCGGGGTTACGGGTCCATACATTCATATCATCCAATCATGTTAAACATGTATATCTAACAAAACAGTTACAATACATGAACTAGTAATAAGCATGCTTATTGAAAACTAATTTACCAAGCAAGGTTTTTTTTTCATTTCTTTTATATCTACATGCATTTACAACCTAATATGAAAATCATTTAACACACTATAGCATGAAATCTCAAGTAAGAATATAGCAAGAGTTATCTAGTCTTAGATACATGCAAAAGAAGCATATACAAAAGAAGCATTCATAAGCAACCGAAAATAGTAAACATCTACCATTTTACTGAGCATGCATACTATAGGAATTAGACATTGATAATAGTATTATCTAACATGACTTAGGTTCCATATCTCTAACAGTAGAGTAGTCATAATCATCATATATTCAGAGTATAGTAATACAATTTCAATCTTTTATCGGAAGCAGTTAGATTCTAGACAAACTAAGGTAGATAGAATCTTTCATCCTTTCCCGAGCCATCACCACACACATCCTCTAGCCTTCCCTCTGCCTCTTCCTTTAATTCAAGTATTTCTTACCGCTATCTGCAGCATAAGAAAACAACATGAACTAGTAAGCAAAACATGCTTAGTAAGAATCCGGGCCTACTCGCAAAATCCATATCGATACATCATATCATGTACTCAGTAATCAAGATAGAACAAGATTAAGCATCATAAGCATCTTATCAAAGCATCATAACCATCACATCAATTTATCTCTAAGTACTTTACGGAACAAGATTATCACATGATGAGAAAAGTATGCTTTTCAAAAGGTTCCATAATGGTAAGTACTTCAAAATATCATATCATCATCCAGGGCCCAGTTGTAGTACCACATCATGCGCGTTCCCTAATAAATTGGGGTAGCGAGCCACCAATCTAATTAGAGCAGGACCCTTCCGTCCTACCAATGCCATGACCTTAACATGCACATTGGATTTGTTTAACGACCCCCTTCCGAGTCGGGTACACAACTTTCAAAGTAAAGTAATTTATCATGCAATTACTCATATATGTATATGCCTAAAGGTACTCTTAATCTCTTCTCAAAGGGACACACCACACATTCGGGTGCTCTTGATCCCCTAGGGACACACCACACATTCGGGTGCTCTTGATCCCAGTTTTAATAGAGTAACCCTTTTTAGGCATATTATCAAACACATCATGTTCATATCATCAAGGTGCCCCATGGGCTATAAGGCATGCTTTTATACCTAACAAGATAGATCATATAATTTATACACACATCACATATGTAGTAGCATGCTTCATGGTCTCATTAGGTACTTCCCAACCCTAGAACTAGGGTTGGCCGAAACATACAAGTAAGGGGATTTGGTTTTCCAAGCAAGCATTCATTCAAGCATTTCTACAACCACCTCAAGTACCTTTCATGTCAACAATTGAAACATGGTTTATATCTCATATTGGGATTAGCATCCACTAACCCTAATTTACAAGGGGTGGCCGAATGATAAGGTGGGGTTTCTAGGGTTTTTGGACAAGTCATCATTCACAAAACAACACACATATATATACAACATTTCATCTACC
>JAGFNQ010008558.1:0-14431 GCA_024364735.1 Boesenbergia rotunda | reverse complement strand
TACACGTACCCGAATCGTGAGTGATCATCGATAAAGGTGATGAAGTAGCTATAGCCTCCTTGTGCAAGAGTTGACATTGGTCCACATACATCAGTATGTATTAGACCAAGCAATTCTCCCACTGGATTACCTTTTCCGGAAAAGGGTAATTTGGTCATCTTGCCTTTTAAGCACGATTCGCATGTATCAAATGAACCGGGTTAAAATGATTCCAAAATTCCACATCGATATAATTTGGTCATGCGTTTCTTACTTACATGGCCAAGACGACAATGCCAAGTGTAGGAGTCTATTCGATTATCTATTCGAGCACGTTTGTTGCTGACTTCAATATTGAAAATGTCACTGGATAAATCTAACGTGTAGATACCATTGCATAAAGTTCCATTCCCATAAAGAACGTCATTTAAAGTTATGTAACAACATTTGTTACTAAAAGTTAAATGATAACCCTTTTCATTCAAACATGAAATAGATGTAATGTTCTTTATTAACGAAGGAACAAAATAACAATTATCCAATTCTAAGACACGTCCTGTAGGGAGCTTTAGTAAATATGTTCCGATGGCAACAGCAGCAATCTTTGCTCCGTTTCTAACTCGCAAATTCGCTTCTCCCTTGACGAGTCTTCTTCTATTCCTTAGCCCTTGTATGTCATTACATATATGTGAGCTACACCCAGTATCAAGTACCCATGTGTTTGAGGAAATAGAGTGACATTCAATAACGAAGATACTTGAAGAGGATGAGGCATCGGATGCCTTATTCTTCAAGGACTCAAGATAAATCTTGCAGTTTCTTCGCAAGTGACCTTCCTTGCCACAATGATGGCAAGTGCCTTTTAGTGTATTTTCAGTCTTTTTGGCCTTTTTCTTTTTTCCCTTATTCTGTTCTTTGGCCTTCCTCTTAGAACCTTTCTTCGAGGAACCAACTAACAACACTGTCTTCTGTTCCTGCTTCACAGAAGGCTCTACAGTCTTCAGCAGGTTGAGCAACTCAGGAAACTGGTCTGGAGTTGCATTTTCAGGAGGACGGTTGGGAAGTTGATCTTTAAGGACATAAGCAAGCTTCTCAGCCTTGAGGACTATTCTCAGGTTTCGAAGCCAGTCCATGAAGTTTGGCCCAGTCAGTTTATTGGTGTCCAAAATGGAACGCAAGTTTAGGGAAGACATGATCGAGTGATTATCCTAGAAATACAAATTGAGCTTGTGTGAGAAGAATGATTAAAGAATGTATCATCATACATATATTAAATCCTATTTATTTTACGAATTGAATCACCGTTATTATCAATTCGGGAGATCGTAGGAACATCTCCAAATAGGTTGATATCCAACCATAGATAAGAACCACCATGGCTGTGACCATCAAGTTTTTCTTAGCTATGAAGGTAGGTAATTATACCGATTACACATCACATATATGTAACTATCACATTATGCTATCAACTAATTGAATGTTTGCATAAAATATTGGGTTGTTAACTCATTAACAAGTATGCAACAATATACATAGCACCCAACTGCACCTCTCTTTACATCGACCTTGGCTGTGGCACAACAAATCGATGCTCCAAGCTTAAGGCTGACCCATTAATCAAGAAATAGTTTTAATATGGTTGGAGCTCATTCAATCGTTTAGTCAGGCTTGGATGTGTCCAACAACCAAAACTAAGGATTGACCTCTGACTCCAACTATATTATTCATAAACTAATTCCATGGTTTGAACATGTTGAGGTTCAAGTCGGGCATGGATGTGTCCATCAACCCAAACGAGAAACAAAACTCCGATTCTAACCATATTAATGGAAGGTGTTGGCCTTAATATTTTGTAAGGGGTTTTGGGTCTCATCCTTTCTTTTCTAAGCACATTTATGATATAGAATTATGTCATGACTAACGATTTCCTTAATTAAGTATGTATGTGAACTAAGTTATCAAGTCTCATTAATTGAATTAGGAACCGAATTTCCTAATTCCATTTCATACTTAATTAAAGGAATTGTTTTGGGAAACAATTTCCTAAATTGTCATAATTAATTTCGGAAATAATATGTTCAAGACTTTGATTTCTCTAAATCAAATCTTATTAAATTAAGAGACAAATCCCTTAATTCAACTACATATTATTTTCATGAAAATCTCATTTAAGAAAACTCTATAGGAAACCATTTTCCTAATTAATTTTGGAGACAACAATATGTAAGAGCATCACCTCTTCAAACATATTTTATTCATGAATTTAATTAATTACAACAAATTGTTTTCTAAGGGTGGCTCCCCGAGGCTCAGATACCCAAAGAAAAGTAATGTGTTGTAAATCCAATTGGACGGCTCCCCGAGGCTCAATCCAAATCAAACATGACAATTTCAATTAAAAATTGGGAAATTAAATTACAACAACTAACTTTAAATTGGACGGCTCCCCGAGGCTCAATCGAAAATAAAGAATTTTGTTGTCAATTTAAAAACCAATTCAAATTTAATTGTCAATTAACTGTCCATGAATTTGTCTAGACTTTCTAAAAGAAAGTGCCCAAAATTGCGAGATTTCGAAAATTGATTTTCAGAATAATTGTAAGTTTCTGGTACAAAGGAAACTTACATATTTCCAAAATTGGAAAATTTCTAGAATAGAAAAATTTCCAAAATTGGAAAGTTTCCAAAGATGGGAAGTTTTCATAATTATTATAAAATTTCAGAAACTAGAAAATTTCAAACGTTTGAGAAATTCATGACGATTTCCAAACATTGAAATTCCTAAATCTAAAATTTATTATAATTTGAAAGTTTCCATTATTGAATTTTTTTTCCGAAATTGAGATCATGACAAAGTTTTCCACAAAACAATTATATGATTAAGTCAAACACTAACCAGCTCTGATACCACTGTTGGGACCGGGTGCATGTCGACAAGGATACGAGTTCATAAAATTTTAAATTTTTACGTGCAGCGGAAGAATTTGCATAAAATAATTTCTTAAATTATTTTAACTTCGTATCTAGCATGCAATCTTATGATGTGTTGACATAATCATAAAATAAAACTTTGCGGAAAAGTAAACTAATTTGCTTTGTACCTCGCGTAACTCGAAGTAAGGGACGAGATCCAACCGTAGCGTCCCTTGGAAGCTTCGCCTCTATTCGCGTCCACGCCGAGTTATCTTCGGGATGACTTCGCAAAGTCACGAGTTTTGTGCCGACGAGAACTACTAGATTCTTTATAGGCACAACAAAGAAGTACAAGAGAATGATTAGGAAACTAACCAATGAAGTAACGGAATCGAATTCCGAGAAGAGAGGAGTCGCTATCCGCTTCTTCTTCTTCTTGTTCGGGTTCTTCTTCTTCTTGAAGCTCACGGCAACACTTTCTAAGGGAAGAGTTGAGCCGGCCCTAGATGGAGGATGAAGCTTCAAGGTGCGCCAGCCCTAATTCCTCTATGGTGGGCGCCGACCCTAATGGGAGGAAGGGAGAAGGAGAAGAGAATAGAAGAGAGAGAGAGGGAGCTCTATATCGATTATCCAAATCATTGGAATCCAAGGCTTGCCTATGGTTCCTTATATTGTTGCTTCTCCCTTGCCAAGTCTCCTCTTAACCGAATTAACGGAATTAACAGAATTAGTTATCATAAGAAATTTATCCTATAAATTCTCTTATGAATTATTCCGTTTAAACCAAGTTTTATTATAACTAACTTTATAATAAAACTAATTAGTTATCATAAGAAATTTATCCTATAAATTCTCTTATGAATTTTATTATAGCTAACTTTATAATAAAACTAATTAATTATCATAAGAAATTTATCCTATAAATTCTCTTATGAATTATTCCGTTTAAACCAAGTCTTATTATAACTAATTTATAATAAAACAAATTCTTCTTCTCTTTAAATTATGGAATAAATTTTATAAGAAATTTATAAACTTTCTTATTATGAAAAAATCAATTCATAATTGATTTTATAAAATTAAAATAAACCAATTCATGGATTATTTTAATCTTCCATAAAAAAATAAATTTCTATAAATTTATTTATATAAATTTCTTTATACAAATTTATTTATCCATAATTTATAAAATAAATCGCGCTAGATTTATTTTATTAATTAAACCAATTAAATTGGTTTTTCTCCCTTTAATGGCCGGCCACCCAAGGAGGGTTAACACCCTCTTTGGCCGGCCAAAACCGACCCGAACCGATCGCGAATTAAACTCATTTAATTCGCCCAAAAAGCCTTCAAAAGACTTAGCCATTTTAGTTTCCATTGCGCCTCCGATTAACTCAGATTCGACTTATTTCTCTTGATCGGAAAATCCAATTTTCAACTCGTTTTAAATCCCTCGGATTACTCGTAGTGCGTGTGACTAAATAGGCTTTCGATTTATGTTGGCCGTCTATAATCAACAAATTATAGAACGATCATGAGTGACACCTAGTAGTACATCATGACCCCCAATTAATCAAAAGATCAACGGTTGACCTCAGAAGTAATTCTGAAACCCTTCAGCAACTCTAATGAATCGTGCCCCATTCCCTTCACCATCTTATACCCACTTGGTTTAGGACACGGTCTATTTGTGTCAGTCCCCACTAGGCTGACTACGTCACACCTAGCCCACGTAGTTTCTTTCTCGTCCTTTGGATTTCTAATTACTCTCATGTATTTAAGAGACTTGCGCTCTTAACATGATATACTCTGGCCAGAGGTTTTGAGTAACAATCCGACGATAGGCCTGGGTATACATCTCCTTGCAAGGAGTGGTGAATCCTTTGTAGGCTGTTCAAACATCTTCGGGCACTTCGGCTTATACCCAATCATCCTGGGTCCACACCTCCTTGGAGATGCTTGCTTAAGATGTTAAAGTATAAGTCACCATGACCAAGATGACTTGAACACCGCAAGTCAAAGGAACATCGCACTTAAGCCGCAGTAAGAACTTCATTGACATTTCTATAGATAGATTCCATATGAAGTCTTACAGCTAGTCACTCCAATGAACTAGTTCCCTTAACTAGCATCCATGTTTATCTCCGGACATCCCAATGTCACCAACCAGTGAGAATCAGCTGATTAGAGAATAACCCATGCTAGTCTCAACAGAATTGATAGTGTCCGTATTCATCAATTCATCGACTAGGGATATTTTCAATACTTCACATTTGCGCATTTAGAGATAATCACTAGTTGTGATCCCATCACAAATTCTCTTATGCTGTGAGTTGTATTGCGGATATTCAGTAGATGAGTTTAAGATCCTAATCAAATACACAAGCATGTATACTCAAATAGTGAATTATCATTTATTGATATAAATGTTTACAATCATAAGGCGATTGCCTTAGGACACTTCTCTCATATCACTAACATGTTTATCACAACAAAATGTGATAGCTTTGGGCAAACCAGGAATCACATCCAAGTCCAACTTGAGGTTCCTGAACCATATAACTTCTTTTTGGCTGCCACAAAGGCTGCCACATCCTCAGGTTCCATGGTGGAGTCCGCCATGTAGCCGCTGCGTGACACTCCTCCAACTTATGGTTCCACCTCCTAAAGTAAACACAAAACCCCGAGGAATACTTATATTTGCCCCTATCCGATTGGAAGTCTATATCCGTATAACCCATAGGGAATTAGTCTGCCCGGTAAACCAACTTATAATCCTTAGTCTTTCTCAGGCACTAATATATGCTTTTACCGCAATCCAATTTCCTTGACCTGGGTTACTTTGATATCTGCTAACCATGCCCACGACAAAGCAAATATCCTGTCTTGTTTTTAGCATACCTGAGGCTTCCTTCAGCTGACGCATAAGGAACCGCCTTCACATGCTCTATCTCCTTTGATGTATTAAAAACACATCTCCTTAGATAGAGCAACTCCACAGCTGAAAAGTACAAAACCTTTCTTGGAGGTTTCCATGCTAAAACGAGCTAAGACACTGTCTCTGTATGAAGCTTTGGATAAGCACAACATCCTTCTCTGGTGATCCCTTAGAACTATGATCGCCAAGGATGTGTCTTGCTTCTCCTAAGTCCTTCATATCAACTGTTTGGACAACCATACCCTTATATCTGATAATACTTTGTCATTGTTGCCAACTAACAAAATATTATCTACGTATTGTACAAGAATACCACTACGTTTTCGTCACATTTCTTACATACACAAATCTCATCCGTCCTTTGAAAAAATCCATATGACTGGATTATCTCTTCAAAGCGGATGTTCCTCGTCATAGGTTCAGGGATCTTGATTCATGGTCGCCAGGGACCAAGTCCAAAGACTCTCCCAAGAACATAAATCCTTCTAGTTGACTAACAACCCTCCCACTATGATGAGGTACCACCTGTGTATCTTTTGTGACACGCGGTGCAGTGACTTGTGATATATCTTCTTGTACAGTTGATACTAAGGTCGGAACGTCCCCTCTTAATTCTTCAAGAACTAGTCTACTCATGGGCTTGTGGTTCATCACATAGTCCTTTTCTAAGAATCAGGCATTCATGCCAACGATGACCTTCTGATCCTTAGGACTATAGAACCACCTTTCGTTCCCCTAGGATAACCTATGAACAAGCGCATGAGATTCCAACTTATCAGTATCCCTTTTCAGCACATTTGCTGAGCTACCCCATGTCCGAATATGTCTTAGACTTGGCTTTCACCCAGTCCACACTTCTACGAGAGTAGGAGGTACTGACCTAGATGGTATCAAGTATGTATGCTGCCGTTTCTAAAACATACCCCAGAATGAATTTTGGCAACTCGGAGCAACTCATTATTGTCCTAACCATCTCCATAAGAGTTCTTTTTCTTCGCTTTACTGCACTGTTGTGTTGGGGCGTACCGGATGCAGTCAATTGGGATTGAATCCCAGTCTCTGATAAGTAAGTCCTAAACTCTCCCAAGAGGTACCCACCACCACGATCCGATCGTAGTGTCTTGATACTTTTACCTTGATGTTTCTCCACATCAGTCTTGAATTCTTTGAACTAATCAAAGATTCAGACTTGCGGCCATCAAGTAAACGTATCCATACCTTTGAATATTCGTTTCACGATGTATTCAAAGCTACCACTTTCTTGGATAGGCATAGGACCACACAAATCTGAATGAACCAATTCTAACATATCTTTGACTCTATACCCCTCGGCCTTGAAAGGCCTCTTAGTCTGTAGGGAGGTATGGCTTGGCGGTTTCCAAGACAACCACATGGTCGTATCTGAGAGACCTCTTTATGTCTATAGATTAAAAAATTTAATCTGAATAGAGACCCGTCCTTCTAATGACCGACTCGTTGTCGTGTTAATTAATCTAAGTTACAACTTAGACATAACCGAGGTTAAGACCTTGTAACTTTCCGGATTAATTAACCGCGGAAAAGACGACGATTTGGATCGCCGATTTTTGTGTTTACCTTCGGGGTCCAATTAGTTGATTATTGTCTATGATAATAAATCAAAATAAATAACTAACATCCATAAAATGACGAAGCAAAGTAAAATGGCACAATTAAAACATAGCAAAATAAAACTGGAGCTCGGGAGAGTTATGTAGGACCGGTGCCGTCGATAGAGGGGGGGGGGGTGAATATCGACCGTTCAAATATTTCGGAAACTTCGTAAGACTTTCGATTGTCGTTTTGGACTCAGAGTGTTAGTGCAGCGGAAAAGTAAAGCAGAACGAAAATAAACAGACACAGGAACACAGCGGGATTTTTACTTGGTTCCTGACCCCCCAGGGTCAGTACATCCAAGGCCTATGCACGGGAACGCCCGTCCACTATTGGTCTCCTTCCTGGACTTTCCGGAGGTGGAGAAACCTGACTTATAGTGCAAGTTTACAATCAAAAGATAAATAAAGTTAAGTGCGGAATAAAATAAAAGCAAACCAACAAGACAAAGTCTGAAGCTCGGCCGATCTGGACCTCCGAAGTGCCGCGCACTTCCTCCTGGAGCCTCCCGATCGTAGAGCCTCGTCTCTAGCGCGTTGTCGTCGGACAGAATGATCTGAATGGTACTTGGCAGTTCTCTCTGAAGCAGAGGGGTCGAAGCCCCTTATATAGGCCTCCTGGGGTGCCCTGGATGCTGGGGGCGCCCCGAAAAACCCGGTCAAACTTTATCCCCGCGTCGACCTCGCCGTAGCTGATAAAACCTTTGACCAGGGCGCCCCGGACCTCCCGGGCACCCTCATGAAGGCTTATCTATGTTTCGGACTCGAAACATCAAATATAGGTTCGAACCCGGGCGCCCCGGATGCTCCGGGCACCCCGGATGCTCCGGGCGCCCCACTTGACACCTATTCTGCTTGCATTACCAAACACTACTTTTTACTCTTTGGCTTGGGCGCCCCCAACACTGGGGGCGCCCTGCTTCAGGGCCTCCAGCAGGTTGCTTTGTCTTCCAATCTTGGTACATGCAAGATACACAAACACAAAGCACATATACATATAATATTAGCCTTAAGGACTTGGTTCGGACTTCGGATTTCCACTAAACCCTAGGTCGAACCGGCATAAGTTCCCATCCCGAGAACTTTCCCTTCACCTACTCCTTTCAGGAGATGGTTGCCACCCAGCCCTTCGGGTGGACTTTTGCTTAGCTTCCGATACCTCTGGACCTCGAGACGCCCAAACCCTGACCCGTCTCTACTCCTGTCCTTAGTCATCGCTCAGCTATGTTGCTCAGTCCCTTGGACCAAGACTTCATTCCCTAGCAGTCCTTCGCCAGGTGCCTAGCAGTCCTTCGCCAAGTCTTCATTCCCTAGCAGTCCTTCGCCAAGTGCCTAGCATCCCTTCGCTAGGTCTTCTATGCCTAGCAGCCCTTCGCTAGGTGCCTAGCAGCCCTTCGCTAGGTGCCTAGCAGCCCTTCGCTAGGTCTTCTATGCCTAGAAGCCCTTCGCTAGGTGCCTAGCAGCCCTTTGCTAGGTGCCTAGCAGCCCTTCGCTAGGTGCCTAGCAGCCCTTCGCTAGGTGCCTAGCAGCCCTTCGCTAGGTCTTCTATGCCTAGCAGCCCTTCGCTAGGTGCCTAGCAGCCCTTCGCTAGGTCTTAGGGTTTCGATACCTAGCAGCCCTTCGCTAGGTGCCTAGCAGCCCTTCGCTAGGTCTTAGGGTTACGATACCTAGCAGCCCTTCGCTAGGTGCCTAGCAGCCCTTCGCTAGGTCTTAGGGTTACGATACCTAGGGTTACGATACCTAGCTTAACTAGGACATTTCTTCAACTTAGGTTGCTTCTCCTTTGCTCCCCTTTGTTTATTGTATCACTGACTTAAGTGTATTGTCAAACATTAAAACACTTAAAGGAGAACATCATTGATGCAACTTGCACCAACAATGCCCCCCTTTTTGATGTTTGACAATAACTTAAGTTAGATTGGTTTAAGGGGCTAACTTACTGTCCTTGAGAAAAAAAAATGAAAAAATGATATAAGTTTTAAGTTTTGAAACTACATTTTTGATTTTTGGGAGAAAATTTTTCTAACTTGAGCACACACCTCTCCCCCTTTGTCATACATCAAAAAACAAGAAATTACTTGCACCAACAATGAAAACCTTTGATTCTTTTAGAAAATACTTAGTGTAAAGTTTTTGAAAGCATTGTATTTTGAATGGTATATTGCATTTTTTGAAAAATTCATATTTAAAAAGATGTTATGCGCTTTGAAAAGCACAAGTACTTAAAAAAATGCAAGTACTTTTGAAAGATTATATAATTTTTGAAAAATATAAGTACCTTTGAAAAATGTATTGAATTCTTGAACAATTGAGTACTTTTTGGAAAATGCATAATTTTTGAAAAAGAATGCTATTTTGGAAAATATAAATATTATGCATATTTTGCAGGTACTAACCTTTTTTTTTTTTGAAAAAGATGAAATTTTGAAAAATCTAAGTAATTTTTGAAACATAGTATTTTACTTGACTAGGTTTCTTTTCCAGTCTGACACAATCCTAGGAAACCTTGTTAACTGCAAGGATATTTTCCTAAGTGTCCTGGAAATTCTTCAAACTCATGTAAATATTAACAAAATTTTGCAAAAAAAATGATGGTACTTTTGAAAATATATGCTAGTGGGTTTTGAAAAATGTGTGAACTTTTAAAGACCCAATATTTTACTTGACTTGGTTTATCTTCCAGTCTGACACTATCATGGGAAACCTTGTTAACTACAAGGACATTTCCTAAGTGTCCTGGAACTTCTCCAACCGAAGTAAACATTATTTAAAAAATAATTTCATAAGTCACACAAATTCTAACAAATAGAATAATAGTATTTTGAAAGACTTAGATTTTGAAGATATGAAAACATGTTATTAAATAATTCTTTTAATTTGACCTCCCCCTAAACTTGACTTTGTCCTGGGAAGCTTGTTGACCACAAGTACTCTTCCTCTGAGTCTTAAGGTTTGATTCAGATTAAAAAGAAATATTTAACAAAAAAAATGAATAATTACCAAAAAAAACTTTTATGAAATTCTTCTTTTGACTTTGACTCCCCCTAAATTTGACACATCCTAGGAGTCCTTGAAGATCATGAAGTGGACCTTTCCTCTGTGTCTTTAGGGTTTATCAAAGTTAAAGAAACAGATAAATTTTTGAACATCTAATTTTTACAACATAACCCCTTTTTGAAAACACAAGTAATAATGATTTAAAGCACAGTTTTCAAAAAGTATTTTTCAAATGATAGTAATGTTTAAGGTGCAGTTTTTGAAAACCATTTTTTAAAAAAATAAAAAGCACTCCCCCTGTACCCGATACCGTTTGACTCTAACTAAGTGCCTTAAGGAACTTTAGTGTTGTCCTAAGAGGCTTGTGTCTAATTGAGTGAGTCAAACAATTTTTGAAAAGATATACTTTTGAAAAATGTATAATATGTATAATCAATCAGATAAGCATGAATTCCATAAAAACATTACTATATTGAAGCACTATTTTGAAAATATATTTTTAGGAAAATATTCTAACAATTTTGAAAAATAATTTTGAAAAATATTTTTCAATTCATTAGTCCTTAACATCTCACCCATTTTAGATGTATCAATACAACAAGCATGATTACCTTATAGGTGTATTGTGAGATGCTTGAATCATTTTTCTTAATTTATTATTCACTCTAAGATTTAATTGAAGCTTGTGTTAGATTTGAATTCGACAAGAAGTAACTTGAATTTGAATTTCAAAAATTGGCTTCCAGGTTTTGGTGAGACACTAGGCCTTCTTTGGCCGTAGCCTTATTGGATCATCAACCCTTTCCTTCACAAAGCCTTTTAATAAAATTTCATTTTCAAAATTACTTTTTGAAAAATTCTGGTCTAACTAGTTTGGGTCTTGGATCGGTAGCTTCGGCTAGTTTCACCAGTCTAAAGAGACCAAGTATACTTGACCTTATTAGAATTGGCTTCCCTAACGTACTATCATTTCACCGCCACTCAATACTAGGTTGATCAAGATTCAATTATTCTTTTTCCTATAGCCGTTCTAATATATGCATAAAATTTAAATATGAATGACATGTCATGTATTTAAAAGAAGTAGCAAATGCATGGCATGACAATTATGCATGAGTCAAACAATTCAAATCATTTTAATTATGTTTCTAAAGATGTATCAAATTCCCGATTTGATACATGTCGTGTGAACCCGCGAATATGTCAACCCACTTTGACATATTTAATGTTATTAATTTTAATTGTTACAGTTTGGGTAAAATTTTATTTCAGTTTGAGTTTAAGTTATTTAAGATTTTAGTTTGATTCAGGTTACTTAAGTATTAATTGAAGTTGAATTAATTAGAAATTAATTGATTTATGTTTGAATTAATTAAAATCTAATTGAATTAATTTTAAGTATGAATTAATTCATATTTAATTTATTTGGATTGATCTAAGTTAAATTAATTAAAATTTAATTTGAATTAAGTTAAATTAATTAAGATTTGATTTGAAATAATTTAATTTGAATTTAATTTAATTTAATTTGAATTTAATTTAATTTGAATTTAATTTAAATTTGAATTTAATTTGAATTTAATTATGATTTAATTTGAATTTAATTAAGATTTAATTTAAAATTAATTAAGATTTAATTTGAGATTAATTAAGATTTAATTTGAATTGAATTTAGATTTCAATTTAATTTAGATTTAATTTGAATTTAATTTAGATTTAATTTGAATTTAATTTAATTAAGATTTAATTTGGATTGAATTTAGATTTAGATTTAATTTAGATTTAATTTGAATTTAATTTAATTAAGATTTAATTTGGATTTAATTTTAATTTATTTGTATTAATTGACTTTATTAAAGTTAATTTGTTTTATTAATAATTGTAGATTTAAGTTCATCATTTTCATTATTTCAAAAATTTCTGCTTCATCTTTATCTATCTTTTCTAATTTTTCTAACAATTCGGATTTATTTGAACCTTTGTAATTTTTATTAATTATGTCCTTGATCTTAGATAGTTCGATATCCTGCTTAAGATTAGATCTTTCAATATCCTCACAGTAAGTGGGGTAAAATGGGCCACTAGTTAAGGTTTTATAATATTCTTTAACATTATCTATAATTAAGTTATCATCTTTATCCTCAAGATTTTTAATAATTTCAGGGTTATCTTTAGAGTTATCTTTAAGGTTTTCAAATTTGAATTCAGAATTATCCTTAGGATTTTCGAGTTTGAATTCTGAATTATCCTTAAGATTTTCGAATTTGAATTCCGAATTATCCTTAAGATTTTCAAATTTGAATTCAAATTTATCCTTAGTTTTAATTTTATCTGAATTAAAATTTTCAGAATTAAATTAATCAGAATTAAAATTTTCAGAATTAATTTTATCAGAATTAAAATTATCAGAATTAAAATTATGATAATTTATTTTAGAAATTTCTGAATTGATATTCTGAATTAAACAATTAATTTTTGATATTTTAGTTATATTCACATTTTGTAATTTATCATGCAAAATATTAATTTTACTATGCAGTAAATCTAATTTATCAGAAAAATTAACTACTTTATCACAAGGCAGTGCAGGAAATTTAAAAATTTTTGGAACATAAATCTTGCGTACCTTCGTCGGACACTTGTTTTTGTAGTGTCCGTACTTCTGGCATTTGAAGCATTGTACGTGATCCTTGTTTTTTTGGACTCCTGGCGCTAGTGTCTCCTTTGCCGCCGGTGGTGTAGATCGAATCTTACGATTAGGGCATTGATTTTTATAGTGCCCTCTCTCCCTGCACGTGAAACAAATAATATGTAATTTAAAATTAGACATTAAAAAAAATGTACCTGATTCACCCCTGGGCTCCCCCTCAACTCCTGGCGTCGTTGCTCCGTCGGCGGTTAGTCCGGTGAAGAGCGGCTCGGCTCTGATACCAATTGTAGGACCGGTGCCGTCGATAGAGGGGGGGGGGTGAATATCGACCGTTCAAATATTTCGGAAACTTCGTAAGACTTTCGATTGTCGTTCTGGACTCAGAGCGTTAGTGCAGCAGAAAAGTAAAGCAGAACGAAAATAAACAGACACAGGAACACAGCGGGATTTTTACATGGTTCCCGACCCCCAGGGTCAGTACATCCAAGGCCTATGCACGGGAACGCCCGTCCACTATTGGTCTCCTTCCCGGACATTCCGGAGGTCGAGAAACCCGACTTACAGTGCAAGTTTACAATCAAAAGATAAATAAAGTTAAGTGCGGAATAAAATAAAAGCAAACCAACAAGACAAAGTCTGAAGCTCGGCCGATCTGGACCTCCGAAGTGCCGCGCACTTCCTCCTGGAGCCTCCCGGTGGTAGAGCCTCGTCTCTAGTGCGTTGTCGTCGGTCAGAATGATCAAAATGGTACTTGGCAATTCTCTCTGAAGCAGACGGGTCGAAGCCCCTTATATAGGCCTCCTGGGGGCGCCCTGGACGCTGGGGGCGCCTCGATAAACCCGATCAAACTTTATCCCCGCGTCGACCTCGCCGCAGCTGATAAAACCTTTGACTAGGGCGCCCCGGACCTCCCGGGCGCCCTCATGAAGGCTTATCTGTGTTTCGGACTCGAAACATCAAATACAGGTTTGAACCCGGGCGCCCTGGACGCTCCGGGCGCCCCGCTTGACACCTATTCTGCTTGCATTACCAAACACTGCTTTTTACTCTTTGGCTTGGGCGCCCCCAACACTGGGGGCGTCCTGGATGCATGGGGGTGCCCCCAACACTGGGGGCGCCCTGCTTCAGGGCCTCCAGCAGGTTGCTTTGTCTTCCAATCTTGGTACCTGCAAGATACACAAACACAAAGCACATATACATATAATATTAGCCTTAAGGACTTGGTTCGGACTTCGGATCTCCATGAAACCCTAGGTCGAACCGGCACAAGTTCCCATCCCCCGAGAACTTGCCCTTCACCTCTCCTTTCAGGGAGATGGTTGC
>JAGFNQ010008557.1:0-61033 GCA_024364735.1 Boesenbergia rotunda | reverse complement strand
CTCAAACCTAAGTTTTGACAACCAAATTTAATTTATTTTCCAAAAGATTCTAAAATGCTATGGAGTAACCTAGAGGGATACATTTATTCCTAGTCATGTAAGAAAAAGTGACAAAACTATATTTACAAGGACATGGTATTTACAATGATTTTATTCATGTCATTGTTTTCTAAAAATTTATTATTAACTACCTACTTCAAAAAGAAAAACATTTATTCCTAGCAACATGAAAATGATATGTACAATGAAATGTAAATGTAGAGAAAGTGAACCCCCCTTAAGTTGGGTAGATAGCGTCCTCAATGTATACATCCTCCACCTCTAGCTCCTTTAGTTCTTCAAAATACCTCTTGAGCCGGTGGCCATTAACTTTCCACACAAATCCATTAGCTTCGTCCCTAATTTCAAAAACTCCATAGGGAAAAATGTTAGTTATAATGAATGGACCTTCCCACCTTGATCTCAACTTACCTCTTATCAATTTTAGCCTTGACTTGTATAATAGCACTTTGTCACCAATTTGAAATTCTTTGTTCACAATGTGCTTGTCATGAAAGTTCTTAGTCTTCTCCTTGTAGATCCTTGAATTCTCAAATGCTTCCAATCGAATCTCTTCAAGTTCTTGGAGTTGCAACTTCCTTTCTTCTCCCACCTTAGTAGCATCAAAATTGCAAGCTTTTACTGCCCAATACGCCTTATGCTCAACCTCCACAGGTAAGTGGCATGATTTCCCATACACAAGTCTATAAGGTGACATTCCAATGGGTGTCTTGTAAGCGGTGCGATATGCCCATAGTGCATCTTCAAGCCTTTTGCTCCAATCCTTCCTATTAGGTCCCACGGTCTTTTCCAAAATTGATTTGACTTCTCTATTCGACACCTCGGCTTGTCCATTTGTTTGGGGGTGATAAGCAGTAGAAACCTTATGTACAACCCCGTACTTATTAAGAAGAGCCTTCATGTGCTTATTGCAAAAATGGGATCCTTGGTCACTTATGATTGCTCTTGGAATTCCAAACCTGCAAAAAATGTGTGACCTGACAAAACTAACAACAACAGATGAATCAGCAGTCCTGGTGGGAATGGCCTCCACCCATTTTGAAACATAATCAACAGCTAAAAGAATATACAAAGAATCCAAAAGAAGCAGGAAATGGTCCCATAAAATCTATACCCCACACATCAAATATCTCACAAAATAAAATAGCTTGCTGAGGCATTTCATTTCTAGCACTGATGTTTCCTGTCTTTTGACATCTATCACAATATTTACAAAACCTATATGAATCTCTAAACAGGGTGGGCCAGTACAATCCATATTCTAAAATTTTCTAGCAGTTCTCTGTGGTCCAAAATGCCCACCACATGCTGAAGAATGGCAAAAAGTGAGTACAGAATGAAACTCATGATTTGGTACACATCTCCTAATGATTTGATCACTACAAAATTTCTACAGTAAGGATCATCCCACACATAATATTTTGCCATCACTTTTAAACTTATCCTTTTGAGCTTTCGAAAAGTGTGTAGGAAAAACATGAGCTACAAGAAAATTCACTAAGTCTGCATACCAAGGTGACTCACCATGCAGCTGTAAAAGCTGCTCATCTCTGAAATCATCATCTATAGCCGTGGGATCTCCATCTCCCTCCAATCTGCTCAAGTGGTCTGCTACCAAATTTTCCTTGCCACTCCTGTCCCGTATCTCCAAGTCAAACTCCTGTAGTAGTAGCATCCATCTAATAAGTCTAGGCTTCGCATCTGGCTTCTTCAGGAGGTACTTCAGTGCTGCATGATCAGAAAACACAACAACATGAGAACACAATAAATATGATCTGAATCTATCTAAAGCAAAAACAATGGAAAGAAGCTCCTTTTATGTGGTGGTGTAGTTGGCTTGGGCTGAATCCAAGGTCTTTGAGGCATAAGAAATAACATATGGTGCCCCATCTACTCTCTGTGCAAGTACAGCTCCTACTGCATGGTTCGAGGCATCACACATCAACTCAAAAGGTAAGCTCCAGTCTGGTGATCTGATGATAGGTGCAGTAATAAGAGCTTCCTTCAACCTCTGAAAAGCCTCCTTGCATTTTGCATCAAAATAAAAATCCACATCTTTCTGCAACAATCGAGACAATGGGAGAGCAACTCTACTGAAGTCTCTAATAAATCTCCTGTAGAAACCTGCATGTCCAAGAAAAGATCGAGCATCCCATACGCATACGGGGTAAGATAAAGAAGATATAGCACTTATTTTTGCAGGATCTACCTCTATACCTCTCCTAGAGACTATGTGACCCAAGACAATGCCATGCTCAACCATAAAATGACACTTTTCAAAGTTAAGAACCAGATCAGTCTCGATGCATCTATGCAAAATCCTAGATAAATTTTCTAAGCATGAATCAAAGGATGTACCAAAAATAGAAAAATCATCCATGAATACTTCCATGCAGTGTTCTAACAACTCACCAAAAATGCTTACCATACACCGCTGGAAGGTCCCTGGAGCGTTGCAAAGTCCGAATGACATGCGTCTGTAAGCAAATGTGCCGAAAGGACAAGTGAAGGTAGTCTTCTCTTGATCTTCCGGATCTATGCAAATCTGAAAATAACCTATGTATCCATCCAAAAAGCAATAGTGTGACTTCCCCGCCAATCTCTCCAACATCTGATCAATAAAGGGCAAGGGATAGTGATCCTTCCTCGTGGCTTGGTTCAGCTTCCTATAATCCACACAAACCCTCCATGCATTCTTCACTCTTGTGGGCACCAACTCGTTGTCTTCATTTGCCACCACTGTAACTCCTGATTTCTTGGGAACCACATGAATAGGACTCACCCATCTTCTATCAGAAATAGGGTAAATGATGTCTGCCTGTAAAAGTCTAGTCACCTCTTTCTTTACTACATCAAGAATCAAAGGGTTGAGTCTTCTTTGTGGTTGTCTCATGGGCTTCATATTTTCTTCTAAGTGTATCCGATGCATGCAGATAGCAGGACTAATCCCAGAAATATCAGCAAGTGTCCACCCTATAGCTTTTCTGTGCTGCCTCAGAACCTGTAATAATTTTTCCTCTTGCTCTGGCTCTAAATTCTGGGCAATGATGACAGGTAGCTGCTGATCTTCTCCCAAATAAGCATACTTCAAGTGTGTTGGCAAAGGCTTCAATTCACTCTGGTCCTCTTCAGCAGAAATAAGTGGTCCCTGGGGCTCTGTGCAATACCCTACACTTTGAATATCAGTAAAAATAGGTGATCCTTGGGGCTCTGTGCAATCCCCTACACCTAGAAAAATCTCTCCAGCCGGAAGTGTGTCTGAAATGTCTTCTGAAAAATCCTCAGTATCCGCAGTCAGTACTCTCTCAGCCTCCTCTGAATACATAGCTCCTCCAGAAAAATCATCTAGAAATCCCTCAGCCTCTAGCTCTGTCTGTGCCAGCTCCTCTAAAATATCCATGCTCATGATAGAGTGATCCTCTCTCGGATGCTTCATAGCATCAAAAAGGCTGAACTGTACAACCGTATCTCCAATCTGCGTAGAAAGTGTCCCGGCATGTACATCAATTTTTGTTCTGGCCGTCTTCAGAAAAGGCCTGCCTAAGATAAGTGGAGAACGGTGTGCTAAATAATCTCCCTCCATGTCCAAAATATAGAAATCAGCAGGAAATATAAGCTCCTTTACCTTCACCAAAACATCTTCAATCATACCTGTTGGGTGGGTCTGACTCCTGTCTGCTAGCTGTATCACCACTCCAGTGGGCTGTAAAGGGCCTATGCCAAGCATCTGAAAAACTGACCTGGGCATCACGTTTATAGAAGCTCCTAGATCTAACATAGCGTCATGGAATATGGTGCTCCCTATCTCACAAGAAACAGTGAATACCCCTGGATCTTCACACTTCTGAGGAATAGTGTGGATAAGTGCTGAGATGTTCTTCCCAAAGCTGACCAACTCATTTTCCTTGAGTTTCTTTTTATGAATACAAAGATCCTTCAAAAACTTAGCATACTTTGGAATTTGCTTGATCATGGTCAACAAAGGTACATTGATCTCCACCTTGCTAAATAGTTCCACTAACTCATTGAATTCTTTGGCTTTCTCTTCCTCCACTTGCTTTTTGGCATGTGTTCTCTGCTGTGGAAAGGGTAAAGGAACCCTAAAATCATCAACTTTGGCCGAAAATGGAGTTGCTGAATTCTGCCCTGCTGCCCCATGCGTAGTAGCTGCTGTCCCAGGCGTCTCGGCATTGTTTTCTTCTCCGTTTGCCACCAAATTTGGAGGGTTGCTTGAGGATTGAGTTGGGAACGGGCTAGGGTTGGAATCAGCTAAATTTGAACTCATTTCAGTGTTGTTCTAGGCCAGAATTGGAGAAGCTGTCCGGTCTCCTGAAAATTCTGCTCTTGGACTCTTAGGAGATGTTGCAACCTTCCCACTTCTCAAAGTTATAGCACTCACATTCCCTTTGGGATTAGGAACAGTTTGGGAAGGGAGTTGATTTGATCCTTGAGCTTGATTTTGGTTAATTCCACTCGCCAATTGCCCTATTTGCCTCTCAACGTTTTGTTGGTGTTGTTGTAAAACTTGTTGTTGTTGTTGTTGCCAAGCTTGCTGTTGTTGCATCATTTGTTGAAACATTTCCTCAACCCTCTGATGGGGTACATTTCCTCCACTTGAATTCCCATAACTTCCTTGATTAGCGAAGCTCCTTGATTGATTTTGAAAGGATGAAGTAGGCTGAAAGTTTTGAGCTTGCTGTATTCCTTGAAAACATGGATTTTGGGGCTGATAAGAGGACTGATTGGGCTGTTGATAGGGCTGATTAAATGGTTGATATGCTTGGAAACTTTGCTGGGCGTTGTGACCTTGAAAGTTCTGAATTTGAGCTGGCAAATTAGGTGATGAGGACTGAAAATTCTGACTTGGACATCCTTGATTGTAGGGCTGGAAGTTTTGATTCAAGGGCTGTGTGGGCTGATAATTTTGTTGGTTTTGAGCTAGAAAAGCTGAAAATGATTGAATGCCTTGCTGCCCTTGATTAAATTGCTGGAATTGAGGTTCGAAATGCTGAAATGGTTGCTGAAAATGTTGAGAATTATGCTGAAACGGGGGCTGATAATTTTGGTTTGATTGTTGAAAAGTTGGCTGATTGTTTTGAGGTTGTTGGGGCTGCTAGAAATTAGGTTGAGGCTGCTGTGAAGACTGACTTTGAGGCTCTTGTTGGCAGAAAGCATTCCCATACCTCAAGTTAGGATGATTCCTCCAACCGGGGTTATAAGTAGAGGAATATGGATTGTTTCTTGCTTGGAATTGTCCTCTCACTAAGGCCGCTACTGTCTCGTCCTGTTGGAGGGTGGGGCATGAGTCTGAAGTGTGCTCTAGACTAGAGCAAATACCACACACACTTATCACTTGACTAGAGGGTGGAGGTACTGAAGGAGTTGAACTTAGTCTTTCCACTTTCAAATCTATTTTCTTAACAGCCGAGGTGAGCTCCATCAATGCATTCTGAATGTTTTGATCAGTAGGAACTACCTGAACTTCACCCACTCCTCTGGTGGTCAAGGCTCTGCCTCCAAATTGTTGGGAATTCTCAGCCATATTAGAAATTAACTCCCTAGCTTGCATTGGTGATTTGTTCACGAGGGCCCCTCCAGCTGCAGCATCTATCAGGACTCTATCCATCTGCAGAAGTCCCTCATAAAAATATTGAATCAATAATTGCTCATTGATTTGATGCTGGGGGCAACTTGAACACAACTTATTAAATCTTTCCCAGTAATCATATAGTGTTTCGCCCACCACTTGCTGAATCCCACAGATACTTTTTCTGATTATAGCTGTGCGGGAAGCTGGGAAATACTTCTCCAAAAATGCCTTCTTCATAGCGATCCAACTAGACACATGTCCTGTAGGCAAATAATAGAACCAGTCTTTGGCTGCTCCTGTCAATGTGAAGGGGAAAGCTCTCAGCTTGATGTCTTCTTCAGAAATGTCCTGAGGCTTCATAGTAGAGCACACCACATGGAATTCGTGCAAGTGTCTGTTTGGATCCTCCCAGATAAACCCTGAAACTTTGGCAACAAATTGATAAGTCCCGATCTTAACTCAAAACTTTCCCCCAGCTCTGGATAAGCTATGCTGGAGTACTGAAATGCAGCGTCAGGTGCTGCAAGCTCCTTCATGGTTCTCTGGTGGTCTGCCATGTCAATGCCTGAGTGAGTGGAGATAGTCTGAATAGGAGGGATATCTGTAGTCTCACAAAGAATGGCCTGGCTCCTCGTGACTCTGAAATTCCTCTCAATCTCAGGATCGAAATCTTCTAATTCAGCACCTAAAGACCTGGTCATAAAAACAAAACAAATCGCAGTAAAAGTAGATAAACAGATAAAACAAATAAAATCAAATCCAAAGATATAGCAATAAGCACAAAAGTAAGTCAAGAATGATATGAATTAAGTGCACAAGCAAAAAATCAAACAAGTCAACTAATAGTTCCCCGGCAACGACGCCAAAAATTTGACAAAGCCCAATCTATGTGTCACGAATGTGGGCCTCAAATTTAGATAAGAATGAATAACTGGAAACCCTTTTACAATCAAAAATATGAAAATGTAATATAGGGGCCACAGGTCGTATTTTTCTCGGGGCTAGTTGTCGTGCTTGATTCAAACTTGTAATTATGTGTCGTTTTTGGGGTTTCAAATAAGTAATGGGATTTTGGTTTTTAATTGAAAATGAAAATGAAATGAAAATAAAGGAAATTGAGCAATGGAACTAAACAAAAGATGGCAAATGATAATTCAACCAATGAAAACCGAATCAAGCTATAGGCTTTGACTAAAGTTTGGAAAAGCAAGCCTAAATTCAAATGCACAATAAATTCTGATGCAAAGAAATAGATGGTGTGATGGAAGTTATCGGAAGCAAATCAAGCTTAAAGCAATTGCTCTTTATGCCTTTCGGAAATTAAACAAGCTACACATGTTAACTCAAACTAACTAAAATTTTGGAAGCCACAAATGCAAAAGAGATTCGAAATGGATGAATGCAACTTATTGATTTCTACTCAATCAGATTCCACAAATGACAAGTTAAATTCAGATTCAAATAGATCCAAAGCATGTGGCACACAACTGAGAATTGAAACTGAATTCAGACTTGAGAAGAGAAGTAAAATTCGGAAATGGAAAGTGCAGAAATTGGAACTTGATTTTTAGAATTTCAGCACAAGGTTTGGGCTCAAAACACAAACAAACTCAGCTTGATACACTGATCGAAAAACCAGATGAACTAAGCCAAAATGTCTAGTGTTTACCTAACAAAAATTCTCCAACGCAGATGGAAAAAATTCAGAACAGAATTTGGTTTGGCAGAAATAAAATGGCAAGAAATGATAGTGGCACGCAAGGAATGGAATTGCAACCTAGCTTAATTTGAGTGCTATTTTAACTAAACACACTATCTATCTAATGCTAGATCAAAGATTTACAACTAAACAGCTAGGAGACAACTCAGAAAACAATCAATCGGAAACAAACTCAAAAACTGAAAGTAAATGCAGAAATCAGATGGCACGCAAGGAATGTGGTTGGCATTCAAGAAATTGAGCTAAAATAAACCGAAATTTAACTAAGTTGATCACTAAACAAGTTCCTATATTACTCTACTTGCGGAATTAGAGCTAAATTACAGCTAAGAACTTGAAATCGTAACTTTCAGTAGCTGAACATGAAATTCAGAACAGAAAAGTGCAGAAAATGAAAATTACAGCTAAACTAAAATTAAACTAAGGAAAACTACTCCTCGATTCCTTCTTCAGCTCAGGTACTCCTTGGTTGTCAAGCAAGGGAGAGCATCGGACCCGCAAACTCAGCAAATCGTGGGGAAAACTCCATCTGCGATTGATTCAAGTTCAGATTGCATCATTTCTGAAATTTCCACTCGGAATCTTCATTTCGGCTGCTTCGGTGTGCGAAGATGAATGGATGATGATCTAAACTCTCTAGGGAACCCCTCTAGATAGCTCAGTTGGAATGAAATCGAGCATAGCCGATCCAAAGATGCCAAGTGACCAGAACTGTGGAAACCTCTCAACAGCACTGTATATTGAGCAAATCTGATCCGGAAACTCCACTGATGGCTTCCCCGACGACCTAGCACTAGCTCTGAATCAAGAATCGAGTGATCACGCCTTCGGATGAAGAGAAAAACTCAAGAACACGAAGAACACACGGAAGGAAGACACTGTAGCGGCGAAGACGCGATGGGGAAGAGCTGCGGCAAAATTTCCTTAAGTAATTAAGCATGGACGGTCCAGATTGATTTGTTTCAATCCAACGGCTGATCTTGGTCTGATTTGAGCCAAACTTTGATGATGATGATCTGGGGTCAGGATCTGCCTTGTGGTAGCTTGGATCCTCCAGATTTGCCACGGATGGTCCAGATCAAGCTAATCTTTGAATGGATGATCTAGAGCTTTCCAAGCTTGATCCAACGGTTGATTGAGCTCTGATTGTGATGAAACCTTCGGATCTTGATCAGGGTGCTTGATCAATCCTAGCCCTAGCTCGGATTGCTTCAGATCATCCCGGATGGCTCAGATCTAGTCGCTTTCGAATCGAACGGCCCAGATTTAATCATGATCTTGATAATCTGATCCGGTCACTTCCGACTCGAGTTTGACCCAATATACCCTAGGTCCTTGAACCTTTGATGCCTACAAAAATAAATCAAGAATTTAGTGGCCAAAATAATCCAAAAATTTGCATATTTGCAATTAAGTCCAAAATAAAGGTAAGTTCTAAAACCTAGGGCAATTTCACAATTTTGGCAATAAAAACATAGGTCAAACATGGATTTTAGCAGCTCAAATAATCAATAAAATAGTATTTATCAGCAGGATACCATGTACGTGATGCTGCAGCGATGGAATTTATCATATCAGGGTCCTCCTGCTCCTCCTCCTCCTCCTCCAGATGGTGATGACCACATGTACTTCTGATCAGCTGATGCAGTTTTGGGTTATAGTGTTGGGAGTGTCTTGTGATGATTACTTTATTATACCTCTCAAACACTCCTCATTTTGATGATTGTACTTCTCTAAATGACTTCTGGCCTGTTGGCCCATGGCACTGGCGTGATGACTATTTGCTGACTGACTTTATGTATTATGCACCTTTTACGCTATCATATTCAGAGTGTGTCTTATTTTCATTGTTTGCCAAATCATGTTGGTTTCTTTTGTAATCGTTATCTATATATTCATGATATGTTTGCGAGTCTCAAATGATTGCTATCTAGTATGGGTTGGTTGAAAATCAAGAAAATGTCATGATTAGAAAAGATGATCATTACACCATAATGAGTTTTGTAAAAATCAATACATTTACTTGAAAAGGGGGAGTTGAGAATCATTTTGAATATCAACTAGAGGTGCTAGAGAATGACAAGTATAGGATCCCATCACTAGAACTCTAGATTGATACAAAGTTGGCCTTAATTGGAAAATTTTGAGTGTGTACCAAAAGTCAAGCACGGTTGATGTTTTTCATGAACAAAAATTTTTCTAGGGTAGGGAATACCTTAACAACCGTGCTTGCAAAGTTTCACATTTTTCCAGATTTTCTGGAATTTTTTATTCATTTCTGAATTTCGACTGAAATTCTGAAATCTGTCGTATCAGTCGACTGCCCTGGGGGCAGTCGACTGGTCCTGTAGGCAGAATAAGTTTTTGTGATTTCTGAAGGGGTTTTCAGAAATCTGGTTAAGTTCTTTTTGGCTCCTAGGATTGGGTTGCTTGGGGCAATCTTTTGATGGTGTCAAAGGGGGAGAACTTGAGTGTTAAGTTAGGATTTGGTTGAAACTTAACTTAGGTTTGGTTGTATCTTTAACACTAACTTAGGATTAGCAATAAGGGCTGAAATTTGGGAGAAAGCGGGGAGGTAGCCTCTTGTGTGTTATGCTTGAATTTCAATTGCTTGTGCTATCATTATTGCTATATGTTTACCTAACTTAACATATTGTCACACATCAAAAAGGGAGAGATTGTTGGGGTAATCGGCCCTGAGATGATCTGGAGGATCATGATATTTTGATGTATGGGCAATATGGTCAAGTTAGGGTTTATGTTATTCTCACATGTGTACATGAGTGTGCAGGTGTACAGGTACGCATGGACTTGGTTGATGTCTTCAGGTGAAGGATGACATGGAGGTAAGCTGGAGGCTTACGTGCGCATCCGAGGAACCATTGATAGCAGAGATGATGAGCCGAGGGACGTAGACTTTGAGGCGTACGTGAAGGGTGGCATGGAGGCAAGCTGGAGGCTTGCGTGCACATCCGAGGGACGAGGGCCAAAGATGGAGAGGGCGTGAAGGCAACAGTCAAGACTGCTGGTGAAGAGTCAACTAGGCTGAGAGTGGCTGAGTATGAGTGCATGTACTCAGGGGTTAAGCCGGGAGGGTATGAGTGCGGAGAGATTTGTACTCGGAGAGAAACCCTAGGCTTAGGTCTCAGACCAGTCGACTGCCCTTTGGGCAGTCGACAGGTGCCAACTGGAACAGCTGGCCAGATTTTGAACGTTATGCTGTAATGGTCGAATCTGAGTGAGACCAGTTGACTGCCATTTGGGCAGTCGACTGGTAGCGGCTGTTTCATATTCGAGCCCTATTTAAAGGGGCTCGTTTCCTACCTTGTTCCTTGACGAAACTTGCTTGGATAGGGCAAGTTAGTAGTCTTGTATACTCAGAAAGTGTCCTTGGTGTTGTGGCGAGGTTTCTCCACCCACAAGGAGCGACGAGTTCTATCCGGAGGTTATCCGGGGCTTGATCCACCGACAGATTGTTGGATTAGTCACCCGATCGGGGTGGATACCAACTAAATACGGTTTGTTAGCATTGTTATTTCTTTTGCATAATATTTTCGCTGCACTAACATCTATGTAGAGATCAAACGATCCGCGAAAGTGCATTCACCCCCCCTCTGCTCGCCTACATCGATCCTTCACCTGATTCGCTGGGGGTGCCTGACACATGCCTTTAGATCGGAGAACCTTCATCCGCAGCTCGGTCAGCGCTTATCCCCTTTGAATCGGCTCCTGGTTAAACTGGGGCGCCCGGGACCTCCTGGGCACCTAGCTTGACTTGGTCCACTGGCTTCGTGGTTGATTTGCTTCGATTACCTCTTTGGCTTTGACCTTGGGTGCCCGGGACCTCCTGGGCGACTAACCCAGTGAGATTTCGAAGCGGTCTTGCTTAACTGCTGCATTGGCCTTTTACCTTGGGCGCCCGAGACCTCCTGGGCGCCTAGCCCAATTTCCTACCCCCTTCCTTTGGGGCGTTCTGAGCTGCAGAAACATAGTCCTTCGGTCCCTGCAATCAAGGTTAGTTCCAACACAAACAAAGCAAGAGTGTTAATCATTATTTACAGCCGTAGCTGTCATGGTTCTGACTTCGGGTCTCCCAAATAGAACCCTAGGTCGAACCGACGCCTACTGTTCCCTCGACGGGGAACACGTCCTCACCTACTCCTCTCAGGAGAATTTACCTTTTGTCAACCGGCTCCTCCGGTTGGACTTTTGCCCAATCCTTTTGACCAGGTCTTCGTGCCTAGTCCTCGACCAGGACTTCGTGCCCACCTTCCGAGTAGGTCTTCGGTGCCCAGCCCCTTGCCAGGACTTCATGCCCAGTCCTCGACCAGGACTTCGTGCCCACCTTCCGAGCAGGTCTTCGGTGCCCATCCCCTTGACCAGGTCTTCTTGCCTAGTGTACCTAGGACTTCTTCCTACACACTCAGTGAACACATTAGAACACAATAACATCTTAACTCTTGAACCCTTTGCCATTATCAAAACCCTGGTTTGACTTAGGCACGACCTGCACCAACACCGAACTCCCAGGTGCTCGTAAGCATACGGATGCCCAGCAGTCTGCTTGATCAACCGATGCTGACCAGTCTCCGGCTTGACTTGTTTCTCCTTCATGGGTGATTTTTGGCTAACCAGAGTTAGGCTCACCTGAACCCGATTCTTCCCTTTCGTCCCTTGTGCGCCCTTCATCCTAGCTTCTCTATTAAGACCGAAAGGAATTTAGATATCTGCACAATGGTATGATATTGTCCACTTTAGACCTAAGCCCTCATGGTTTTGCTCTTGGGCTCCCCCATAAGGCCTCATGCCAATGGAGATATTTTTTTTTCCTTATAAGCCTATGATCATTCCCATGTGTTTTTTATGTGGGACTATGTTTGCAACCTTGCAACCCCAACAATCCCCCCCCCCCTCAAACAAAGGACCATAAGCCCCCCTCAAGCGGAAACCCTTTCCGTTTGATGTCCGATCCTCAACCCACCAGAACTTTCTACCCCTCGGTCCACCCGACCTACTAGGATTTCATTGTCTAGCCGCAACTAGGACTTCTCTACCTGGTGTTTAGTCCTCTTAATCAAGACATGGGAGACCACACATCCTTTATTCAAGGCTTAACCCTCATGGTTAGATCTGGATCATGGCTCTAGCTCATGCTTCTTCCGACAGTTAGTCTGGTGAAGGGCGACCTGGATCTGACACCAATTGTTAGAACCAAAAGGAATTTAGATATCTCCACAATAGTATGATATTGCCCACTTTGGGCGTAAGTCCTCATGATTTTGCTCTTGGGCTTTCCCAAAAGGCGTCATGCTAATGGAGATATTTTTATTCCTTATAAGCCTATGATCTTTCCCATGTGTTTTTGATGTGGGACTATGTTTGCAACCTTACAACCCAAACATTCTCGTCCCTCGAACACCGCACGCGCCTTTCTCGTTCCACCGGCGTACTCTTCCACAGAGCTCCACTTCCCTCGGATGCACCAAGCCCGTCGGCTCTCTTTCCTTGCCATCCTTCTCGACCGCTGTGTCTTCCACTCGACTACCTGCGCTCCTATGTTCCTGTACACATAGACACAGAGATTAAAGACACCAGGACCAAACTTAAATCGGTTGATCACATCAAAATCAACTAGGGGTACATACACATAGATTTCATCAGAGTCTAATCTCTCAATTTGACTGAACCCTTTAGCTACTAGCTAGTCATTAATTCTAACTATTTCTCCTTTATCATCTAACTTATTCCTAACAACCCACTTAGTGTCTATTATGGTCATACCTTCTGATTTTGATACTATGTCCCAGACTTGGTTTCTCTCAATTTGGTTAGTTCTTCTTGCATTGCTATAATCCAGTCTAGGTCTGGTAAGGCTTCTTCTATAGACTTAGGTTCAATCATAGAAATCATGGCAATTTGACTTAGGTTTCTATAGGATGATCTAGTTCTAACACCTAAGGTTGGGTTACCCAAAATTTGATCAGTTTGGTGATTTGACCTTATCTTAGATGATGGATCAATTGGTTCATCTTGTTGGCTTAAGCTAGGTTCAGGTATTGATTCTACATCTTCTAAGTCTTGGTTTGAGTTGGTTAGGTTAGGTATGTTGGGTGGGTTGATTAAGTTAGGTTGGTCGGTTAAGTTAGGTTGGCTGGTTGAGTAAAATTGGTTGGTTATGTTAGGTGGATTGGTTAAGTTAGGTATTGTTTCTTCATCAAATATGACATTTGTGTTGGTGCAGGCAGCACCTATGTCAAACCTGGGTTTTGATAATGGCAAAGGGTTCAGAAGTTAAGATGTTATTATTGTCTAACTGATTCACTGAGTGTGTAGGAAGAAGTCCTAGGTACACTAGGCAAAGAAGTCTTGGCAAAGGGCTGGGCAATGAAGTCCTGGTCAAGGATTGGGCAAGAAGACCTGACCAGAAGTCGGGCAAAGAAGTTCTGGTCGAAGACTGGGCACGAAGTCCTGGCAAGGAGCTGGGCACCGAAGACCTGACCGGAAGTTGGGCACGAAGACCTGGTCAGCGGAATCGGGCAAAGGTCCAATCGGAGGAGCCGGTTGGCAAAAGGTAAACTCTCCTGAGAGGAGTAGGTGAGGACACATTCCCCGTCGAGGGAACAGTAGGCATCGATTCGACCTAGGGTTCCATTTGGGAGACCCGAAGTCAGAACCAATATAGCTACGGTTGTAACTATTGCTTATTATGTTTTTGGGACTAACCTAAGTTACAGGGTTGAAGGATTGATCGTCTGCAAGTGAAGGTGCTTCACTGGGTGTAGGCGCCCAAATGGAGACACGCGCCCGAATGGGCTCAGGAGCCCGTAAGGATACGGGCCCCCAAGGGTGAAGGCAAAACCCAAAACATAGTTGCGAAGCCACTGGACCAAGGCGGATCAGGCACCCGTGAGGTCACGGGTGCCCCCATCAGCTCAAGCGCCCAAGTGGGGAAGGATAAGCGCTGACCGAGTTTGCAGATAAGGATTTGCAGATCGGAGGGCACGTGTCAGGCGCCCCCAACCTGTCAGGCGCCTGTTTGAGCAGTATAAAAGGGGCTCGACCCCAAGGTTTCAATATCACTTTTTCTCAACGCTCCAAAGCTTTTCGTTCAAGCGCTGCACCCCGGCAAAGTCCGAAATCGAGATTCCAGCGTCGACGACGACCCTCTGCTCTGAAATACGATCCACATCGGGCATCGGTAACGAAAAGTGTAGCATTTCAAGTTTCTGAAATACTGTTGTACTTAACTTGTAAATCCTTTTGCGCGATTATAGTATTGCCCAAAGTAAATGGTCAAAGACCATGGGCCTTGGAGTAGGGGCCAACCGCGACTACGAACCAAGTAAAAAATCTACTTGTGTTCCTGTGTGATTTATTTATTTCCACTGCGTATTTGCTCTTTCTTAACTCCGAAAAGTTTTGACGAAATTCAGCCCCCTCTATCGTTTTTCTCGATCCAACAAGTGGTATCAGAGCGGGTGGCTCAAATTTGGTGCAACCACCAATTTGAGAGTTTTTCGGATTTTATGAAAATTTTAATTCCTTTTTTTCTTCTTCGAATTTTTCTCGTTAATCGAGGTTGGTACAACACCACTCGATCGCTTTTTTTTGTTCAATTAATTTCTCCCACACTACTAATCCAAGACCAAGTCTTGGGACATAATTTCTGTATTTGTTTTGTTATTTCAAAAATTTTAAATGGCCATGCAAGAAGGTTTCAGCATAGCCAGACTACCACTCTTCTGTGGAGAGGACTTCTCCTACTGGAAGAGCCGGATGGAAGTCCACCTGAAAACTCAGGTGGATATGTGGATCATAATCCAATCTGGTCTGGAAATCCCCAAGAATGCTGAAGGAGTGGCACAACATTACTCAGAATGGGACGCCTCGCTGATGAAAATGATCGGGGCGAATGCAAAGGCAACCCAGACACTGCAATGCGGATTAACCAAAGAAGAACTGAACCGGGTGGGTCCCTTCAACAGTGCGAAAGAACTCTGGAGTAAGCTGGTTGAATTGCACGAAGGTACCTTTGACACCAGAATCAGCAAAAGGGACCTACAGCTGAACAAATTGTACACAATCAAAATGAACAAAGGCGAGTCAGCAGCCTAGCTCCACGCCAGGATCCAAGAGCTGATGAACGGCCTGCATACAATTGGTCACAAGGTAGAAAACCGTGACCTTATCAGGTATACCCTAAATGCTTTCCCAAGAAATACTTTGTGGGCATCTATGGTAGATGCTTACAAAGTTTCTAGGGATCTTTCTAAAATTGTGTTAGACGAATTATTTTCAGAATTAGAATTACATGAGCAGACTAACTACACTTTGGCCGAGAAAGGTATAGCTTTTCTTGCAGGAAAACCCCAAGGAAAGGTGGCCAAGATGAAGCCTCAACCTGCACCCGAGTCTGACTCAGACTCAGACTCAGAAGACAGTGAAGGGGAATGACCCAAGCTGGTTCGGCTAGCCCGGAACTACTACAAGGAGCTGAAGCATCATACCAACAGAAGAAAAGACAGCCGAAAGAAGGAAGATCTAGTTGAACCCTCAACATCTAAGACCAAATCAAATGTGAACTGCTACGAATGCAACAAGAAGGGACACTACAAATCGGAGTGCCCTAATATAAAAGAAGCCAAGAAGACTCGAAGGAAGAAGGCCCTTCAAGCCACATGGGATGAGTCTTCCTCCGAAGAAGAAGAAGAGGCCCCACAATTAAACCTGCTCGCCTTGACTGCTTCGGAAGACATCGACACCGGATCTGAATCGGAGCCGGACGATGGAAGGCTCACAATTTCGGAGAACGGCAAAATAACTGTAAGTGGTTATTCTAAAGTTGAATTATCAGAGTTAATTGCTTACCTATCTAGTAACTTGGCGAAAGCCAAAATCCGAGTCGAGTCCCTCCGATAGGAAGTCAAACACCTGAATGAGGGAGCTGACTCTAGATCTTTGACCGAGAAGGTTCAAGAAGGAACCTCTACTCAAGTTGAAAAGCTTGAGAAAGAGAACTCCTCCTTGAAAACTCAAGTCAAGGACCTTAGAGCGGCTTTAGAACGATTCACATTGGGTTCCATGGGTCTTGACATGATCCTTGGAAAACCGAAGTTTGTTATAAATCGATCTGGGTTAGGGTATCGAACCAAGTTGAGACAAAGGTCATACTATGCTGTATTGAGCCAATCTAGGCCCAAAGTTCAGGCATGGGTACCCAAACATTGCCTGAACAACTAAGCTGGACCAAATCAGTATTGTGTTGGATCAAGAAAAATGATAGAGGGGGGGGGTGAATATTATTAAAACTTTTCGGATAAGAATAAGAGCAAATACGCAGCGGAAAGAAAATAAGTGCACACGAACACAAGCCAATTTTTTTACTTGGTTCGGAGTCACGGTCGGCTCCTACTCCAAGGCCCATAGTCTTTGACCATTTACTTAGGGCAATACTATAATCGCGCAAAAAGGATTTACAATTTGAGTATAATAATATTTCAGGAAATTAAAAATGCTACACTTTTCATTATCGACGCCCGATGTGGATCGTACTTTAGAGCAGGGGGTCGCCGTTGGCACTGGGATCTCGAAGTCAGAGTTTGCCGTGGTGTAGCACTTGAACGAAAAGCTTTGGAGCATTAGAGAAAGTGTTGTTGAAGCCTTGGGGGTTGAGCCCCTTTTATAGTGTTCCTGGGGGCGCCTGATTCGCTAGGGGCGCCTAACATGTGCCTTCAGATCGGAGAACCTTCATCCGCAGCTTGGTCAGCGCTTATCCCCTTAGATTCGGCCCCTGGTCAGACTGGGGCGTCCAGGACCACTTGGGAACCTAGGTTGACTTGGTCTAGTGGCTTCGTGACAGATTTGCTTCGATGACTTGTTTGGCTTTGACCTTGGGCGCCCGGGACCTCCTGGGTGCCTAGCCCAGTGTGATTTCGAAGCGGTCTTGCTTAATTGCTATTTTGGCCTTTTACCTTGGGCGCCCAGGACCTCCTGGGCGCCTAGCCCAATTGTCTGCCCCCTTCCTTTGGGGTGTTCTGAGCTGCAGAAACACAATCCTTCAGTCCTTGCAACCAAGGTTAGTTCCAACACAAACAAAGCAAGAGTGTTAGTCATTAATTACAGCCGTAGCTGTCTTTGTTCTGACTTCGGGTCTCCCAAATGGAACCCTAGGTCGAACCGATGGCTAATGTTTCCTCGACGGGGAACGCACCCTCACCTACTCCTCTTAGGAGAATTTACCTTTTTGCCAACCGGCTCCTCCGATTGGACTTTTGCCCAGCTTTACTCACCAGGTCTTCGTGCCCAATCTGCGGCCAGGTCTTAGTGCCCAATTCCTCGAACCAGGTCTTCGGTGCCCAGCCCTCGGCCAGGACTTAGTGCCCAATTCCTCGAACCAGGTCTTCGGTGGCCAGCCCTCTGCAAGGACTTAGTGCCCAGTCCACGACCAGGACTTATTGCCCAACCTTATGTCAGGACTTAGTTGCCCAGCCCATGGCCAAGACTTATTGCCCAACTTTATGTCAGGACTTAGTTGCCCAGCCCACGGCCAAGACTTATTGCCTAGATTAACTAGGACTTTCTTGCACACATGAGTAACTTTATTAGATCACAAATAGTACTTAACTTTGAATCCTTTGCCAATATCAAAACAAGGTTCGATATGGTACTTCCGGCACCAACAATCTCCCCCTTTTTGATTTATGGCAACACAATTCAAAGTTAAGTAAAAACTTATAATAGTTAAGAAAAGAAGGTAGAAATCAATGAAGTATATCAGTTATGAAAAGAATAAATGTAGATTTGAAAAGAATCCTTTATTTCTCACACTCCCCCTACAACCCTGAATACTTGTGTTATAAAATACTTAACTTTGACCTTTCCTCCCCCTTTGACATATATCAAAAACAATATTCATTGGCGAACAAAATATCTAATAGGGAGTTTTGAGTTTTTGTAAAACTTCTAAGTTTTTGACAAAGTGTTTTTCAAACATAGAGTAAAAGCATTTGCATCAACAGAAAACGTTTTATACTTAGACAATTTTCCATTTTGAAAAGTTTTGCAGGCCTAAATTGTTGGATCGAGAGAAACGATAGAGGGGGGGGTGAATATCGTAAAACGTTCAGATTAAGAAATAGAGAATGCACAGCGGAATTAATTAAAATAAAGCACACGCGAACACCAAGATTTATTTACTTGGTTCGGAGTCGCGGTGGGCTCCTACTCCAAGGCTCACGGTCGTTGACCGTTTACTGGGGGCAATTCTATATGTGCGCAATAATTCTTACAGAACGATTACAGTAGTGGTATAACAGAATTGAAATAACAGTTCTTCGTTACCGACGTCCGATATTGGATGTTTCTCGGAGCAGAGGGACGTCGTAGGCGCTTGTGTGTCGAGTTGGAAGGTTTCTGGAGCAAAGCGCAGGAGCAGAAGAACGTTACAGCGTTGGAAGAAGTTGATTTGAAGCTTGAGGAGTCGAGGGCCTTTTATAGGGGTCTGAGGGCGCCCGAGAGCACGGGGGCGCCCTCCACATGTGTAACGCCCGCCCTTTTCCCACACCTCGTGGTGTGGCGAGATGGGCGTCGTTACGCTAAACATACATGTGCATAAAAAAACATCTTAATGCAGCAGAATCATTTTTTTCTAAACATGCTTTTAACCATGCAACTAAACACATGGGACATCTATACATAGCATCATATCATAACTTAACCATTCCATAGTTTATTCATAGTCATCATAGGTAGTATGTACTTATCCATAAATGTAGCATCATGAGTCTTAAGTCACCCATTAGTCATAATCATAAATCATAGCATAAAATTTAAGAAAACATTTTCACACCCAAGACATGCATTATGTGAGAATATAAGAATCTTTTGCCAAGTCACTGCTACACACACACATATGCTTCTGCCTCTCCTGCAGCTTCCCTTAATAGCCTCTTGCTTGATCTGCGGTATGAGGAAAGTAAAACTATAAGCACATAGGCTTAGTAAAACCCTTTCCTACTCACTAAAACCATACGTTGCTTAAACATAAACATATCAAGTATCCGACGTATCATAACTTCGAACATAACCATAAGCATAGACATGACATAAGTCATAAGCATATAAACAATTAACATGACATGATTCTTAACATCACCATAGACCTACAACCTACTTAGCATGACATAAATCTTAACATACATGAACATATCTACGTGAACATGAAACATACTTATACATGGCATAATTCTTAGCATACATGAACATAAGACATACTTATACATGACATAATTCTTAGCATTCATGACATAAGGCATACTTATACATGACATAATTCTTAGCATTTCATGAACATAAGGTATACTTATACATGACATAATTCTTAGCATTCATGACATAAGGCATACTTATACATGACATAATTCTTAGCATTTCATGAACATAAGGCTTACTTAGACATGACATAGTTTATGAGCATAAACACAAACATGAAATATACTTACCCTGGCGTGATGCATAACATGGATGTATGAATGAGTCAAATGCATGTACTACATAAGGATGCTTAATTTTTAAAATCATACTTTTAAATGCTTAACATAAACAAAACATCATTGGGGTCCCCGGCTTGTACCACATACATACATCATAAGCGCGCATCCCTAAGTAGATATGAGGTAGCTAGCCTCAACCTACTAGGGTAAGGACAGCATAGTCGATAGTCCTAGAACCGGGGCGTTCTTAAGGTGCCCATCCCTGTTGCACAACTTCGGTAGTGCCAGAACCGTGGACAGCTTCGGTAGTCCAGAACCGGGGCGTTCTTAAGGGGGCATCCCTTGGACCCTTACTTCGGTCCGGTACAAGCCTCATTCATAAAAATAAATATGCATGTTTCATCATTCATACTTGTCATTCATACTTATCATTCATACTTATTTCGTATCATCGTTATGCCTTCATCATTCATACTTATCATTCATACTTAAGGCATAACCATCATCTTCATTCATACTTATCATTCTTTATTCATAACATAGGACATACATGCATAATCGTGGTTCTAGTCATAACCTTATCCGGGTTCATCAAGCTTGCATGATCATGATACATAATAAACATACACCTCATACATGATACATTTCATCTAGCATACATAATCCTAGTATTCATCGTAAGACATGGATGATAAGCTACATATATACCTAACACATACTACTAGGGTTCATAGCATTCATCATAAAACATGTATATACCTTCATGAATCATAAATCCATTACGAGCATTTATCAACATTCATGCATCATTATATTTATCATAACATACTCCTACATCAATTACATGTATTCATGGCATATGATCTAAATATTCATGATTAAAACATAACCTAACATCAACCATACAAAGTCATGTTATAAAACACATAAACTAGGATTTTAGTCACATGGAGGCCCTTACATCATGCTTAAAAATGTACTAGCATCATGGTAACTTATAAACATGCATTCTTGAGACCTTAACCCAAACCAAACCCTAGGTTTGGGTCTTGGCCGAATGTCCTAAAGGACCATGGGTCCATGGAAGATTTGCCTAGATCATGATTAACATCCCTTACTTACATATCATGCCATAGAAAAATCATTTAAACCCTTGATTGGACTTAACCCCAAACCCTAGGCCTAAGGCAAGGGTTGGCCGAAACACTAGAAGGGTAACAAGCCCATGGAAAGGTTCATTTAACACCATTCTTACCCATAAGGTATCATAAGAAACATATTAATCATGCTTGGAGTGGTTGGAGTTTTCCCCTAGCCCCTTGACCTTGATGTGGCCGAAACCCTAGAGGGTTATTAGGGTATCAAAAATTTTCCTAGATCATACTCTATGCCTTACATAACATCATAAAACATTTAAGAGCACAAAGGAAAATTTACATCATCCCTAAGCCCAAGCAATAGCCTTGGCCGAAACTTCCATAAGCCCTAACCATGGATTTTTCTAACATATCATGCCAACAAAACTTAGATCATGATAAATATCTTGAAAGCTATCATACCACAGGTGAGGGGGTCTTACCTTGGGTTGTCTTTGATTTCTAGACCTTAAAAAGAAGAAGGATGGAAATCCCTTTGCCACTTGAACCCTTCTTGCCCTTGTAACCTTGGAAGAGAACCTAGATCTTCCAAATAGAGTCCTTGGTGGAACTTTTCTTAAGGGGAAGAACACCTTGAGTTTTCGGCCAAAGCAAGGAGGAAGAAGAAATGAAGAGGAGAAGGGAAGTTGTAACTTCCTTTCCATATTTATATCACTTTAAAAGGGGTAAATGAAGAGTCATGGTGTCTCTTCCCTTGATGACTCTTCATTTCCTACACTTTAACCAATATCCACTTCATTCCCTCATAGCACTCCATTGCTAGGTGAATTGGTTAGTGCATGCTTGGTTGTACAAGAGGTCCATGTTGGTGCAGAATGCACCTAAGTCAAACCTGTGTTTTGATAATGGCAACATAGGTCAAAAGTTAAGTCTTTCTTGTTTTCTAACAAGTCACTCTAGTGTGCAGGAAAAGCCCTAGCGAAGGACTGCTAGGCACTAGCGAAGGAAAGCCAGGGTCAAAAGACCTAGCGAAGGACTGCTAGGCGCCAGGCGAAGGACAGTCTGGGACTGAAGCCCTAGCGAAGGAATGCTAGGCACCGAGCGAAGGGCAGCTCGGCATCCAAGACCTAACAAAGGACCGTCAGGCAAAAGTCCAACCAGAGGAACGGTTGGCATCAGGTAAATTCTCCCGAGAGGAGTAGGTGAGGACGCGTTCCCCGTCGAGGGAACAGTAGGCGTCGGTTCGACCTAGGGCTCCATTTTGGAGACCAAAGTCAGAACCAAGACAGCTAAGGTGGTATAAACTAACCACTTAATGTTTTGTTGTGTTTTGGACTAACCCTGGATGTAGGACCGAAGGAACGAGTGTCTGCAGCTCAGAGTGCCTCGAAGGAGTGAGGTAACAGCTGACCAGGGCGCCCGGAGTGTCCCGGGCGCCCCTAAGGTGAACACAAAACACACAAACAAGAAGTGCGCTTCGACAGTACAAGCTGCGGGCGCCCCCGTGCTCCCGGGCGCCCCCGCTGCTCCTGGGCGCCCCCTGCGCTGCGGGCGCCCCCATGCGCAACCCTTAAACCAGAACCCCTCGAAGCCAAGGAGATAGAACTTTGACCCGGTCAATCAGGGCGCCCCGAGCGCTCCGGGCACCCTGGTCAAAGCGGATCCAGAGGATCNCGCCTCAAAGCTCTTCTGCTCTCGCGCCTTGCTCCGGAATCCTTCCAACTTGAGCCGACGACGTCCTGCTGCTCCGAAAAAGTCGATCTACTCCGGACGTCGGTAAAAGAGCTAGTTAAAAGTTTACTGTACTTAATTTGTAATCCTTTTGTAAACTATTTTGCGCCTAATATAGAATTGCCCAAAGTAAACGGTCAACGACCGTGGGTCTTTGAGTAGGAGTCGACACAGGCTCCGAACCAAGTAAAAACGACTGTGTCTCTGTGTTATTGTTTTTATTTCCGCTGTGCACTTGCTCTTAATTTTCTGAAGAAAAACGATTTCCGATATTCACCCCCCCCTCTATCGGTGTTCTCGATCCAACAAGTGGTATCAGAGCGGGGAAGTTCAAACCTGGTGCAACCACCAGTTTGAAATTTTTTTCGTATCTTTACTTTTTTTATTTTTTTTCTTACGAATTTTTCGTTAAATATTTCGTTCGATTTTTTATTTTTTTTATCTTCATCCAGCACTACTAATCCAAGACCTAGTCTTGGAAATTTTTTTTTAGTTTTCTATTTCAGATTAAATGGCCATGCAAGAGGGATTTAGCACCGCCAGACCTCCACTCTTCAGTGGAGAAGACTTTTCCTATTGGAAAAGCCGTATGGAAGTCCACCTGAAAACTCAGGTGGACATGTGGATCATCATCCAGTCCGGTCTGGAGATCCCCAAAAACGCCGAAGGACTTCCTCAAAGCTACACAGAGTGGGACACCGCTCTGAAACGAAAGATAGAAGCCGACGCTAAAGCGACTCAGACTCTTCAGTGCGGATTGACGAAAGAAGAGCTGAACCGCGTGGGACCCTTCAACAGTGCGAAGGAGCTTTGGGCAAAACTGATCGAGCTGCACGAAGGGACATCAAATACTCGGATCAGTAAGAGGGATCTGCTTCTAAACAAACTCTACACTATCAAGATGGCAGACAACGAGACAGCAGCCCAGCTCCACGCACGAATCCAAGAATTGATGAACGGTCTCCACACAATAGGTCACAAGGTTGAAAACCGTGACTTAATAAGGTATGCCTTAAATGCTTTCCCTAGAAACACCTTGTGGGCATCTATGGTAGATGCATACAAGGTCTCTAGGGATCTTTCAAAAATAAAATTAGACGAATTATTTTCCGAACTAGAACTGCATGAACAAACTAACACCAATATGGTCGAGAAAGGTATTGCTTTCATTGTAGGTAAGACTGGAAGGACAACAAAGAAGAAGCCTGAACCTGAACCCGAGTCTAACTCAGACTCAGATTCAGTAGAAGAAGAAGAAGATCAAACTAAGCTGGTCCGGCTCGCTCGAAGCTACTACAAGGAGACTAAAAAGATGAGAAGAAAGAAAGCACTGCATGCAACCTGGGACGAATCCTCCTCCTCAAAAGAAGAAGAGGCACCCCAGTCCAACCTCCTAGCTCTGACCGCCTCAGAAGAAATCGGAACCGAATCAGAAACAGAACAGGACGACGGCGAGCTGACCTTCACAGAAGACGGAGAAATTAAGGTAACTGGTTTTAATAGATCGCAATTATGTGAATTAATTTCATTTCTTTCTTGAGATTTGGCAAAAGCCAAGATCCGAGTCGAATCCCTCCGACAGGAAGTAAAACTCCTGAAAGAGGGAGCTGACTCTAAACCCTTAACCGAGAAGGTTCAGGAAGGAACTCCTACTCAAGTTGAAAAACTTGAAAAGGAGAACTCCTCCCTGAAAACTCAGGTTAAGGATCTTAGATCAGCATTAGAACGATTTACATCTGGTTCCAAGGGCCTTGACATGATCCTTGGAAAACAGAAATCAGTTCTAAATCGATCCGGACTGGGCTATAAAACCAAATCCCGGCAATGATCTTACTTAGCTGTACTGAATCAGTCCAGAGGTAAAATTCAGGCATAGGTACCTAAACTATACCTGAACAAACCAACTGGATCAAATCAGTATTGGATCCCCAAGGACAAGATTCACATCTTGCCTAACCATCACCGTGGCTTTAGTTCAGGGGAGCCAAACTGAAAACTATATTCATTATTAGATAAAATTATTTTTCTTGATTGCAATATGATTGCTTGCTTGTTTATTTAATTTCTGCAATTTACCATGCTTAGACCTAGGTAGTTTAAGGACTAAACAAACTTAGCTGAAACTTGACAACATAGTATTGGGTGGAGGTGAGATGATAGTACGTTAGGGAAGCCAATTTGGCGGAACTAGCCGAAGCTACCGATCCAAGACCTAAACTAGTTAGACCAGAAATTTTTCAAAGAATTTTTGAAAATGAAATTTCATTAAAAGGCTTTGTCAAGGAAAGGGTGGATGATCCCATAAGGCTACGGCCAAAGAAGGCCTAGTGCCTCGCCAAGACCTGGAAGCCAATTTTTGAAATTCAAATTCAAATTTTCTTTGTCAAATTCGAATCTAACACAAAATTTCAGTTATTTGTAGATTTAAACATCTTTTCAAAAATTTCAAAATTAATTAAGTTTTCAAAATTTAATTGTTTTCAAAATTAATAAAAATTTTCAAAACAGTCTTAACTATCAAAACCTGTCTCACGAAAACCTATAAGGCTAACATGATTGAAAACCCTAGACTGGGTGAGACAGTAGGATTAAGACTCAATTGGAAATTCTTTTAATACCTATAGGATGAGATAATCTTGTATTGTCAAAGCAGGTCAACATATTCAACATAGTCAACAAGAAACCATGGTCAAAGCAGTCAAACCATGGTCAACATAGTCAAACCAAGGTAAACGTGGTCAAAGCATGATTAACACGGTCAAACCACAGTCAAACTAGTCAAATCAATTCAAACCATGGTCAAACCGATTAAACCATGGTTAAAAGTAGACAAGACAAAAAAATTTGTCTTTACCTACCCTATTCCGGGCGCCCGGAACCACACGGGCGCCCCTACCCCAACTTTTCTTACACCCTAGGCAAAAAGCTGTTCTTGCTTTTGACCAGGGCGCCCGGAACCACGTGGGCGCCCCCATCACCTCCAATGCAGCAAAAGCTGCAAAAGCCCTCTGTTGAGGGCGCCCGGGCTATTCCGGGCGCCCTCAACCAGTCCTTTACACTGCCTTTGGCAGCAACTCTGACTAGGGCGCCCGGAAGCTCCCGGGCGCCCCCGTTGAACTCCCTATAAAAGGCACCCGAACCTCCTTCACTTCCCACACCAAAATCAACCTCCTTCTCCACTTCTTTCTATTCAAGAAGATCTTGCAAGTCCTCATTCTCAACTATGCCTCCCCGAGCCGTCCGGTATGATTATTATTATTATTATTGCATTTACATTTATTTTCTCATGCAATATCTTTATTCTTCCTTTAATTTCCTTAAACTTAGAAGACGCCGACCAACCCGGCCAACCCCGGTGCCCAACCTAGTCCGACCCTAGTTTCCTACCTAGAGCTATGTAATAGTTTGCACAAACCATCTACAAGCCTATTAAAACGAGTTATCTCAATAGGCACTTTTTTACCCAATCATGCCCTGTCGCCATGAACATCATCAACTTCTATCAATTGGACAATCTTGTCTTCTGCACGCATACCATTAATGAATCTTTATGTGCAGAATTTTATAATAATATAATTCGACAAGATAATCTTATGTTTCACACACTGTCCAAGGAATTCCTTTGACCATAACCCCGACTCTGTTGAACCGTTCCTAGGACTGCGACCCTCTCAGTCCACATTCTGCTGTTATCCTCCTAGGAACCCCCCATTTGATCCTCCCTACTCAGAGATTACCCTAGAACCATTCACTCCTATTTCTATAGGGCAGACCTCCCAGCAAATAGACGCTTCCAAGCTGTTGAACTTCAGGCTCAGAACTATGCCTTGTATAGAGTTCTGGTCCGCTGTATCCTACCACTCTCCACCAGAGACCTAGGGACTATACGACCTTTTCATGCTTTCCTTCTTTATGCCCTAGTCCATCACCTTGACCTAGACATTGGACTCCATATGTTTCATACCATTCTGCATGCGTCCAGTGTCACGACCCAGGGACGAGTGCGCACACCATATTGCCACATCATCACTTCCCTCCTTCATCACCACGGTCGTGACATTACTGTTGGTGAGATTACTGCTATGACTGACTTTGACGAAATAGGATTTAGGAACTTTTCGTTAGCGGGTCTAGAGGTGTCGGCCACCGGGGTTCTTAGTTGGAGACGACAGCAGGCCGGAGCACCAGTCGACTCAGACGAGGAGGTTGAAGTCGACGTTGGAGACATAGCTGCAGCAGCCCGAGCACACATCGACGAGCCCGCTCCACCGACACTCTACCAGAGAGTGACAGTTTTAGACACAAAGGTTCAGAGTCTCCGAGAGGAGGTCGAAGCCTACCACCTAGAGCAGATGGAAGCTCGTCGAGCCGATCGAGAAGTGGCTGACGCACGATACATAGAGATGATGGCACAATTTGATGCATGGCAGCCTGGCCCGTCTGATCATCCCGATCATTCATAGATTCACTTAGCATTGTACCTATTTGACTGCCCTTACTCAGTAGGGTTGACTTGTGCTTGACTGTTTGACTGTATTTGAACCTTGATTACCTGCTTTATTTTCTGTTGACCAGTTGATAAGTACTTGTTCTTTTTGCAGTTATCATTGTGCTTTGTAGAATAGATTAATTTTTTTTTTTGTTACTTGATTTAAATTTTTTTTTAAAACTGTTTTACTTAATTTCAAAATCAGTTTTCATTTTTTTTCAACTTAGTCTTATTTTTATTTCAAAACTACCCCCTTTCAAAATTAAGGGCTTTCTCGAAAATGGACTTAGCCTAGGCCCTAACCCTAGAACTACATGCACCTATAGACTTAGAAGCCAGCATCTCATAAGCACCTTAGGGTACTTTTGAGTGATAACCTAGAAAGGGTTGAGATGCTTAGGTCTTTACCTTAATTCAAGATGCTTTAAGTCAGTGCATCTGCAGTAATTGGGGCACTAAATACAATTTATATAGCAATCAACTTAAGTGTCAAGCTTAGAAAATCTAACTTGAACAGAAACACTTAACTTGACTAACCCTAGCAGAAATTACTGTTTCTAACAGTTAGTGAGTAGCTAATTGGGTTAGACAGGTCCCTACAAAGAAAAATGACTGATTTAGTTTAAGTCTAATTATGAATTGGTTCAGTACAGCAAAATCTCATTTATTTCCTTTATGCAATCTTATTTCTGCTATATTTATCTTATTTTGATATATGGCAAAGGGGGAGAGATAGGAAAGGAAAGAGAAAAATTAATTTTACTTATTCAAAATGGGTTCAAATTTTTTCCTTTATTCAAAAAGGTTTCAAAAAGTTACTTATCCTTTATTCAAAAGCTTAAACTTTTAAAAATTTACTAAAGTACTTAAGTTCTTAAAGCTTTCAAAATTTTTACTCAAGCTTTCAAAATTTTGCTAAGTACTCTAGCCTTTCAAAATTTTCTTACTTAAGCTTGTCAAAATTTTCTTTATAATACATTAAAGCTTAAGTTTTTCAAAACTGTATAAGTACAATGTTACAAAGTACTTAGGATTTTCAAGTACTTAAAGTTTTCCAAATTCACTTTATTTCTTAAATACTTAAAGTTTTCCAAATGTACTTTATGTATTAAAATACTTAAGTTTTCCAAAAACACTAAAGTGTCTCAAAGCCTACTAAGTACTTAAGCCTTTTAAAATCCTACTAAGTACTTAAGCTAGCTTTTTCAAAACTTTTGAGTACTTTAAAACTTAAACCTTTTTATGTACTCTAATTATGCTTCAAAAAAAAAAATCTCCTATGTACTTTTAACTTATGTTGTTGAAAGAGTTCTAAGTACCTAAAACTCAAGTCTTTCAAAAGTACAAGTAAAGTTTTCTTAACCGCACGAATTTTTGAAAAATCTAGGGGGAGATTCCTTCCAGGGGAGGGAACAAAATTTAAACCTTTTTTCTATGTTTGCTTAAACTTAACTTTTTGAACTAGGGTTGCTATGAATCAAAAAGGGAGAGATTGTTGGTGCAGAATGCACCTAAGTCAAACCTGTGTTTTGATAATGGCAACATAGGTCAAAAGTTAAGTCTTTCTTGTTTTCTAACAAGTCACTCTAGTGTGCAGGAAAAGCCCTAGCGAAGGACTGCTAGGCACTAGCGAAGGAATGCCAGGGTAAAAAGACCTAGCGAAGGACTGCTAGGCGCCAGGCAAAGGACAGTCTGGGACTGAAGCCCTAGCGAAGGAATGCTAGACACCGAGCGAAGGGCAGCTCGGCATCCAAGACCTGACAAAGGACCGTCAGGCAAAAGTCCAACCAGAGGAACGGTTGGCATCAGGTAAATTCTCCCGAGAGGAGTAGGTGAGGACGCGTTCCCCGTCGAGGGAACAGTAGGCGTCGGTTCGACCTAGGGCTCCATTTTGGAGACCAAAGTCATAACCAAGACAGCTAAGGCTGTATAAACTAACCACTTAATGTTTTGTTGTGTTTTGGACTAACCCTGGATGCAGGACCGAAGGAACGAGTGTCTGCAGCTCAGAGTGCCTCAAAGGAGTGAGGTAACAGCTGACCAGGGCGCCCGGAGTGTCCCGGGCGCCCCCAAGGTGAACACAAAACACAAAACAAGAAGGCGCTTCGAAGTAAAGTGCGGGTGCCCCCGTGCTCCGGGCGCCCCCGCTGCTCCCGGGCGCCCCCTGCTCTGCGGGCGCCCCCATGCGCAACCCTCAAACCAGAACCCCTCGAAGCCAAGGAGATAGAACTTTGACCCGGTCAATCCGGGCGCCCCGAGCGCTCCGGGCGCCCCGGTCAAAGCGGATCCAGAGGATCAGACGCGACCGAGAGCTCTGCGGATCAAAGGCTACGTGGGGGGCGCCCCCGACGTCCCGGGCGCCACCAGGCCCTATATAAAGGGCCCTCGACCAAGCCTTCAAGGTATCAATTCTCCAAACGCCTCAAAGCTCTTCTGCTCTCGCGCCTTGCTCCGGAATCCTTCCAACTTGAGCCGACGACGTCCTGCTGCTCCGAAAAAGTCGATCTACTCCGGACGTCGGTAAAAGAGCTAGTTAAAAGTTTACTGTACTTAATTTGTAATCCTTTTGTAAACTATTTTGCGCCTAATATAGAATTGCCCAAAGTAAACGGTCAACGACCGTGGGTCTTGGAGTAGGAGTCGACACAGGCTCCGAACCAAGTAAAAACGACTGTGTCTCTGTGTTATTGTTTTTATTTCCGCTGTGCACTTGCTCTTAATTTTCCGAAGAAAAACGATTTCCGATATTCACCCCCCCTCTATCTGTGTTCTCGATCCAACAGTCCAAGGTTCAATCCTTGGTGCATGCACTAATTTTTTCTATTTTATTTTTAATTTATTTCCTATTATTTCAAAAATTCTTTAAAAATTCCCCCACAATTATGTTAATATTTCCCATTAAAATCCATCTATTTTTATATTAAATTCTACCTAAAATCCACCCATGATAATTGTTGATGCAGTCTGGCCCTGATTGTTATTTTGGTGTTGACAACGATTTTAGTTTAGGAGGATGATTATGATAATTATGATTAAGTCCTGATCGAGGATTAGGCATGATATGAAAAATCATAATCTGGGAGGTTAGGTGTGATGATTATGATGATTATGATTAAGTCCTGATCGAGGATTAGGCATGATATGGAAAATCCTAACCTGGGAGGTTAGGTGTGGAAAATCCTAGCTTGGAGGGCTAGGTGTTGGAAAAGTCCTAATTCGGAAGGGTTGGGTGAAAAGTCCTAGCTTGGAGGGCTAGGTGAAAAGTCCTAACTTGGAGGGTTAGGTGCAAATTCCCATCCTGAAGAATTAGGTGAAAAAGTCCTAGCTTGGAGGGTCAGGTGCCTAGCTTGGAGGGCTAGGTTGGATGATGTTCTAACTCGGAAGAGTTGGGTGAAAAGTCCTAGCTTGGAGGGCTAGGTGAAAAGTCCTAGCTTGGAGGGCTAGGTGAAAAGTCCTAACTTGGAGGGTTAGGTGCAAATTCCCAACTTGGAGAGTTAGATGGAAAAATCCTTAGCTTGGAGGGCTAAGGTGGATGAATTCCTAGCTTGGAGGGCTAGGGTTGAGTCACTGGATCGGTCTGGTGAGCGATCAGGGACATTGGCACGCTGCTCCTTAGTGGATCGGTTTGGTGACCGATCCAGCTATGTCTGATCGGACTGGTGACCGATCAGGGAGCGCACAGTGAGATTGGGAATCTACTGTGTGGCTCCTGATCGGACCGGTGACTGATCAGGGAGCAGGCTGCTTCCTTGCTGTCTTGCTCCTGATCGGTCTGGTGACCGATCAGGGAGCAAACGGTGAGTGAGTTCCCTTGCTAATCAAAGTCTTGGATCGGTCCGGTGACCGATCAGGGATCTTGGATTTGATTAAAAAATAACTGTTCATCTGCCCTGATCGATCTGGGTGACCGATCAGGATCCATTCTGATCGGTCTGGTGACCGATCATGCTTCACCCTGATCGGTCTGGTGACCGATCAGGCGTGTATAGCTGCGAGAGCTGGGAATCCCAGCGAAGCAGTGGATCAATCTGGTGACCAATCCACATACCCTGGATCGGTCCGGTGACCGATCACTTTAATTCAAATTTCACTGACAGACGTGGTCAGAGCGTCTGATCATATATGATTTGCTGATGTATGTTTCTGATATTTGATATGCTGCTTGATTTGCTGCTCTAATGCTCTGATTGAGTTTCAGGTGACAGGGGAGGATTCAAACACTCAAGGAGAAGTCAAAGAGTGCTTTCCTTGGAGCAGGTTTGTCCCTTTCTCATCTCAGGTTGCAACGGCGAGCTGCAGACTGGAGCTGAGACTGGAGCTTGACTGAGGGGAGCTCAGTGAGTCCAGAGATAGCTCAGTAGAGGCTGGCGTTGGCAGATGAGTAGCTGGGAGCTACAGAGTTGTTGTCACTTGTCGCTTGGCGGAGAAACAAAAAGGAACGCGAGAAGGAGAGTTTGTAATCAATTCTTCAGTCTTTCGTGCTCTTGAGTTCCTGTGTTACAAGCTTGCAGTTCTTGAGTTCTTCAACCATTCTAAGCAAGCTATTGAGGAGCAATCATCATACTTGAGCGCTTGAAGGAGAAAACAAGAGGCTTGGAGTCCGACAGTGGGAAGACACGGAGCAGGGGTCTGCGTGAGATCGCCACTAGGTGGAGCTCAGGGAAGCTTGCTGTGTTTTGTCCTTGCTATGTGCTTGAGTAAGATCCTTCTTGTTGTTGTTTCATTGTGCTCATTCTATATCATTGTTTGAAACACACTGTGGGGAGGTTTCTCCACCGAGAAGGAGGTTGCTTCATATCCGGTGTTAACCGGGGCTTGATCTGCCGACGATCAAGGGATCGCCCACCTCAAGGGCACGCCAAGGAGTAGGGGCAAGTTATCCCCGAACCTTGTAAACCCTCCTTGTTAGCGATCTTGCTAATCGTGTTTGTTTTTCTGCACACTCTGTTTTCTACTCTTTCCGCTGTGCTACTGATATTTGAGTTGCAGAAATCGTGATAAGTTTCGAAGGAATAAGTGGTTGTCTATATTCACCCCCCCTCTATAGCCATCTTGTTCCCAACAATAATGGCACTAGAAAGCCCATATAAGGTCCCTTAGAACTTAGTTTCTCAATTTAAATGAGAGAGCCATGGGTTTCTCGGCTAAGGTTCGTATTAATATTTCTAGATCCTTTGGAAAATTATCTAGACATGCTTAATGTTTTAAAGAAAATATTAAGAGAATTTTCCGGGCCGTTACAACATGGCCTTTGATCTGCCAACTTCGCGGTCAGTGGTTTATCCCTTCAAAATCGGGATAAACCCTTGACGGGGGTGCCCGGGAAGTAGAGGGCGCCCTGGCTGACTTTTTCAGTGGGCGGCTCGGTTGGATGAGGCTTATCCTCTTCGCTAGCTTCAAGCTCGTTGGCTTGAACTGGGGGCGCCCAGGATGTTGGGGGCGCCCGGGAGCACGGGGGTGCCCCGCCCATCAACTGTCGAAGCGCTTTCTTGCTTAGTCTGTTTTGTGTTGCACTTGGGGGCGCCCGGAACACTGGGGGCGCCCTGCTCAGCTGCTGCCTTTCTTCTTTAAGGCGTTCTGAGCTGCAATGACTCATTCCTTCGGTCCTGCATCCAGGGTTAATACAAAACAAGTACAAAGCAATAGAATATTAGTTTATACAGCCTTAGCTGTCTTGGTTCTGACTTTGGGCCTCCAAAATGGAGCCCTAGGTCGAACCGACGCCTACTGTTCCCTCGACGGGGAACGCGTCCTCACCTACTCCTCTCGGGAGAATCTACCTGATGCCAACCGGCTCCTCCGGTTGGACATTTGCCCAGCTGTCCTTCGCCAGGTGCCTATCTGTCCTTCGCCAGGTCTTCAGTACCAAGCTGTCCTTCGTCTGGTGCCTAGCTGTCCTTCGCTAGGTCTTCGGAACCAAGCTGTCCTTTGCCTGGTGCCTAACATTCCTTCGCTAGGTATTTAGTCCTTCTTTGGCCGTAGCCTTATTGGATCAACAACCCTTTCCTAGACAAAGCCTTTTAAAGAAATTTTATTTTCAAATTGCTTTCTGAGAAACTTTGGTCTAACTAGCTTAGGATTCGGAGAGGTAGCTTCGGCTAGTTCCACCGGAATAAAAAGACCAAATAGGGTACTCCTTATCCTACCTGACTCCTTAGTCAGGCTTCCCTAACGTACTATCATCAAACCTTGTCCTAATACTAGGTTGTTCAAGTTTCAATTTAATCATTTGTCCTTAATCTAACCAATCCTAAATCTAAGAAAAAAACAATAATAAAAAGAAACACATAATTAAAACAAACAATTGTCTAAGTAAGGTCACAATTGGAGTAATACTCCGGATTTTTGAAATCAGCAAGATTATGAATTAAATTTTCTAACTTGTTGACCTTATGTTTTAGGGTTTCATTTTCTTGTTTCAATTTTCTGAAATTTGCTTTAATTAAGTTACATGAATCAATCACATTATTCAAGGTAAATAACGGATTTTCAAACACTGTAAATTTACCTTTGTTGATTGTTTGTCTGTGCATTCACTTTTGTAATGCCCGAACTCCTGGCACTTGAAGCATTGAATGCGACTTTTGTCCTTTCGTGCTTTTGGAACTGATTCCTTTGTCGCCGTCGGTGGTGTCGTTCGAATCTTACGAGTAGGACACTCACTTTGGTAGTGCCCTCTCTCCCTGCATGTGTAACAAATTACATGATTTTTAAAATCTGATTTTACACTTTTACCTTTTGGTTCCTTATTGGGAATCTCCCCCTTGATTCTTGCCGCCTCGGATCTAGGCTCATCATCTGATTCTGTGTCTGAGTCGGACTCGGGTACTAGTTGAAGCTCCTTCTTTGGTGGTTCTTTAGGATTTTTCCCTGCAAAAGAATTTACACCTTCCTCGACCATTACAGTATTTGTTTGATTATTTAATTCTAATTTTGAAAAGAATTCAAAATCGGTTACTGTCTCAGTCAATTCGTCATCTGATTCTGGTTCGACTTTGGATTCGGGTTCAGACTCTGACTCGGCTGTTTGTGCTTGGACCGAAAGGGCAAGATAACTTACCTGATCTTCTTCTTCATCTGAGATCTCTTGATGAAGGTCAATCAGTTTTTCCCAGATTTCTCTAGCACATCTGAAGGATCCGACCCGCTTCAATTCTTCATTGGTTAGGCCACATTGTAGGATTGCAGTAGCCCTTGCATCTGTCTCGATCTTCCTCAGTGTTGGTTCATCCAGTTTGTCCCAAGTGATCGATGTTCCTTCTTCTGTGGGGAATGTGAACCCCGTTTGGATTATCAACCATAAATCCAGATTAGCCTTCAGGTGGGATTCCATTAGATTTCTCCAGGAGTTGAAATTTTTGCCAGAGAAAAGCGGTGGACGGGCACTGTTCCATTCTTGATTGGCCATTTAGTTTATACCTCGTACACAAAAGAAACATAAAAAATGTACCAAGACTTGGTCTTGGATTAGTAGTGCGGGAGAGAGAAAAAACTAGCTCAATAAAAGTGTTTGCACGAATTTCGAGGTAAAATAATAATAAAATAAAATAAAAATTAATGACAAATTTTTGAAAATGTTGACTTTATCAATTTTGATTAATGATGAAAAGGTAAGATTTACTATTTGGAAAAAATTTTGCTTAGCATGAATTTCGAAAAAAATATTAAAATAATAAAAAAATGTATGAAAAATTTTCAAAAATGGTTCGTTTTATCAATTCTGAGTAATGGTGAGAAAATAAGAATTCAAAATTGAAAAAGGCGTAAGAATATTTTAAACACACCTACACATATTATTTATTTAAAAAAAAGGTCGAGTGGTGTTGCACCAACCTCGATTAACAAGAAAGAAAAGAAAAAAAAATTTGTAAATTCGAAAAAATTCTCAAATTGGTGGTTGCACCAAATTTGAGCTTCCCCGCTCTGATACCACTTGTTGGATCGAGAGAAACGATAGAGGGGGGGTGAATATCGTAAAACGTTCGGATTAAGAAATAGAGAATGCATAGCAGAATTAATTAAAATAAAGCACTGATAGCCCCGAAATACTAGGTTAAAGTTGTCACGAATTGTGGGACCATCAGATTTAAATATAAATGAAGCTGGAAACCCTTTTACAATCAAAAGTATGAAAATGTAATATAGGGGCCACAGGTCGTATTTTTCTCGGGGCTAGTTGTCGTGTTTGATTCAAACTTGTGTTTATGTGTCGTTTGTATTTTCGGGTTTCAAATAAAGATTTGGGTTTGGGTTCAATTCGAAATGGAAAACATGATGCAAAGGATCAACCAAAAGGATAGCTTACTATGAAACTCAACAAGTGGCAACAATGGTTAACTCAATCAATGGAAAACTCAATCAAGGCACTAAAGCAATTTTGAAAACAAACAATTCTGATTTCCATTGCAAAATGCCACTGCAATTTAGATGGAGCTTCAGGATCTACAACATTCAAACTGAAACATCCACTTAATACAAAATGCATGCACCCAACACTTGGTACGCAAAAAGAAAGTTTATGTGCCAAAATTGAGATTACAATTCAGAGATAAATCAAATGCATATGGAATTGATTTCAAGCACAAAACCAAACACTAAAAGGGTGTGTTTACTCTTGATCCAAATCATTGTCAAGGTTTCATTGATACAAACTGCAGAAAGTGCAGCAAACTTGATACGCAATGTAAGGGAAACTGATGTGCAAGGGTTTGAAACTACTTCGGCAGTTACAGCTGATCAACTTAGAATTGGAAGGCTAGGCTACCAAGGAAGATATTTGCAGAATGAATGCAGAAATTCAGGATTCGATTGCAGCAACTTCAAACAACTAATTGCAGAAATTAATTACAGCATGAATTGAATACAAAATCTGACAAAACAATTGATTTCAGTTGCAATACAATTCTAAGGTGAACTCAACTGATACAACATCAGATCTGTGAACTGTGAACTGCAGAGTTAGAGTTAACTAGCAGATATGGTAAGCTAAGAAGTGCAGAAATTCATTGTCGAATGCAGGAATTGCAAAAATAATGAGTGCAGAATTTTGGTGTGCAGAAATCAAACAAATCACTGAATTCAATTGCAAGGGATTCTAATATGCTCAACTGATGCAAAACAATTCCACAGCATGCTTGATACGCAAAAGAGAATCACTTGTGCCAAAACTGCAGCTTTCATGCCAAGGCCAATACTAACAATTCAGATATGCCATGAATACAAAGAAACTGATTTCAAGCTTAAACTGATTCCAAAACCCAATGTGCAGACATGAATAAATGCAGAGATGAGCAAGGGAATTCAGAACTCAAGGGTTAAGCACGTGATACAAAACTTGTTCAGAAATCATGTGCAGGGACAAAGACAGAGATGATACGGGTTCAAAATCAATTTGCAATTGAGATTAATTATAAGAAGCTAACGTTCAGGTATGCTTCAGAAATACACTACACTTACTGACATAGAATTGAGGAACAAAGAAAAAGAACTGATACACAACATGCAAGAACTGATACGCATGGAAAATCTGGCACGCACAATTGAAACCAAATTCATTGTAATAGAAACAATTCGCAATGTAAATTCAGAGAACAAACGAAAGTTCAATCTCAATTCAAAAGAACTAATTGAAATGCAGGTAAACAAGAGTGATACGCAGGAAGAAATTCTGATACGCAGGGTAGAATTGGAACGCAACAATGATACGGAAGCAATAAACATAAAATAAACTGAAATTACATTCGATCAATCACTGAACAAAATGCCTAGCTAATTTACTTGCAGGAAATAAACCTAACTTAAGCAAAACGATTAGAAACTGAAACTAAGCAATCTGATTCGAATTACAGAAACAACTCAAAGTGCAGAAACGAGATAACAGCTAATAAACGAGATTAACCAAGCCTCAATCCCTCATCTCAGCTCACGAATCCTTGCTGTCACTCAAGGATGAACCTCGAATTGAGAAATAAGCAATCCATACAAGAAACGAATCATCTGATACAAATTGCAGAAACGAAATAGCAGAAATGAAATCTAAAGCTAATTACTGAAAGTTTGCTAACTAAACTAAACCCCAATCCTTATCCTTGCTGTCACTCAAGGATTAGCATCGATTTGAGGTAGTCGCACCTCAAATTGAAGAAAAACTGAAGCAAAAATGAAGAACAGATGAAGAACTGAAGACTTGCGGTGAAGACGCGACGAGGGTGAGCTGCGCAGGACATTTGATTAAATACATATGCAACGGACGACTGTGATTGATTTGATGAAATCCAACGGCTGATCTTGCTCTGATTTGAGCCAAACTTTGATGATGATGATCTGGGGTCAGGATCTGGCTAGTGGTAGCTCGGATCCTCCAGATGTACAATGGATGGTCCAGATCAACATAATCTGTGAATGGATGATCTAGAGCCCTCCAAGCTTGATCCAACGGTTGATTGAGCTCTGATTGGAATGAAACCTTCAGATCTTGATCATAGTGCTTGATCAACCCTAACCCTAGCTCGGATTGCTTCAGATCGTCCCGGATGGCTCAGATCTAGCCGCTCTTGAATCAGACGGCCCGGATTAATCGTAAGCTTGATAATTGATCCGGTTCACTTCCGACTCAAGTTTGACCCAATATGCCCTAAGTCCTTGAACCTTTGGTGCCTACAAAAATATATCAGAAAATTAGTGGCCAAATAATCCAATTTAATGCAAATTTGCAATTAAGTCCAAAATAAGAGTAAGTTCTAAAACCTAGGGCAATTTCACAATTAAACAATAAAAACATAGGTCAAACATGGATTTTAGCAATTAAAATAATCAACAAAAATGGTATCTATCAAGCACACGCGAACACCAAGATTTTTTTACTTGGTTCGGAGTCGCGGTCGGCTCCTACTCCAAGGCCCACGGTCGTTGACCGTTTACTGGGGGCAATTCTATATGTGCGCAATAATTCTTACAGAAATATTACAGTAGTGGTATAACAGAATTGAAATAACATTTCTTCGTTACCGACGTCCAGTATTGGATGTTTCTCGGAGCAGAGGGACGTCGTCGGCACTTGTGTGTCAAATTGGAAGGTTTCTGGAGCAAAGCGCAGGAGTAGAAGAACGTAACAGCATTGGAAGAAGTTGATTTGAAGCTTGAGGAGTCGAGGGCCTTTTATAGGGGTCTGAGGGCGCCCGAGAGCACGGGGGCGCCCTCCACGTGGCCTTTGATCCGCCAACTTCGCTGTCAGTGGTTTATCCCTTCAAAATCGGGATAAACCCTTGACGGGGGATCCCGGGAAGCAGAGGGCGCCCTGGCTGACTTTTTCAGCGGGCGGCTCGGCTGGATGAGACTTATCCTCTTCGCTGGCTTTAAGCGCATTGGCTTGAACTGGGGGCTCCCGGGACGCTGGGGGCGCCCGGGAGCATGGGGGCACCCGGGAGCACGGGGGCGCCCCGCCCATCAACTGTCGAAGCGCTTTCTTGCTTAGTCTATTTTGTGTTGCCCTTGGGGGCGCCCGGAACACTGGGGGGCACCCTGCTCAGCTGCTGCCTTTCTCCTTTAAGGCGTTCTGAGCTGCAATGACTCATTCCTTCGGTCCTGCATCCAGGGTTAATACAAAACAAGTACAAAGCAATAAAATATTAGTTTATACAGCCTTAGCTGTCTTGGTTCTGACTTTGGGCCTCCATAATGGAGCCCTAGGTCGAACCGACGCCTACTGTTCGCTCGACGGGGAACCCGTCCTCACCTACTCCTCTCGGGATAATGTACCTGACGCCAACCAGCTCCTCTGGTTGGACTTTTGCCCAGCTGTCCTTCGCCAGGTGCCTAGCTGTCCTTCGCTAGGTCTTCAGTACCAAGCTGTCCTTCGCCTGGTGCCTAGTTGTCCTTTGCTAGGTCTTCGGAACCAAGCTGTCCTTTGCCTGGTGCCTAGCATTCCTTCGCTAGGTCTTTAGTACCAGGCAGTCCTTCGCCTGGTGCCTAGCAGTCCTTCGCTAGGGCTTTGTATACTGGCAGTCCTTCGCCAGGTGCCTAGCAGTCCTTCGCTAGGGCTTTGTATCCTAGCATTCCTTCGCCAGGTGCCTAGCAGCCCTTCGCTAGGACTTTGTTTCCTGGCAGTCCTTCGCCAGGTGCCTAGCAGTCCTTCGCTAGGACTTTGTTTCCTGCACACTTGAATAACATCATTAGATCACAAATAAACTTAACTTTGAATCGTTTGCCAATATCAAAACATGGTTCGATATGGTGCTTCCTGCACCAACATAAATTTTGTTAAAAAACTTTTACTTATAAGGCTTTGCAAAAAGATTTTTTTTTTAAAATTTACTTAGGCAAGATTTTGAAGCCAAATTTCCTTTAAACATGTTTCCACTTTGAGAATTGGAAAAAATTTGTTTACAAAAAAATTTGCACACTTAGAAGAATTTGCTTGGAAACACTTTGGGCATTTTGAAAAATCTTTAAGAAATTTCTAGACCAGTTTTTCCCAAAAAAAACTTAGAAACATTTGCCAAAATTAAAAAAAATTTTTGCTCAGACAAATTTTATTTATTAACGAAAATTTTACTTAGGAAAAAAACATGTACTTAGAAAATTTTGAAAGCACTTAGAACTTTTTGAAGCACTTAAAATTTTTGAAGCACATAGCAATTCACCCTTACTGTTTGAAAATTTTTTTCTCTCTTTCTTCCTTTCTCTCCCCCTTGGCCATATGTCAATAAAGAACTTTTGAAAACCATATTTTGAAAGAGGTTTTAAGGAAAAATTTGTGTATCAGAGCCTATGAGTTTTGAAAACATAAACATACTTAGCATAATTCTTGAAAGCATAGCAAAAAGCTTTAAATTACATCAACAAAACTCTACTTTGAAAAGTATTGAAAAAATATTTTGTATTTGTAGGCAAGTCTTTTAGAAAATTCACGTACTTAGAACACTATTGCCTTGAAAAGTATTAGTACTTTTGAAAACATTATATTTTGAAAAATAGAAGTACTTTTGAAAGATATTATGCATTTTTGAAAAATATAAGTACTTTTAAACATAATATTTTTAAAAAAATTTTAATGTTATTTTGAAAACATAATGCTTTACTTGACTTGGTTTCTTTTCTAGTCTGACACAATCCTAGGAAACCTTGTTAACTACAAGGACATTTTCCTAAGTGTCCTGGAAAATTTTTCAAAGTCAAGTAAGTATTATTTCAAAAGTATTCTAAATAGATTTTAAAAGTATTCCAAAGTCACGTAAAATTTTGAAAGTAATGGTATATATAAGCAAAATGATTTAACAGTATAGTATTTTGAAAGAAAAATTATTTAAGTTTTTAAAAGGATTTTAAAAGTGAAGTGCATGAAAACATATAATTTTGAAAATGTTCAATAATTCTTTTAATTTGATCTCCCCCTAAACTTGACAGTCCTAGGAAGCTTGTTGGCTACAAGCGATCTTTCTCTGAGTCTTAAGGTTTGATTCAAATTATAAGAATTATCTAATAATTTTGAAAAATAATTGTCAGAAATAATTTCTCTCAATTTAGACTCCCCCTAAATTTGACATTTCCTAGGAGTCCGTGTAGATCATAAAGTAGACTTCCTTGTGTCATTAGGGTATGTCAAAATCAAAAGGCAATCAAGAACAATTCTTAAAATGAATTTTGAAGTATTAACATTTCGAAAAAAAAAGAGTATTTGAAAGACATAAGATAGCATAGTTTTCGAAAAAACGTAGTGATCATTTGAAAACATAGTATATTTCTTTCAAACTTTTTCTTTTAATTTGAACTCCCCCTAAACCTGACACAGTCCTAGGAGGCTTGTTGACCACAAGTTAATCCTCCTTTGAGTCTCAGGGTTTGAATCAAACAAAAGAAAAAAACTAAGTAAAACAAACCCCTTTTTTTTCTTTAAACTATTTTGTTTTAATGATTTGAAAAATAATATCTCTCTCCTTTTTGAAAAAGTTAATATAGAGAACTGAAAAGGAGAAATTCTATATTTAAAATGATTTCCAAAAAGAATAGAAGTTTTTTTTTTTAAACTTAAGTCCGAAAAAAATATATAAATATCAAAGCCCGGACTGCAGATATTTTTAAACAAAACATCCTAAGTAATACCCAAGGTGACTTTTGCAAGACCAACAAAAATAATTTGATTGCCTAAAAGAATTTCTTAGTATAAAAGAAGGCAATAAATTTTAGGTAAGTGAACAAAAGAGACCCAAGGTGAATAATTTTAAGTACAATGATTTGAAACATTAAATCTTAGTTTAAAAAATTAAATTTGATTTTTGAGGATTTTAAAATTAACTAAGAGGGTTGAATTTTGAAAGTTGTTCATTAAAGATTAAATTTTGAAATTTGAAATCGATTCAGTTTGTAAGGTTGGTTGGGTTGGACTAAACTTTTAGGTCCTAAGCATCTCACCCATTTCTAAGTGACAAAACAAGGTATCCTTATCTGTTTGGTGAGATGCATTAAATTTTATCTTTGAATTTAAATTAAAAGCTATGATTTGATTGAAGCTTGTGTTAGATTCAAGTTTAACAAACGACAATTTGAAAGTAAGTTTCGATAATCGGCTTCCAGGTCTTGGCGAGGCACAGAGGCCTTCTTTGGCCATAGCCTTATTGGATCAATAACCCTTTCTTAGACAAAGCCTTTTAAAGAAATTTTATTTTCAAATGGCTTTCTCAGAAACTTTAGTCTAACTAGCTTAGGATTCGAAGAGGTAGCTTCGGGTAGTTCCACCGGACTAAAAATACCAAATAAGGTACTCCTTACCCTACTTGATTCCTTAGTCAGGCTTCCCTAACGTACTATCATCAAACCTTGTCCTAATACTAGGTTGATCAAGTATCAATCAGGTCAGGTCCTTATTTAACCGTTTCTAGTCCTAAGAATAACAATTTAAAAAAATCTTTAAGTAAAATCACAATGAGGGGAAATTTCTGGATTTTCTAAGTTAGCAAGATTAATTAGTTTTTCTAATATTTCAATTTTAATTTTCAAAGTCTCATTTTCGTGTCTTAATTTTCTAAAGTTTGAATTAATTAATTTGCATGAATTAATTATGTTATTTAAGCATGCATCCATATTTAAGTTTGACCAAGAGTAATTAAATAAACTATCAGTATTCATTGTAAAGAGTGGATTTTCATATAAATTAAAGTTACCTATCTTGGTAGGTTATCCTAGATGTTTGGCTCTTCTATCTATGCATTCATCTTTGTAATGCCCAAACTTCTGGCACTTGAAGCATTGGATGTGACTCTTGTCCATTCTTGCTCTTGGAACTGGTTCCTTTCTCGCCGTTGGTGGTGTCATTCGTATCTTACGAGTAGGACCTACATTTGTAGTGCCCTCTTTCCCTGCATGTGTAACAAATTATTTGACTTTTAAAATTTGAATTTACACTTTTACCTTTTGATTCCTTATTTGGAATCTCCCCCTTGATTCTTACTGTCTCGGATCTAGACTGATCTTCTGATTCCGTGTCTGAGTCGGACTCGGATACTGGTTGAAGCTCCTTCTTTGGTGGTTCTTTTGGAGTTTTCCCTGCAATAGAATTTACACCTTCCTCGACCATTACAGTATCTGTTTGATTATTTGATTCTAATTTGAAAAGAATTCGAAATCGGTTACGACCGTCTCAGTCAATTCGTCATCTGATTCTGGTTTGACTTCAACTTTGGATTCGGGTTCAGACTCTGACTCGGTTGTTTGTGTTTGGACCGAAATGGCAAGATAACTTACCTGATCTTCTTCTTCCTCTGAGATCTCTTGATGAAGGTTAATCAATTTCTCCCAGATTTCTCCAGCACATCTGAATGGACCTACTAGTTCGAGTTGCTCCTTGGTTAGGCCACATTGTAGGATTGCAGTTGTCCTTGCATCGGTCTCGATTTGGTTGAGGGTTCGTTCATCCAGTTTGTCCTATTCGATTGATAACTCATCTTCTACGGGAAAAGAGAATCCCATTTGGATGATCAGCCATAAGTCCATGTGGGCTTTCAGAAGGGACTCCATTTGACTTCTCCAAAAATTGAAGTTCTCGCCGGAGAATAGCGGTGGACGGGCACTATTCCACTATTGGTTGGCCATTTAGTTTAAACCTCATACACAAAAAAAAACACCAAAAATATACCAAGACTTGGTGTAACGCCCAAAAATTCTCAAACCTAATTTTAGAAATATCCTAGAATTAATTCTGAATTTATGAATATTTTTATAGAATTTTTCCATGGACAAATAAGGCAAAAATGAATAAAAATAGAATGCGCAGTAAAAAAATTTAAATGGGGTTTGAACCCTGGACCTGTACCATGAGAAGAGAATAGACTTACCAAATGGGATAATCTATTTTCATTAAAATAGATTAGAGGAAAATATGGATAATGTAAAGTTAGTTAAATTTTTCCATAAGTATAAAAGGGAAACTTAGGGTTTTTATATTCATTCTTTTCCCTCACATCTTCTCACCGCCGACTCCCTCTCTCCCTCTCGCGATTTTTCTTCCTCTTCTCCTCTTCTCTTGCCGCCCAAGACAAAGGGGAACAAAGGGAAGGCCTCAAGAGGCCCTATTCTCTACGGGGACCCACGTAGACGCGAGGAGAACGCCAAGAAGCAAGAAGAACGTTGTAGTTCGACGTTCCCTCAGTAATTTTTAGATTTTTATTCGTAAGAAAACCTAGCGCAGGATGTAAGTACCCCTCACCTGCAGTATAAGTAATTTCGTTCGATTTTCCGTATGCTTTATCTCCTTATATGTATGTCCTACGATTAGAAATCATAAATTATGAACAAGCACGCACATTAGGTGTTTGTTAAAATGTTCAGTTCAGTTAATGCTATAGAAAGCATTAAAGAATAGAAATTCTTGCTCCAGTTTATGATTGGGACCAAGGTCCAACGGGTTGGGCTCCTAGTTGCCCCTAGGTTTAGATAACCTAGTAAAAGCAAGAATCAGAAAAGGAAAGAAAAGTATAAAAGACTATTTTATTTTCAGTTGGCATTGTATCGGACTTCGGTCCAGGGATAGGCTCTAAGTTGCCTCTAGGTTTAGATAACCTAGTATGGGATGGGCTCCTAGTTGCCCCTAGGTTTAGATAACCTAGTAGAACCCTAATGGATTCGGGATTTGCTACCTCGGATTTATTAGGGATGCGCGCACAGTTGGTACATTGCCGGGCCCACAGCAGTTGATTATTATTTTCACCTACTATATGTATTTAGTTTTCAGAAATTCATATTGGCATGTGGTGAATTTAATAATTAGTTTTATGTTAGTTAGTTTCAGTTCCAGTTCAGATATGTATGTCATACTATAGCTTACTTTTCAGTTTTAGTTCAGTATGTGCCATGTCTCAGTTTTATGCCATGACATTCTATGATATGTATTTTAGCATGAGCCTAGCATGATTACTTATGGATATGAGTATGTATGTGCATAACATGTTTTACAAAAGCATAATTCGAGTTTTCATGGTTTTGTGAGGCTAGATGGTACTTACTAAGCTTTATGCTTATTAGTTTGCATTTTCTTATACTGCAGATACAGGTAAAGGAAAGCACTAGTAGCGGAGGCGGCGGGCTTGATGCAAAGTGTGTGTGATGGTGGAGTTGGAATAAAAGTCTTCGGAACTTGTAAAACATAGAAATAATCTTTGTTATGCTTCTTTAGTTATTCCGCAATATATTATGTGTACCATATATGAACTTAATTAGACTTGTATTCGTGGTGCCTAGTATGCTTGAAGTAGTTTACTTACCTGACTTAATATTGGTTTTGTGAATGCTTGAATGTCATGAGTCATTTACTTGTGATAGGGTAATCTAGACCCATGTTTACGCTTTAGGAGTAAGAACTTGATACTTTTGATCTGCATGCTAAATACCTAAGATATGCTTGTTCTAAGATAAATGCACCATATGGAATGACATGTAGTTGCTAAGGATGCCTTTAGATAGGAATACTGAATAGTTTCAATAAGAACTTGATACGAACTTGGCACATTCATGTTATGCTTCTACATGTCGTTTTTGTGATTTCTAAGTTGCTATACATGCTAGAAACCCTCCAAAAACGTGTAATAAATGCCCTAGAATGGTTGTGGAACTTTATTTATGTCATTCTGCTTGTTAGATATGATTTTGGTACATTGTGGCTCAAGTTTGATAATTTCTGGAAATCTGAAAGCTGGAATTTCAGAACTACCAGTCAACTGGGAAAACACCAGTCGACTGGTATCGGGCACAGAAACATTCTGTGGCCCGACCAGTCGACTGGCATATAGTAGTCGACTGGTACTGTGTAAAACAGAAGTGATATAGAGCAGCTGGTTAGTGCTTTAGTTATGCAATGCAGAGGTTGGGGGATTGAATCCTGCCAAGATAATAAAATAAAAGTTTTGCTTTATTTTGGGCTAGTTAGTACTTTCAACATGTTTATGAATTGTTAGTTCAGTAAATAGCGAAATAAGAATTTTCAAAATTCTCCCAGTTAGTTTATGCATTAGTAGAAATCATTAATTAGTCAGTCAGTTAGTTAGTAGCGATCCGCCTTAAAGCTTAGTACCAGAAGACGGGTCGTTACACTTGGTCTTGGATTAGTAGTGCAGGAGGGAAAAAATAGCCCAAAAAATATTGCATGAATTTCAAGGCAGAATAATAATAAAATAATAATAAAAAAATTTTGAGACAAATTTTCAAAAATTGACCATTTTATCAACTCTAATGAATGGTGAAAAGATGAAAATTCAAACATGAAAAAGGCGTACAAATATTATTTATTTGAAATAAAAAGCGAAAAATCTGAAAAAAAATGCTTAACTGGTGGTTGCACCATGTTTGAGCCACCCCGCTCTGATACCACTTGTTGGATCGAGAAAAACGATAGGGGGTTAAATATCATTAAAACTTTTCGGATAAGAATAAGAGCAAATACACAGCGGAAAGAAAATAAGTGCACACGAACACAAGCTGATTTTTTACTTGATTCGGAGTCGCGGTCGGCTCCTACTCCAAGGCCCACTGTCCTTGACCGTTTACTTTGGGCAATACTATAATCGCACAAAAAGGATTTACAATTTGAGTATAACAATATTTCAGGAAATTAAAAATGCTACACTTTTCGTTACCGACGCCCGATGTGGATCGTACTTCGGAGCAAGGGGTCATCGACGGCGCTGGGATCTCGAAGTTGGAGTTTGCTACGGCGTAGCGCTTGAACAAAAAGCTTTGGAGCGTTGGAGAAAGTGTTGTTGAAGCCTTGGAGGTCGAGCCCCTTTTATAGTGTTCCTGGGGGCGCCTGATTCGCTGGGGGTGCCTAACACATGCCTTCAGATCGGAGAACCTTCATCCGCAGCTCGGTCAGCGCTTGTCCCCTTTGATTCGGACCTTGGTCAGACTGGGGCGCCCGGGACCTCTCGGGCGCCTAGGTTGACTTGGTCTGGTGGCTTCGTGGCAGATTTGCTTCGATGACTTGTTTGGCTTTGACCTTGGGCGCCGGGGACATCCTGGGCGCGTAGCCCAGTGTGCTTTCGAAGCGGTCATGCTTAATTGTTGTTTTGTCCATTTACCTTGGGCGCCCGGGACCTCCTAGGTGCCTAGCCCAGTTGTCTGCCCCCTTCCTTTGGGGCGTTCTGAGCTGCAGAAACACAATCCTTCGGTCCCTACAACTAAGGTTAGTTCCAACACAAACAAAGCAAGAGTGTTAGTCATTTATTACATCCGTAGCTATCTTGGTTCTGACTTCGGGTCTCCCAAATGGAATTCTAGGTCGAACTGACGCCTAATGTTCCCTCGACGGGGAACGCGTCCTCACCTACTCCTCTTAAGAGAATTTACCTTTTTGCCAACCGGCTCCTCCGGTTGGACTTTTGCCCAGCTTTACTCACCAGGTCTTCGTGCCCAATCTGCGACCAGGTCTTAGTGCCCAATTCCTCGAACCAGGTCATAGGTGCCCAGCCCTCGGCCAGGACTTAGTGCCCAATTCCTGGAACCAGGTCTGCAGTGTCCAGCCCTCGGCCAGGACTTAGTGCCCAGTCCACGACCAGGACTTAGTGCCCAGTCCACGACCAGGACTTATTGCCCAACCTTATGTCAGGACTTAGTTGCCCAGCCCACGGCCAGGACTTATTGCCTAGATTAACTAGGACTTTCCTGCACACATGAGTAACTTTATTAGATCACAAATAATACTTAACTTTGAATCCTTTGCCAATATCAAAACAAGGTTCGATATGGTGCTTTCGTCACCAACATATTGGATCCCCAAGGACAAGATTCACATCTTGCCTAATCATTACCATGACATTAGTCCAGGGGGAGCCAAACTAAAAATAATTTTTATAATTAGATAAATTCTTTTTCTTAATTTGAATTGCATGTTTGATTGTTTATTTATTTTCTGCAAATTACCATGCATAGATCTAGGACTGGTTAGACTAAGGACTAAAACGATTAACTGAAATTTGAATAACATAGTATTGGGTGGAGGTGAGATGATAGTACGTTAGGGATGCCATTTTGGCAGAACTAGCCGAAGCTACCTATCCAAGACCCAAACTAGTTAGACCAAAAACTTTCAAGGAGTATCTTGAAGATGGATTTTCAGTAAAAGGCTTTGTCAAGGAAAGGGTTGATCATCCAATAAGGCTACGGCCAAAGAAGGCCTAGTGTCTCGCCAAAACCTGGAAGCTGATTATTGAAAACCAAATTCACTTTACTATTGTCAGATTTGAATCTAACACAAATTTCAATTAATCTTAGATTCAACCACGTTTCAAAATAAAATTAAAATCAAACGGTTTTAAAACTAATTCAACTTTTAAAAATTAATCATGTTTTTCAAAATAAAATCTTTACCTCTATTAAAATCTATCTCACAAAACCCATAAGGTTAACATGATTGATAACTCTAGATTGGGTAAGACAAACTAGGTTGTGAAAATCAATTTAAGCTATCCTTAATTCTAATTGGATCCAAATCAACAAATTCTTTGTGTGTAGGAACATAAAGATTTGGACCAATGGATGTTAGATAGTGGATGCTCCAGACACATGACTGGAGACAAATTGAAATTCACCAAACTCAAGTTCAAGAACCTAGGCTCAGTAGCATTTGGCTACAATGCTACACTCAAAGTCATTGGGTCAGGTAATATTGAACTCAAATCTGATTTTGTAATTAAAAAGGTACTCTTGGTTGAGAACTTTAAATTTAACTTTCTTAGTATAAGTCAGTTATGTGATACTGGTTATGTAGTTACCTTTACCAACTCTGACTGCCTGATTAGAAATTTGCAAGACTCAGAAGTCATACTTAATGGCACTAGGAAAAATAACATTTACACTATAAACCTACCCTTAGTACCTAAATGCCTCTTAACTCAGTTAGAAGAATCAAACCTTTGGCATAGGAGATTAGGTCACACTAATCTAAGATTAATTTCAAAAATCACCCAACTTGGTTTAATTAAAGGAATACCAAAAAATTAAGAACCATGAAAACATGATATGTGACTCATGCAACCAAGGTAAACAAACCAGGTCTAGTCACAAACAAATTCAATTAGATCTAACTCAAACCACGCTTGAGCTCCTGCACCTTAACCTATTTGATTCACATGGAGCCAAGTCACTAAGCAGAAACTGGTACTGCTTAGTCATTATCGACGACTATTCTAGGTTCACGTGGGTTAGGTTCCTAAAGACTAAGGACGAAACCCTAAACCTATTTATTGATTTTTGTAAGATAATTGAAAATTAAAATGATACCAAAATCAAAAGACTTAGAAGTGATCACGGGGGAGAGTTTGAGAATCAAAGGTGTGAGGAGTTTTGTAGAATAAACGAGTATATTCTCGAATTCTGGTGTCCTAGAACCCCCCAGCAAAATGGGATAGTAGAAAGGAAGAATAGAACCCTCCAGGAAGACGCTAGGACCATGCTCAATGAATTCAACCTAGCTAACCAATTTTGGGCAGATGCAGTTAGTATGACTTGCTATATACAAAATAGGGTCCTAATTAACAAACGACATAATAAGACTCTCTATAAACTATATTACCATAGACTTCCAAACTTACATTACCTAAGGGGTTTTGGGTGCAAAGTCCATATTCTAAACACCAAGGACTACCAAGGCAAATTTTAGTCTAAGCCAACCCCTTGAATATTTTTAGGATATTAAACAAAAAGTAGGGCCTATAGGGTCTACAATAAACAAACTAACAAAATAGAAGAAATAACCAATTTAATATTTGACAAGGAAACTAATTTAAAATCTGATGATCCAAATCTAAATCCATCAAATATTGATCATGAAGATAATGAACAAATTATTGAACCATCAATTGAACCACTAGTTGAACCTCTAAATGAATTGACTATTGAACCAACTACTGAGTCAATTGAACCAATAATTGAAACAACCCAAGTAACTGAACCAAATACTGAACCAAACCGTCCAGCCGGACCTGAGGATGAACCAAGTTCTAGAAGAACCAAGAAACCCAGACTCAGTCACCCAACTGATCAAATTGTGGGTGATCCAACCTTAGGAGTCAGAACTAGGTCTTCCTATAGAAATCTTAGTCAGATCGCACTGATTTCAAAAATTGGACCTAAGACTATAGAGGAAGTCTTACCTGATCCTAATTGGATCATATCAATGCAAGAGGAGTTAGCCCAATTTGAAAGGAACCAAGTCTGGGAACTAGTACCTAAACCTGAGGGCAAATCCATTATTGATACTAAGTGGGCATTTAGGAATAAGCTAAATGACCAAGGGGAAATAGTTAGAAATAAAGCCCGCTTAGTAGCTAAAGGGTTCGGTCAAGTTGAAGGGTTAGACTATGATGAATCCTACGCCCCAGTAGCCAGACTTGAGTCTATTAGAATGTTGCTAGCCTTTGCAGCCCATAAATGATTTAAACTCTACCAAATGGATGTAAAGTCAAAATTTTTGAATGGGTTTATTAGAGAAGAAGTCTATGTAGGACAACCCCTGGTTTTGAGGACTTAGAAAAACCTGACCGCGTTTACAAACTCAAAAAGGCATTGTATGGACTAAAACAAGCATCTAGGGCATGGTATGAACGCCTATCAACCTACCTCATTTCTAAGGAATTTAATCAAGGATAAATTGACTCAACTCTTTTTGTCAAGACCTTAGAAAAAGACATTTTTAATGCCCAAATCTATGTTGATGACATAATTTTTGGATCCACTAACTCAAATTTCTTTAAAGAATTTGTAAAAATAGTGGAAAACAAATTCGAAATGAGCTTAGTTGGTGAGCTCAACTTCTTTTTAGGATTACAAATTAAACAAACTAGGGATGAAAATTACGTTCATCAATCTAAATATGCTAAAGCGTTAATAAAGAAATTTAAAATAGATAACTCCAAAAGCATAAGTACCCCTATGGCCACAAATGTAAAAATAGATAGTGACCCTGAAGGTAAACCTGTAGACCTTAAACTATATCGAAGTATGATTAGAAGTCTACTTTACCTTATAACCAATAGACCTGATATCCTTTTTGCTATAGGAATGTGTACTAGATACCAAACCTGTGCTAAGGAAACGCACTTAGCAGCCCTAAAAAGAATACTTAGATACATTAAGGGCACCCTAAATATAGGGATTTGGTATCCTAGGACCTCAACTGTTGACCTATCAGGATACTCAGATTCTGACTATGCTGGATGCAAACTAGATAGAAAGAGTACAAGTGGAAGCTACCAACTCTTAGGAAATAGTCTAGTCAATTGGTGCAGTAGAAAGCAACACTGCGTAGCTATATCTACAACCGAAGCTGAATATGTTGCTTTAGGAGAGTGTGTAGCACAACTTCAATGGATGATACACACTCTTAAGGACTTCTAGCTTGATTACACCCAAACCCAAGTCTACATTGATAACATAAGTTTAATTACTCTAACTAAGAACACAATCCAACACTCTAGAACTAAACATATAGAGGTTAAACATCACTTCGTAAGAGATCATGTAGCCTGAGGTGAAATAGCCCTTAAGCATGTAGACTCAAAGTCAAACTTAGTTGATATCTTCACCAAACCCTTACCTAAGTCTGAGTTCAGCTCACTAAGAAGGCAATTAGGGTTATGCTTAGTAGAATAAGACTGCTCTACTTATGTTTCTTTTCAAAAACTATTTTATTTCTTATTTCATTTGAAAAATCATTTTTTTTCTTAAAATGATTTTTTGACTTAGTTTTTTCAAAACTTACCCCCTTCAAAATTAGGGTTTTTTCGCACATAGACTTAGCTTAGGCCCTAACCCTATAACTACATGCACCTATAGATCTAGCAGCCAGCATCTCACAAGCACCATAGGGTACTTTTGATTGATAACCTAGACTGGGTTGAGATGCTTAGGTCTATGCCTTAATTCAAGATTCTTTAAGTCAGTACATCTGCAGTAATTGGGGCACTAAATATCAATTAAACAGTAATCAGGTTAAGTGTCAAGCTTAGAAAATCTAACTTGATCAGATCGCTTAACTTGACTAACCCTAGCGAAAGCTACTGTTTATAGCAGTTAGTAAGTAGCTAACTGGGTTAGATAGGACCCAAAAGAGAAAATTTAAATTGATTTGGTCCAGTTTATATTTAGAATTAGTTCAATACATCACCTTATTTTTATTACTCAATTTTTGCTATATTTTTTGATATATAGCAAAGGGGGAGAGATTGGAAAGGAGAGAAAAGAAGGTTTTAAATTTTAAAATTTAAATTTTTTGTCAAAACTTTTATCTCCTTTTTTCAAAAAGTAAAGTTCTCTAAGTACTTAAGTTCTTTTTGAAAATTATTTTCTGTTCGAAAATAGTCTAAGTACTTAACTTAAAATTGTTTTCAAAAATATTCTAAGTACTTAACTCAAAATTGTTTTCAAAAATATTCTAAGTACTTAACTCAAAATTGTTTTCAAAAATATTCTAAGTACTTAACAAAAAATTGTTTTCGAAAATATTCTATGTACTTACTCTAAAATTTTTCAGTGGAAAATTTTCTAAGTGTTAACATCAAAATTCTCTTGAAAATTTTCTAAGTGCTAAAGCTAAATGTGTTGAAAAATTTTCTAAGTGCCCAACTCAAAAATATGTTGGAAAATTTTTCTAAACTTAAAAACCCCTTCTTGAAAATTTTTCTAAGTATTGAAAACCTGAAAAAATTTTCAATTTTAGAAACAAAGACTTAGAAATGATTTCAAAAACCCCCCATGAATTTTTGAAAAACTCAAGGGGATATTTTTTCCAAGGGGAGGAAATTAAATCTGTTACTTTACCTATTTGTTTAACTTAACTTTTTGAACCGGGTTGCCATAAATCAAAAAGGGGGAGATTACTGGTGCAGGCAGCACGTAAGTCAAACCTGGGTTTTGATAATGGCAAATGCTTCAGAAGTTAAGATATTATTATTGTCTAACTGATTCATTGAGTGTGTAGGAAGAAGTCCTAGGTACACTAGGCAAAGAAGTATTGGCAAAGGGCTGGGCAATGAAGTCCTGGTCAAGGATTAGGCAAGAAGACCTGACCAGAAGTCGGGCAAAGAAGTCCTGGTCGAGGACTGGGCACGAAGTCCTGGCAAGGAGCTGGGCACCGAAGACCTGACCGGAAGTTGGGCACGAAGACCTGGTCAGCGGGATCGGGCAAAGGTCCAACCGGAGGAGCCGATTGGCAAAAGGTAAACTCTCCTGAGAGGAGTAGGTGATGACACATTCCCCTTCGAGGGAACAGTAGGCAGTGGTTCGACCTAAGGTTCCATTTGGGAGACCCGAAGTCAGAACCAAGACAGCTACGACTATAACTATTGCTTATTATGTTTTTGCGACTAACCTAAGTTGCAGGGTCGAAGGACTCATCGTCTACAAGTGAAGGTGCTTCACTGGGCCTAGGCGCCCAAATGGAGATAGGCGCCCGAATGGGCTCAGGTGCCCGTAAGGATACGGGCGCCCAAGAGTGAAGGCAAAACACAAAACATAGCTGCGAAGCCACTGGACCAAGGCGGATCAGGCGCCCGTGAGGTCACGGGCGCCCCTATCAACTCAGGCACTCAAGTGGGGAAGGATACGTGCTAACCGAGCCCGCGTATAAGTATTCGTAGATCGGAGGGCACATGTCAGGCACCCCCGACCTGTCAGGCGCCCGTTTGAGCACTATAAAAGGGGCTCGACCCCAAGGCTTCAACATCACTTTTTCTCAACGCTCCAAAGCTTTTCGTTCAAGCTCTGTGCCCTGGCAAACTCCGACTTCAAGATTCCAATGCCGACGATAACCCTCTGCTCCGAAATACTATCCACATCGGGCGTCGGTAATGAAAAGTGTAGCATTTCAAGTTTCTGAAATACTATTGTACTTAACTTGTAAATCCTTTTGCGCGATTAAAGTATTGCCCAAAGTAAACAGTCAAGGACCGTGGGCCTTGGAGTAGGAGCCGACCGCGACTCCAAACCAAGTAAAAAATCTACTTGTGTTCCTGTGTGATTTATTTATTTCCGCTGCGTATTTGCTGTTTCTTAAGTCTGAAAAGTTTTAACGATATTCACCCCCCCTATCGTTTTTCTCGATCCAACAATTTGTGGTTTCCTCAATTTTAAGGGTATGTTTGCTATAGACCCTGTATGTCGTACTTGTGGTTGAGTATTCTACAAAGATTCCAGGTGTTGATTTAGATTGAAATTTGCCCAAGTAATTCTTAGTGTTTAAGATATACAGTTTACACACAAAAACTTTTAAGTAGTATAGGTTAGGTAGTTTATGATAATATATTTCATAGGGTATTTTATTATATTTTTTATTTATTAGGGCCCTATTTTGGATATAACAAGTTGTACTTATTACTTCCTCCCAAAATTGGTTTGATAGGTTATATTCATTGATCATGGTTCTAATGGCTTCTTGGAGGGTGCTATTTTTTCTTTCAACTATAACATTTTCTTAGGAGATTCTAGGGCAAGAATATTCATGTATATATCCATTTATTTTGTAGAAATTATAAAACCTTAGATTTTCAAATTCTCCCTCATGCCCACTTCTTATTCTTTTAATTTTAATATCTTTTTTATTTTCAATTACTCTACATAAAGTGTTAAAAGTTTCAACTTTGGTTTTTAAAAATTTAACCCAGGTGAATCTAGAGTAGTCGTCAATTATCACTAAGCAGTATCGATTTCCACTTAGTGACTTAGCTCTATGAGAATCAAATAGATCTAGGTGTAGGAGCTCAAGTGTGGATTGAGTCAAATTTGATTGGATTGATTTGTGATTTGACTTAGTTTGTTTACCTTGTTGACATAGATTACAAATTAATTTTTCAAAATTTTTAAGCTTAGATATACCCTTAACTAGTCTATTTTGACTTAGTTTTTAAATCAATTTTACATGGGTGTGACCCAGTCTTCTATGCCACAATTTAGTTTCTTCTTGTTGGGTTAAAAAGCATTTAGGTGAAGAGGGTAAGTTAATAACATAAATATTATTCTTCCTAATTCCCATAAGGGTTATTTTTAGGTCTTTTATGCTCCTAATCAAGCAGTCTAGATTGGAAAATGTAACTACATAACCAAGTATCACAAAGCTGACTAATACTAAGCTAGTTAAACTTAAACTAATCAGCCAATAATACTTTCTTAATAGTAAAGTTTGAGTTCAGTTCAATAATACTAAACCAATTACCTTAAGTGTAGCATTGTTGCCAAATGCAACTGAACATAGATTCTTGTATTTGATTTTGATGAACTTCAATTTCTTTCCAGTCATATGTTAGAGCACCTACTATCCAACATCCATTGGTCCAAATCTTTATGTTCCTATACATAAAGTGTCCTAATTTGGATCTATATTTGTAGAAGTATAAGGATAATTGATTGAATTTCACTGCCTAGTCTGTTTCACCCAGTCTAAGTTATCAATCATGTTATGTCTATGAGTGTATTTGTGAGACGGATTTTAGTCTAATCAATTTGATCTGATTAGATAGATTTCAAGTTTTATTTGAAAGATTTATTAGGTTAAGAAAAAATAAAGTTTATTTTTGAAAAAATTAAGTTAAATATGAAATTTTGATTAAGTTTGTTTTTGGAAAAGTTAAGTTAAATTTGAAATTTAAGTTACTTTGTTTTTTTTAAATGATTAAGTTAAGTTTGAATGTTTAAGTAAGTTTGCCTAAAATAATTCAGTTAATTTGAAAATGTTTATTAAATTTGTTAAAAAGATTAAGTTAAATTTGAAATATTAAGTAAAGTTTATTTTTTAAAAAAGATTAAGTTAAAAAAGATTAAGTTAAATTTGAAATTTTCATTAAGTTTATTTTGGAAAAAAACTTAAGTTTAGTGTTAGAAAAAATTTATTATGTTTGTTTTTTTAAAAAAAATTATGTTAAATATGAAATTTTTATTAAGTTTGTTTTTAAAAAAATTTATGTTGAGTTTGAAAATTTTATTAAGTTAATTTGAAAATTTCATTATGTTTGTTTTGATTTTTTTTAAATTAGGTGTGAAAATAGGTGGTGAAATTAATTTGGTTAAGTTTTTAGTTGGGTTGGACTAATCCTTTTACGTCCTAAACATCTAATCCATTTTCTAAGTGATAAAACAAGAAAATTTTATATGTTTTGGCAAATGTATTAAAATTTTATCTTTGATTTTGAGTGAAATCTAAGATTTAATTGAACTTTTAGTTAGATTCAAGTTTAACATGTAGTAACTTAAAAATAATGTTCAATAATCCTCCTTAATGGCTTTTATCTCCTTTTGGAGTGACTTAACCCGGACGTTGGGTTTAACCAACGTACAAGATAAATAGGAGATAGTCATAGAGTTCAAGTTTAGAGTAATTGTTTACAGCGAGTCCGCCTTTTTCTGATAAGAAGATTGTTTAGGTTTTGTTGCTTTGCTCCGGCTCTGCTTCTGACTCAGACTCGGTGTCGAGTTCATTTGATACAGTCAGTGCAAGATGGTTTGAGTGGGGATGTTCTTCTTCATTTGACTCCTCCGAGGAAAACTCATCCTACATAGCTTGAAGCGTCTTCTTTCTTCGTTGCTTTTCACTTCTTTTTAGTTGGGGCATGCTGATTTGAAGTGACCCTTCTTATTGCGCCCATAATAGGTGATCTCCGTCTTGTTCTTCTAGCTCATGTTTGGTTTAGTTGGATCATCCTTTGACTGAACTGATTTCTTCATTCTCTGTCCCTTGCTCTTCTTGTACATCCTTTGAACTAGATTTACTAGTTTTTGTAATTCATGTCTTCTTCATCAGACTCTGAGTAGGAGTCTGACTCAGGTTCAGGTTATGGCTTTTTCTTCTTGTGTTTACCTGCAACCAAGGCAATTCCTCTCTTGGTCGGTGTAGTATTAGTTAGTTCATGCAATTCAAATTCAGAGAAAAGTTCATCTAATTTAATTGAAGCAATATCCTTAGAAACTTTGTACGCATCTACCACGGATGCCCATATGGTGTTCCTTGGAAATGAGTTTAGTGCATACCTTACTAGATCACGATTTTCTTCTTTGTGGCCAATTGCATGAAAGCTATTCATCAGCTCTTGGATTCGAGCGTGTAGTTGCGCAACAATACGCCCTTCTTGCTTCTTCATATTGTATAGTTTGTTCAGTAGCATGTTACGCTTGCTTATCTTTGTGTCAGAGGTCCCTTCATGGAGCTTGATCAGTTTGTTCTATAGTTCTTTTGCATTGTTGAAGAGGCCAACGTGGTTGATTTCTTCTTTGGTGAGACCGCACTGAAAAGTTTAGATCGTCTTTGTATTATCTTCTATCCTTTTCTTCAAGGTTGTGCCCCATTTAGTATATCCCAAGAGCTCGCCTTGTGTGTTCCTTGGAATGTCGAGGCTAGTTTGGATGATGATCCATATGTCCACCTGAGCTATCAAGTAGACATCTATGCGGCTCTTCCAGTAGCTGATTGTTGGGGTAATCTATGGTCCGGAGTGACCATGTGTTTTGATGTTTAGGCAAAGGGTTTAAGCTAGGTTTTTCCTTGTGTTCCAATATGTGTATGTGAGTGTGCAGGATGTACATATGGACTTAGCGGGACGGCTTCGGTACGGTGAATGGTGGCATGGCGACAAGTTGGAGGCTTGTGTGCACCCGAGGGACCTTGGATAGCAGGGACGATGAGCCAAGGGATGCGGACTTCGAGGCATACGTGAAGAATGACATGGAGACAAGTTGGAGGCTTGTGTGCATCCGAGGGTCGAGGGTCGAAGACAAAGAGGGCGTGAAGGCAACAGTCAAGACTGCTGGTGAAGAGTCAACTGAGTCATGAAGGGATGAGAGCCGAGGGAGGAGGACTCCAAGGGGAAGCCGGGAAGTGGACTTCAAAGGGCACACGTGAAGGGTGTCATGGAGGCAAGCCAAGGGAAGGCTTGTGTGCGCATCCAAGGGACGATAGCCGGTGGAAGAAGACTTCATGGGGCAAGCCAAGGGAGTGTACCTGAAGGCACACGTGGAGGAGGGTCGTTGAAGTGAGAAAGAGTGTTTGTATCAGCTGGGCAGTCGACTGGTGATATAACAGTCGACTGCCAGCACAAACAGAAACTCACAGAATGTAATTGACCCGAGACCAGTCGACTGCCCTGGGAGCAGTCGACTGGTGATCTCAAAAACAAGCCATTGAGAGAGCCATTGCCTGGCTAGTTGAGTGGGACCAGTCGACTGGTAAATGACCAGTCAACTGGTGGCGAGGGTTTCAGCTTAGAGTTATATTTAAAGGAACTCGGTTTGGACTGGGAGCTCTTAACGAAATGAGCTTGGTTAGAGCTCATTAGTAGTCTTAGTGCTCAGATAGTGTGTTCAAGGTTGTGGTAAGGTTTCTCCACCCACAAGGAGCTACACGAGCTAGTCGGAGGGCATCCAAGGAGTGATCTGCCGAAGGATCGAGGGATCGTCCACCTCACGGGCTATCGTGGAGTAGGAGTCTTCATCTCCGAACCACGTAAATAGGTTTGTTAGCGTTGTTTGTTTGTTTTAGTTTAGTTTCTATTGTATTTCCACTTGCGCACTAACAACGTAAGTAGAGAACGAACCGAAAATTGCTATTCACCCCCACTAGCAAGCTACATCGATCTAACAAGTAGTATCAGAGCGAAGGACCGCTCTTATTGGACTAACCACCAAAGGAGCACAAGCTAGAGGAGAAGATGATGGAAGAGAAGTTGGGGGATGACATCTACACTCCACCTCCCTACGATCATGGAGATTTCGATTATTGGAGGATGCGAATAGAGACATGGTTCGGAATGCAGTGGGACCTTAGGATTGCGCTTGAAGAACCATTTGAAATTCCTAGAGATAAGCATTGGAAGAAGCTCCGGCCAAGATATTGGAATCAAGAGCAACAAAATCAATCAAAGGCAAATGAAAAGGTAATTGCAATTTTACTTAATATTTTGCCTAACAATGTAATTAGTGGTGTAGGAAAATATCAAAATGCACATGAGCTATGGAAGAAGTTGGTAGCATTTCATGATAGCTCTACACTAGTTCAAATAATAGAAGAACCCAAAGAAGTGAGTTCAATGGCCCATGAAGACAAAGAAGAAATGGAGTTGTCAATTTCGTCAAGTGAAGTAGAAAAGGAAAGTGAGAGGTCGTCCATTTTATCAAGGGAAGAGGAATAGGTCTCAAGGTCAAGAATTGAGGAGGAGGAGAGACCCTCATCAATTCCGGAGCAAGAAGAAGCTTCAACCTCCACCAAGGCAAAGACCAACGATCATATCATATGCTTTGGGTGCAATGAAAAGGGGCACTACAAGGATGAGTGTCCAAAGGGTAAGAAAAAGTAGGTAAACTCTAAACCCATTTCAAGTTCTTTTAAATCTAACATGGGTTGTAGGAATGGAGAAGCCGAAGAGAAAAGAAAGAAAATTAGATGCTTCACATGTTGAGAGCTAGGGCACTATCACACCAAGTGTACAAGAATAGGAGAGTTCAAGAAAATGGAGCACTTGAGAAGATGGGAGAAGGATGAGAAGAAGAGAAACTCACATCAAGGGGGAGCTCCAAGGGTAAGGGAGGTAATTCCTAACCTTAAGTTGAAATGTCATTCAAATTTATGTTTCTCCATGCATGTTAAAAATAGTGTCAATTATTCATTAATTTATGCTAGAAATAATGAAAAGTGCTTGCTTGTGCATAATCATGGATTTAGATATCATGATAGGAATAGGGTTAACAAGGTAGATCAAAACCCTAGAAAGGTCATGCATAATAAAAAATTTAAGACCTCTAGACCTAAGGATCAAGGCAAAAATCCCAAGAAGGGGTGACATATGCCTTGAAAGATGGGTAGATCTAGGAATGTCCAAGGTGGACATGTGTAAATGAACCAGGCAGCAGAAAAATTGAACCTGGGGTGACCGACCCGGCCCCACAGAAGTTTCCCACCGGTCACCAGGGTAAATCGGGAAGCACTCATGGTGGGTAATCTAGAAGCCCAGCGTCCCAGGGTTTCGCGCCCCATTTGGAGGAAAAATTCCTACAAAATGCGTCGTAGTTGGGGATCGAACTGCGGATGCCTGGGTTAACGATTAGTTACCCTACCACTGCACCATAGCCCCGGGGGCGAAAATTGGAATGGGTATACTTTTTATAGTGACTAGCCCCACCGCCGAAACGGTCCCCTTTATCAGAAACCCCCTTTCGGGATTTCTGGAGGCATAGTACCACTGATTGATAAGAGCATAATTATTGAAATAATATCGAGCATATTATTGTAAATAATATCCCGCATATTATTTGTAATAATATCTCAGTCAATAAATATTAGTCGCTATGAGGACTCGAACCCGGAACCTCAGGCAACATATGTCTCCATGCTTACCACTTGGGCTAAGACACTTTGACACCAAGGTGGACATGTGGATTCTAGGGATAGAAGTCTAGAAAAGGAAAATCAAGCTTTAAGAGAAAAGGATGATAAATTGGAAAAGACCCTAGAAAGATTCACGGTTGGATCTAAGGGTTTAGATATGATATTGGGTAGTTTAAAACCCAACTATGATAGATCGGGGTTGGGATAGCGGTCTAAAGTCTCCAATGCCAATGGAAAGAAGTATGCTAAGGAAGAATATAATTATGGCAAGAAGGAGAAGTCCAAAAATGACAAGGGGGTGTCATTTAAAGGGAATGAGAAGGACTTAACCAAAGACAATGTGTCTAAGCTTAAGAAGATTAATTTTGTAGGTCAAGAATCACTGGGGGCACACTGGTGTGGTCTAGTGTGGATTGAGTCACCTAGGGAGATGGCTAGGGCTAAGAGCTCAAGGGGGAGCTCTAGGACCCTTTGGGATCCATGGTAAATGGATCTCGGGAGATATTTTCTAGGAAGTCTAGGTGGACTAGGACATGTGCCAAAGGGTTTGGAAGTCTAAGGTGAGTCTTAATCCTAGAGAATTGGCACATTAAAAGGTGATTTATGAAATGAAAGATGAAAATGAGATTATATTTGACAGAAATGGGGTTTAATGTGGAAATGCCATATAACTTAGTGATGGAAAGGTATTATGGTCAGAGATGAGAAGATACATCAAGGAGGAGTCAAAATTGAGGCTTTTGGAGAAGTTTAAATAATACAATTTAGGAATGGTTGAGTTTCATGCCAATCTTGGTATCTGGAGTACATTTGTTTGAAAACATATTTTTCTAAATTAGACATAGGCTCCACAAATCTCTCCACGAAATTTCAGATTTTTTGAAGATTTATGGAATTAATTAGGCATTTATGAAATTAGGCTGAAAACCTGAAATTCAAGTATCAGTCGACTGGCTTAGAGGCAGTCGACTGATCCAGGTAAAATCGATACTAGGAACCTTCTGTTTGTTTTG
>JAGFNQ010008556.1:0-252256 GCA_024364735.1 Boesenbergia rotunda | reverse complement strand
TTCAATTATAACTAAGGATAAACCACCTCAGGAGCTTGTCCATTTTTTTTCATCTATCATGGCATAATGAAACATGGATACCTTTAATTCAACCATAATTCAACATATACTCTACTGGTCAAAAAATTTTAGATAGGGTTATCATGGCATAAAACACAACACAACATCACACAACTCATACAACATGCATTCGTTGAATATCCTATTGCAAAGAGACATCATCAAGTGAGGTAGTGACCTTAACCCATCTAAGCATGAACATGGCATGGAGAATACATAATTTCATGGTAAGAAAATTCAAAACATGCCAACTTATCGTTCATGATTCATAAAACACATAAGGTTCAATTTAAAACTAAGGATAATACACCTAAGGAACTTGTTCCATTTTTTTTCATCTATCATGGCATAATGACCATGGATACCTTTAATTCAACCATAATTCAACATATACTCTACTGTTCAAAAAATTTTAGATAGGGTTATCATTGCATAAAACACAACACAACATCACACAACTCATACAACATGCATTCGTTGAATATCCTATTACAAAGAGGCATCATCAAGTGAGGTAGTGACCTTAACCCATCCTAAAACCCAATTTAAGGTACTGATCAGAATCTTCTAAGGTTCATATCAACATGAAAATGATAAAAAAACAAGAGCAATTGATTCATACAACATGCATATAATATATATTCCAACACTAGGAAGCATTAGCAAGTAACATGACATTTTTAACTCTCTTTCTTTTTTTTTAGCCCTTATTTAGGGTTTTGACCGAACATGTACAGAGGATGAACATGGCCTAAATATATATAAAACCCTCTAACACAATATTAACAAGGAATTAAAAACCATTAGCTAGTAAAAAAAAACCCAAACATCTTCTTATGACCAAAAAGTCTATGGCTTCATGGGAGCCTTGGCCAAAACTTTTTAAGGGTCTTTTTGCTCCATTTTTTTTTCATCATAACTCATAACTTGTTATCAAATGAACATTGGTGTCATTAGATACCATCAAACACAAACATAGGCCCTAAAACCCATGCTTTGTCGAAACTTGCTTATAGGGAAAACTTCACGATTTTAGCAACACATCGCAATAACATACAAGAACATGAACAAAACATATATAAGCTATTATGTTGCAGGTGAGGGGAGTCTTACCCTTGTGCTAATGATTTCCTAACAATATATATCACCTAGGAGGAGAAAGAATGAACTTCTTGCTCCTTGGCTCTTCCTTTGCTTCACAAACACAAAGCCTTCTCTAGATCTTCTTGGAGAGAATTTTTTTGATGGAGAGAGAGCCTTGGTGTTTTCAGCAATGAGATGAATGAAGAGATGCCTTGTGGCATTTTCCCCTCATCTTCTTATAGTAAATGAAGAGGTATGCCTCTTCACCTTCCATGGTGACCCCTTTACCTTCCATGGTGACTCTTCATCCTCCATGGTGACTCTTCATCCCCCTTACACCTATCTACAATTTCCTCTATCCTCCTAATAGCACTCCCTTGCTAGGTGAATTTGTTACATATACATTCTTAAGGCTTACAACATCTCTAAGGTCCGAGGTTAGATTCTTGGCACCTACCTCATTTCATTTTTTTATATTCTTTTGCAAGCCCATCTAAAGTAAGGCCCATTACATGATGTCTTATTTCTTTTATCCTCATGGGGTCCATTAGGATAACTAACGAAGTGTTATTAAGACCCATTAGGAATTTCACCATTTAGAGCCCATATAAGGCCCATTAACACTTACACTAAAATTCCCACAACTCTAACTATTATTCATGAATCATACTCAATATGGCTATTATTCATGCAATTATACTCAATATTAGGGATAATATTGAAGGAAATTTTTAGTGGAGTGTTACAATCCTCCATACCTTCTGGGAAGTTCGTCCTCGAACTTTAAATAGCTCCGGAATCTTTTGTTTCATATCGTCCTCGCGTTCCCAGGTAGCTTCTTCAGATTGTTGACTTTGCCACAAGACCTTGACTAAGGGTACATCTTTGTTCCTTAGTCTTCTGACATCTCGATCCAGGATCCGTATGGGTTTGCTTTCATAGCTCAGGTCCTCCTGGATTTGTACGGCCTGTGGCTCCATCACTTGGTCTGCATTGGGAATACATTTCTTGAGCATCGATACGTGGAACACGTTGTGGATTGATGACATCTCCTGAGGTAGCTCGAGCTCGTAAGCCACCTTGCCAATTCTGTTCAGGATCTTGTACGGTCCCACATAGCGCGGACTTAGCTTTCCTTTTTTCCCAAATCTCATTACTCTCTCAGTTATCTTCTAATCTTAATCATTTTTCTACTCATTACTTTATCATCTTTTATCTCTTCTCTCTCTTTTTTTCCCACTTTCTCGAAATCTCTATCAACACATATCTTATACTCTATGTTAGACTTGGTTGACAAATTCGAGTCTAATTAACATTGATCAATTATATTATATACATCCCATTAAATGAACTAATCATTTGTCAAGTTAGTTAACACATAGAACAACTTTATTTAATAGGCCTAATAAGTTCGTACAACAAACAGTAGAATTTAATGAACTAGATAGGTTGACATCATTCCCATAATAAAAAATATTATGGCAGTGGCTATCACTCTCTCGTTCATCTCTAATCGGCCAGTCTCGGGATCTTCTACAGATTCTATCGGATCTTCTTCTACTATTTCAGGATCTTCCTCTATCATTACAATATCTGGATCTTCCTCAACTATTTCAGGATTTTTCCTCAGGCATTTCAAGATCATCCTCGAACATTTCGGGATCTTCCTCGAATATTTCAGGATCTTCCTCGATCATTACAATATCAGGATCTTCCTCAACTATTTCAGGATTTTCCCCAGGCATTTCAAGATCTTCCTCAAACATTTCTGGATCTTCCTCGAACATTTCGGGATCTTCCTCCTCAGAATCTTCTAGATCCTCTGGGAACTCATGGCGAAGTAGCTGCTTACATTACTCAGCATATGAGATACGACATTCATGATGCCCCCATGTCTGATGTGCAACTTCTCTCGCACGCTTTGGCAATGAACGAATCAATGCTCCAATTCTATAGTCATCCAAGATTGGGAACTCTTCCTGCTCGAGTTTCCAAAATAGTCGATCCAATTTTCCTATATTGCCTTGGATTCCAAGAATCGGACTATAGTCACTTCTTCTATCTACTCCAATAGCTCACGACATCGCTCATAGCAACGAATCGTGGTGCACATCTCATGCGACATCTGGAATTGAAAAATGACATAGTTAGTACAAAATTGACAAAAATCAGTAACAAAACTAGTTTTTTTTTTCAATTCACAAATATATGCACAGAAAGAAGCACTCAAAAACAATAAGTTCCCTTTACTTTAGTAGTTACAATTACTTATGCTACTGGTCTGATCGATTTGTATGTCTTACTGTTGTTGCTTCACTTAAGCCTATTTAAGTTAGGGTTCAAGATAGTGATCAAATTAGTTAGTTTAGTTCGGATTATTTGATCAAACTGGTTTGGTTAAACCAACTAATGGTTTAAACCAAAATCGATTGGACCAACCTAATCTCATTAAACTAAATTAACTACCGATTACAACTTCTCATTGAGACTCTTCTCTCTTAATGAGCAGTCGGGGTTTTGATCCTTCTTTGGCCAACAACTTATTTTTTTATAAAACACATTCTGCCTTTTCTTCTCATACTCTACTGAGCTTTACATCATATTCTACTCTTATCGCTCTCAATGTACGTACTTCACAATGCTTAATCATATTCTCTATACTTCTTTATGTTCTTCTATTTAATCTTTACCTGAATTCTACTTCTCTTCTATTAGTAGTTTTTTCTTTTCTTAATACTACTTCTTTTCTTACTAGATCTACTATTACATCTCTAATCTCATTATCTTCTGTTATACCTCTTCTGCTTTATTTAATCTCTATCTCACTCTTCTACTTCTTCATTATTCTCTTTGCTTCTTCTCATCATTTTCTAACTCTGGAAATCTTCTTATTACTTCTCGCACAATATACATGTACCACATTCTTTACATTACAATTTTTTTTTTTGATGCAACTCTACTTGTCTCAAGGTTTTTATCATTCATCTTCTCATATATCGTATAATCTTCTACTAATCTTTTTCTACAACCACTGTACCAGGTCACTAATCTACTAATCATAATATTTATTTCTACTACTACTTCAATCATTCTGCATATATGTACTAATTATATTCATTACTCTTCACAAATAACTCTTAACGTATACACATTATTAATATTTAACTTTACTAACTCTAGATTATTAAATCATACTACTAACCTATACGTCTACTCTCGCACGTTATCATTCTTCTACAGGTGATTTACTATTTCTCTATATTTACTTCATTATTTTATGACTAATCAATCATCTGTACAGTTATATATCATAAAGTAAGGTAAGGTATCATTCATATTTACATATCCTAAAAGTACTCTCTATCATAAGGTATCATTAATTCTAGTACTTCTTCTAGCCATGCTGTTTTCATATTACAACAATAAGCTAGTATAAGATCATTTATCATTTTTATCATTTTCATGTATACACATGCATTTGTATCCTTTTTTTTCATTATAAGGTAAGGTAAGGTACTACCCTAAGTTTCCATTCCCAGCTAAAAACATGATTCCATAATTTCGTATTTGTATACTTAGTCATAAGCATTCCTTATCGTTCTAGAACCATAGAGGGTATCACATCTACTTGTATGGTTAGACTAGAAACATTCCTATCATAAGTAAACATAAAGCAAACATACTTAAATCATGTAAGGTAAGATCTTACATGAAAACGGCAGGATGCAGACTTGATGTGTGTGTAGTGAGATGACAATTTCGCTCTGATACCAAATTGTAACGCCCGTCCCTTACGTGAGCGACGCGTTACCTTTTTTTTTCTTTTTTTTTTCGTACATTATTGCATATGTAGCGTAAATATAGCAGCGGAAATAATACTAAATCATGAACATATGCAATTGGATAAACTTCTTTCTAACTAAACTACTTTAAGCATGTGAATCATAGCATAACATATTTAACAAGAGAGTATATAGTTCTACATTAAGCATATATATCATAAAGAACTTCAACTCCAACAAGTAGTAAGCGCAAACATAAGAACTAACACATGTAGTAGAAAACCGTACATCACATATAAGTAGAAATCTACATAATTTGACATAAACATATAACATGAATAAATACTTAAAACATCTAAAACACATAAGGATAAACACTTAAAACATGAATATGTGTGTCGTTATTAAGGACATATGGCATACGTAAGTACTTAAAGCACCTAACATTTGCATAATCTTTAAAACATAATCATGTGCATAAACATTAGACATAGCATATACAATATCATAGAACATAAACATGTGCATAAACATTAAACATAGCATGTGCAATATCATTAAACATAAACATGTGCATAAACATTAACTATGCTCTTTGAAAAATATATATAATATAATTCTTGAACATTAACATATCATCATCATTGGGATCCCTGGCTTGTACCCATTCATCATTTGCGCGCATCCCTTCGTAGAGTGCGAGGTAGCTAATCCCGACCTACTAGGGTACTAGGCAACCTTGGGCCTAGGGACAGCTACGATAGTTCAAAACCGGGGCCTTGCTTAGGAGCCCATCCCTTGGACCTTTTTCATGATCCGGTACAAGCCAATACATAAAGTAAAATAGGATACATGATTCTTTTTCTTTCCATAGCAATTGTTCTTTAGCATAGCGTTCATCATTTCTTTTCTTTTCTTAGAAATTGCTCTTTAGATATTCTTTTATTCATAATGTCATACATGTCATGGGCATACATTCAAAGCATAAATATCATCATAACATTCAAGAATGAACATGACATCGAGAAAACATAATTTCATGGTAAGAAAATTTATAACATGCCAATTTATCATTCATGATTTATAAAATACATAATGTTCAATTTAAAATTAAGGATAATACACCTAGGAAATTTGTTCCATTTTTTCTTCATCTATCATGGCATAATAAAACATGGATACCTTTAATTCAACCATAATTCAACATATACACTACTGGTCAAAACATTTTAGATAGGGTTATCATGGCATAAAACTCAACACAACATCACACAACTCATACAACATGCATTCATTGAATATCCTATTACAAAGAGACATTATCAAGTGAGGTAGTGACCTTAACCCATCCTAAGCATGAACATGGTATGGAGAAAACATAATCTCATGGTATGAAAATTCACAACATGCCAACTTATCATTCATGATTCATAAAACACATAATGTTCAATTGAAAAATAAGGATAATACACCTAGGGAACTTGTTCCATTTTTTTCATCTATCATGGCATAATGATACATGGATACCTTTAATTCAACCATAAATCAACATATACTCTACTGGTCAAAACATTTTAGTTAGGGTTATCATGGCATAAAACACAACACAACATCCCACAACTCATACAACATGCATTCGTTGAATATCCTATTACAAAGAGACATCATCAAGTGAGGTAGTGACCTTAACCCATCCTAAGCATGAACATTGCATGGAGAAAATATAATTTCATGGTAAGAAAATTCATAACATGTCACTTATCATTCATGATTCATAAAACACATAAGGTTCAATTTAAAACTAAGGATAATACACTTAAAGAATTTGTTCCATTTTTTTCATCGATCATGGCATAATAAAACATGGATACCTTTAATTCAACCATAATTCAACATATACTCTACTACTCAAAAAATTTTAGTTGGGGTTATCATGGCATAAAGCACAACACAACATCCCACAACTCATACAACATGCATTCGTTGAATATCCTATTACAAAGAGACATCATCTAGTGAGGTAGTGACCTTAACCCATCCTAAGCATGAACATGGCATGGAGAAAACATAATTTCATGGTAAGAAAATTCATAACATTCCAACTTATCATTCATGATTCATAAAACACATATGGTTCAATTTAAAACTAAGGATAATACACCTAAGGAACTTGTTCCATTTTTTTTCATCTATCATAGCATAATGAAACATGGATACGTTTAATTCAACCATAATTCAACATATACTCTACTGGTCAAAACATTTTAGATAGAGTTATCATGGCATAAAACACAACACAACATCACACAACTCATACAACATGCAATCGTTGAATATCCTATTACAAAGAGACATCATCAAGTGAGGTAGTGACCTTAACCCATCCTAAAACCCAATTTCAGGTATTGATCAGAAACTTCTAAGGTTCATATCAACATGAAAATGACAAAAAAACAAGAGCAATTGATTCATACAACATGCATATAATATATATTCCAACACTTGGAAGCAATAACAAGTAACATGACATCTTTAACTCTCTTTCTCTTTTTTTAGCCCTTATTTAGGGTTTTGACCGAACATGTACAGAGGATGAACATAGCCTAAATATATATAAAACCCTCAAACAAAACATTAACAAGGAATTAATAACCATTAGCTAGTCAAAAAAAAAAACCCAAACATCTTCTTATGGCCAAAAAGTCTGTGGCTTCATGGGAGCCTTGGCCGGAACTTTTAAGGGTCTTTTTGCTCCATTTTTTTTCATCATAACTCATAACTTGTTATCAAATGAACATTGTAGTCATTAGATAGTATCAAACACAATCATTGGCCCTAAAACCCATGCTTGACCAAAACTTGCTTATAGGGAAAACCTCACGATTTTAGCAACACATCGCAAGAACATACAAGAACATGAACAAAACATATATAAGCTATTATGTTGCAGGTGAGGGGAGTGCTACCCTTGTGCTAAAGATTTCCTAACAATATATATCACCTAGAAGGAGAAAGAAAGAACTTCTTGCTCCTTGACTCTTCCTTTGCTTCACAAACACAAAGCCTTCACTAGATCTTCTTGGAGAGAATTTTTTTGATGGAGAGAGAGCCTTGGTGTTTTCGGCAATGAGAGGAATGAAGAGATGCCTTGTGGCATTTTCCCCTCATCTTCTTATAGTAAATGAAGAGGTATGCCTCTTCACCTTCCATGGTGACCCCTTTACCTTCCATGCTGACTCTTCATCCTCCATGGTGACTCTTCATCCCCGTTGCACCTATCTATAATTTCCTCTATCCTCCTAATAGCACTCCCTTGCTAGGTGAATTGGTTACATATACATTCTTAAGTCTTACAACATCTCTAAGGTCCAAGGTTAGATCCTTGGCACCTTCCTCATTTTATTTTTTATTTTTTATATTCTTTTGCAAGCCCATCTAAAGTAAGACCCATTACATGATGTCTTATTTCTTTTATCCTCATGGGGCCCATTAGGATAACTAACGAAGTGCTATTTAAGACCCATTAGGAATTTCCACCATTTAGAGCCCATATAAGGCCCATTAACACTTACGCTAAAATTCGCACAACTCTAACTATTATTCATGAATCATACTCAATATGGCTATTATTCATGCAATTATACTCAATATTAGGGATAATATTGAAGGGAATTTTTAGTGGGGTGTTACAAAACTAAAGTACCAAACGAGCAAGAAGAAATCAAGCCAAAGAAAGGAAGATCCAGCAGAACCTTCAACGTGCTCGAAGAGCAAGACCAACGTTACTTGCAACGAATGCAACAAAAAGGGACACTTCAAGTCAGAGTGCCTCAACCTGAAGGAAACCAAGAAGGTGCGCAGAAAGAAGGCTCTTTAAGCCACCTGGGATGAATCATCTTCCGAAGAAGAAGAAGAAGTCCCGCATGCAAATCAACTCGCCCTAACCGCCTCGGAAGACGTCGACTCCGGATCAGAATCGGAACCAGACAATGGATGACTCACAATCTCGAAGAACGAGCAAATCATAGTAAGAGGTTACTCAGAATATGAATTGTCGAAATTAATTTCTTACTTGTCTCGTAACTTGGCGAAAGCCAAAATCCAGTTTGAGTCTCTCCGATAGGAAGTAAAACTCCTAAAAGAGGAAGTCAACTCGAGGTCCTTGACCGAGCAACTTTAGGAAGGAAACTCAACTCAAGTCCAAAAACTTGAGGAAGAAAATTCCTCCCTGAAAACTCAAGTCAAGAAGCTCAGAGTTGCCTTGGAACAGTTTACTTCAAGTTCCAAGGGTCTTGACATGATCCTTCGAAAGCAGAAGTCCGTACTCAATCGATCCGGACTTGGTTATCAAACCAAGTCAAGGCAACGTTCATATTATTCTGTATTGAACCAACCTAGAACCCAAGTCCAAGCTTGGGTCCCCAAGCTATGTTTAAATAAACAAGCTGGACCAAACCAGTATTGGATCCCCAAGGACAAGATTCACATCTTGCCTAACCCTTATCGAGGCTATAGTCTAGGGGGAGCCAATATAAAAACCATATTTATAGTTAGATAATTTTACTGAATTGCTTGCTTGCTTGTCTATTTTCTTTCTGTAATTTTTTTTATCATGTTTAGACTTAGGATTGGTTAGATTAAGGATAAATGATTAAGTTGAAATTTGAACAATATAGTATTGGGTGGAGGTGAGATGATAATACGTTAGGGAAGCATTTCTGGTGGAACTAGCCGAAGCTACCGATCCAAGACTCAAACTAGTTAGACCAAAATCTTTCAAGAAGTGACTTGAAGATGAATTTTCAGTAAAAGACTTTGTCAAGGAAAGGGTTGTTGCTCCAATAAGGCTATGACCAAAGAAGGCCTTGTGCCTCGCCAAGACCTGGAAGCCAATTACTAAAAATCAAATTCAATTTACTACTTGTTAAATTTGAATCTAACACAAATTTTAATTAATCTTAGATTCAACATATTTTTCAAAGTCAATAAACTTAACCTTATAAAATTTTCTAAATTAACTCAATGTCTTCAAAATTAACCATGTTTTTCAGAATTAAAATTTTATTTTGAAAACCTGTCTCACAAAACTCATAAGGTTAACATGTTTGATAAACACTAGATTGGGTGAGATAGACTAGACTGTGAAATTCAATTCAAGCTATTCCTAACTCTAATGGATCCAAATCAACAAATACTTTATGTGTAGGAACATAAAGATTTGGACCAATGGATGTTGGATAGTGGATGCTCCAGACACATGACTGGAGATAAATTGAAATTCACCAAAATCAAGTTCAAGAACCTGAGCTCAGTAGCATTTGGCAACAATGCTACACTCAAAGTAATTGGGTCAGGTAACAGTGAACTTAAATCTGATTTTGTTATTAAGAAAGTACTCTTGGTTGAAAATTTTAAGTTTAATTTGCTTAGTATTAGTCAGCTCTGTGATACTGGTTACATAGTTACTTTCACTAACTCTGACTGCCTTATTAGAAACCTCCAAGACTCAGAAATAATGCTTAAGGGTACTAGGAAAAATAACGTTTACACTATTAATCTACCCTTAATACCAAAATGCTTCTTGACTCAATTAGAAGAATCCAACCTGTGGCATAAGAGCCTATGTCACACTCATGTTAAACTAATTTCCAAAATTACCCAACTTGGTTTAATTAAAGGTGTACCAAAAATCAAGAATTTTGAAAACACAATCTGTTATTCATGTAAACAAGGTAAACAAACTAAGTCTACTCATAAACCAATTCAATCAGACTTAACCCAAACCACACTTGAGCTCCTGCACCTTGACCTATTTGATTCACATGGAGCCAAGCCACTAAGCGGGAATCGGTATTGCTTAGTAATTATTGATGATTACTCTAGATTTACCTGGGTTAGGTTCCTGAAAACTAAGGATGAAACCTTGAATCTATTTATCAACTTATGGAAAATAATTGAAAACCAAAATGATACAAAGATTATGAGACTTAGGAGTGATCACGGGGGAGAGTTTGAAAATCAAAGGTTTGAGGAATTCTGCAAAATCAATGGGTATATTCATGAGTTTTCCTGTCCTAGAACCCCCCAACAAAATGGGATAGTGGAGAGAATAAATAGAACCCTTCAGGAAGCCGCTAGGACCATGTTAAATGAATATAACCTAGCTAACTAATTTTGGGCAGAAGCAGTAAGTACGACATGCTACATCTAAAATAGGGTCGTAATTAACAAAAGACATAATAAAACCCCTTATGAACTATATTATCATAGAATGCCTAACCTACACTACCTAAGGGTCTTTGGGTGCAAAGTCCATATCCTGAACAGTAAGGACTACCTAGGTAAGTTTCAATCTAAGTCAACCCCAGGTGTAGGACCGGTGCCGTCGATAGAGGGGGGGGTGAATATCGATCGTGAAAATCTTTCGTGAAAATCTCGTAATACTTTCGTTCTGGACTTAGAATATTAGTAGCGCAGCGGAAAATAAATAGAACGAAAAACAAGACAGTGACACGACAGATTTTTACTTGGTTCCCGACCCCCCAGGGTCAGTACATCCAAGGCCTATGCACGGGAACGCCCGTCCACTATTGGTCTCCTTTTCAGACTTTCCGGAGCCGGAGAAACCTGACTTACAGTGCAAAATTACAAGCAATAATATAGAAATTTAAGTATAGTAATTAAAAAGTAAACCAACGAAAAAAGGTCTGAAGCTCGGCCGATCTGGACCTCCGAAGTGCCGCGCACCTCCTCCTGGAGCCTCCCGGTCGTAGAGCCTCGTTTCTAGTGTGTTACAGTCGGTCAGAATGATCAGAACAGTGCTTGGAAGTCGTATTTGAAGTTGAGGGGTCGAAGCCCCTTATATAGGCCTCCTGGGGGCGCCCCGGTTGACTCGGTCAACTCTTATCCTCGCGCCTACTTCGTTGCAGGTGATAAGACTTTTGACCAGGGCGCCCCGGATGCTCCGGGCGCCCCCGTGGAGGCTTATCCTGTGTTCTGGCTTCGAAACAGCAAAACAACTACGAATCTGGGCGCCTCGGTTGACACCTGTTTTGCCTGCTTCACTTTTACTGCCTATTTAGTATTACCTGGGGGCGCCCTGGTTGCATGGGGGCGCTCCCCTTGCTGGGGGCGCCCCCCTTGCTGGGGGCGCCTCCCTTAAGGCCTGCCAACCATGATTTTTACCCTGCTTTGCCTCCGGTTCTTGATACCTGCAAGATACACAAACACAAAGCATAGATACATATAATGTTAGCCTTAAGGACTTAGTTCGGACTTCGGATTTGCATGAAACCCTAGGTCGAACCGGCACAAGTTCCCATCCCCGAGAACTCGCCCTTCACCTACTCCTTTCAGGAGACGATTGCCACCCAGCCCTTCGGGTGGACTTTTGCTTAGCTTCCGATTACTCCGGATCTCGAGACGCCCAAACCCTGACCAGTCTATACTCCTGTCCTTAGTCATCGCTCAGCTAAGTTGCTTAGTCCCTCGGACCAAGTCTTCATTTCCTAGCAGTCCTTCGCTAGGTGCCTAGCATCCCTTCGCTAGGTCTTTGTTACCAAGCGGTCCTTCGCCTGGTGCCTAGCAATCCTTCGCTAGGTCTTCTATGCCTAGCATCCCTTCGCTAGGTGCCTAGCAGCCCTTCGCTAGGTCTTAGGGTTTCGATGCCTAGATCAATTAGGACTTTTCTTCAGCTAAGGTTACTTCACTTTTGCTCCCCTTTGTCTATTCATTGTATCACTGACTTAAGTGTATTGTCAAACATTAAAACACTTAAAGAGGAATATCATTGATGCAACTTGTACCAACAATCTCTCCCTTTTTGATGTTTGACAATAACTTAAGTTAGATTGGTTTAAGGGGCTAACTTACTGTCCTTGGGGTAAAAGTGAAAAAAAAATATAGGTTTTGAAACTACATTTTTGATCTTGGGAAAAATTTTTCTATCTTAAGCACACATCTCTCCCCCTTTGTCATACATCAAAAAAAATAAAATACTTGCACCAACATTAAAAGCCTTTGGTTCTTTTAGAAAATACTTAGTGCAAAATTGTTGAAAGCATTGTATTTTGAATAATATATTGCAAAAATTATGTAATTTTTGAAAAAAAATATAAGTACCTTTGAAAAGATATTGAATTTTTAAATAAGTAAGTACTTTTGGAAAATGCATAACTTTTGAAAGAATGTTATTTTGGAAAATATAAATGTTATACCTATTTTGCAAGTACTAACTGTGTTTCGAAAATAAGTTTTTTTTTATGAAACATAATATTTTTCAAGGTCAAGTAAATATTAATAGAATTTTAAAAACAAATGATAGTACTTTTGATAGAATATTTGGCTTTGAAAGACATAAGTACTTTTGAAAACATAATATTTGACTTTACTTGGTTAATTTTCCAGTCTGACACTATCCTGGGAATCCTTGTTGACTACAAGGACATTTTCCTAAGTGTCCTGGAAGATTGTCCAAACTCAAGATATTATTAAAAGAATCAGATGAATTTTTGAAAGTAATTTTTGAAAATTGATACTATTTTGAAAAAATACTTATGTTTTCACCAGGATTTGAAAATACCGCTCATGAAAGCATTTGAAATATTCAATAATTCTTTTAATTTGATCTCTCCCTAAACTTGACCTAGTCCTGGGAAGCTTGTTGACCACAAGTACTCTTCCTCTAAGTCTTAAGGGTTGATTCAAATTAAGGAAATTATTTAATAATTCCAAAACAATTAATTAAACAAAATTGTTTCAGAAGTTTGATTTATACTCCCCCTAAAGTTGACACATCCTAGGAGTCCTTGTAGATTATGAAGTGGACCTTCCTCTGTGTCTTTAGGGTTTATCAAAATCAAACAAGACAGATAAATTTTACAACATAAACCTTTTTCGAAAAACAAGTGATAACGTTTTAAAGCTCAGTTTTCGAAAGGTATTTTCAAATAATAATAATTTTTATAGTGTAGTTTTCGAAAGCCAAAAAAAAATCACTCCCCCTGTATCCGTTCCCGTTTGACTCTATCTAAGTGCCTTAAGGAACTTTAGTGTTGTCCTAGGAGGCTTGTGTCTAATTGAGTGAGTCAAACAATTTTTGAAAAGATATATTTTTGGAAAATGTATAATATATATAATCAAACAGACAAGCATGAATTACATAAAAACATTATTATGTTGAAGCACTATTTTGAAAATATATTTTTATGAAAATATTCTAATAAATTTGAAAAACAATTTTGAAAAATATTTTTCAATTCATTAGTCCTTAACATCTCACCCATTTTAGATGTATCAATACAACAAGCATGGTTGCCTTATAGGTGTATTGTGAGATGCTTGAATCATTTTTCTTAATTTATTAACTCTAAGATTTAATTGAAGCTTGTGTTAGATTTGAATTTGGCAAGAAGTAACTTGAATTTGAATTTCAAAAATTGGCTTCCAGGTCTTGGCGAGGCACTGGGCCTTCTTTGGCTGTAGCCTTATGGGATCATCCACCCTTTCCTTGACAAAGCCTTTTAATGAAATTTAATTTTCAAAATTACATTTTGAAAAATTCTGGTCTAACTAGTTTGGGTCTTGGATCGGTAGCTTCGGCTAGTTTCACCAGTCTAAAGATACCAAGTATACTTGATCTTATTAGAATTGGCTTCCCTAACGTACTATCATCTCACCGCCACCCAATACTAGGTTGATCAAGTTTCAATTATTCTTTTTCCTATAGCCGTTCTAATATATGCATAAAATTTAAATATGAATGACATGTCATATATTTTAAAAGAATAGCAAATGCATGTCATGGCAGTTATGCATGAGTCAAACAAGTCAAATAATTTTATTTAAGTTTCTAAAATGTATCAAATTCCTGAATTGATACATGTCGAGTGAACCCTCGAATATGTCAACCCACTTTGACATATTTAATGTTATTAATTTTAATTGTTACACTTTGGGTAAAATTTTACTTTAGTTGGATTCAGGTTAATTACGAATTAATTGAGGTTGAATTAATTAGAAATTAATTGAGTAGGATTAATGTTGAAGTTAATTTAATTGAAGTTTTAATTTTAATTCAACTTAATTTTATTTTGCATTTAATTTGAATTAAATTGAATTAATTAAGATTTAATTTAGGTTTAATTTGAATTTAATTGAATTATTTGAATTAATTCGAATTTATTTGAACTTAATTGAATTATTTAAGATTTAATTAATTAATTTGAATTTTTAAGAATTAATTAATTTGAATTAGAATTATTAAGAATTAATTAATTTGAATTTGAATTATTAGAAATTAATTAATTCGAATTTGAGTTATTAAGATTTAATTTAAATTTAATTAAGATTTAATTTTGAATTTAATTAAGATTTAATTTGAATTTAATTAAGATTTAATTTTGAATTTAATTTGAATTAATTTTGAATTTATTTTAATTTAATTTATTTTAATTTAATTTAATTTAATTTAATTTAATTAGGATTTAATTCAAATTTAATTAGGATTTAATTCGAATTTAATTAGGATTAAATTAGGATTTAATTCGAATTTAATTAGGATTAAATTAGGATTTAATTCTACTTATAATGATTAATTAATAATTGTGGGTTTAAATTCATCTAATTTAATTAGGATTAAATTATGATTTAATTATACTTATAATGATTAATTAATAATTGTGGGTTTAAATTCATCATTTTCATTATTTCAAAAATTTCTTCTTCATTTTATCTTTCTTTTCAAGTTTTTCTAATAATTTTGATTTATTTGAATTTTTGTAATTTTTATTAATTATGGCCTTTATCTTAGATAGTTCTATATCCTCTTCAAGATTAGATTGTTCAATATCCTTACAGTAGGTGGAGTAAAATGGGCCACTAGTTAACGTTTTATAATAATATCCAATATTATCTATAATTAAATTATTATTTTGGAGAATTTTATATTCAAAATTATCCTCAGAATTATCCTTAGATATATTGTCAATATTTTCAACATTAATCTCTAGATTATCTTTAAGATTTTCAGAATTAATTTCTAAATTATCCTTAAGATATTCAAATTCAGATTCAGATTTGTACAACGGATTTTCAAATTTGAATTTGTAATTATCTAAAGAATTTTCAGATTTAGAATTATCCTCAAGATTTTTGAATTCAGATTTATCCTCAGAATTTTCAAATTTGAATTTGTAATTATCTAAAGAATTTTCAGATTTAGAATTATCCTCAAGATTTTTGAATTCAGATTTATCCTCAGGATTTTCAAATTTGAATTTGAATTTATCCTTAGGATTTTCAAATTCGAATTCGGGATTAATTTCAGATTTAGAATTAGAATTAATTGTATCATTATCTATAGAATTATCAGAGTTTATTTTAGATTTAATATCAGAATTAATTTTAGCAATTATTGAATTGGTATTAATAATTAAATGGTTAATTTTGGATATTTTAATCATATCCGTATTTTCTAATTTTTCATGCAAAATATTTAATCTACTATGCAGTAAATTTAATTTAACTGAATTTTCTAAAGACAGTGCTGGAAATTGTAGAACTTTTGGAACGTAAATCTTACGTACCTTCGCCAGACATTTGTTTTTGTAATGCCCATATTTTTCGCACTTGAAGCATATGATATGGCTTTTGTCCCTCCGGTTTCCTGGCGCTGGTACCTCCTTTGCCGCCGGTGACGAACGATTCTTACGAGTAGGGCACTGATTTTTGTAGTGCCCTCTCTCCCTGCACGTGAAACAAATAATATGCAATTTAAAATTAGACATTAAAAAATGTACCTGATTCACCCCTGGGCTCCCCCTCAACTCCTGGCATCGTTGCTCCGTTGGTGGTTAGTCCGGTGAAGAGCGGCTCGGCTCTGATACCAATTGTAGGACCGGTGCCGTCGATAGAGGGGGGGGTGAATATCGATAGTGAAAATCTTTCGTGAAAATCTCGTAATACTTTCGTTCTGGACTTAGAATATTAGTAGCGCAGCGGAAAATAAATAGAACGAAAAACAAGACAGTGACATGGCGGATTTTTACTTGGTTCCCGACCCCCCAGGGACAGTACATCCAAGGCCTATGCACGGGAACGCCCGTCCACTATTGGTCTCCTTTCCGGACTTTCCGGAGGTGGAGAAACCCGACCTACAGTGCAAAATTACAAGCAATAATATAGAAATTTAAGTACAGTAATTAAAAAGCAAACCAACGAAAAAAGGTCTGAAGCTCGGCCGATCTGGACCTCCGAAGTGCCGCGCACCTCCTCCTGGAGCCTCCCGGTCGTAGAGCCTCGTTTCTAGTGCGTTGCAGTCGGTCAGAATGATCAGAACAGTGCTTGAAAGTCGTATTTGAAGCTGAGGGGTCGAAGCCCCTTATATAGGCCTCCTAGGGGCGCCCCGGACGCTGGGGGCGCCCCGGTTGACTCGGTCAACTCTTATCCTCGCGCCTACTTCGTTGCAGGTGATAAGACTTTTGACCAGGGCGCCCCGAATGCTCCGGGCGCCCCTGTGGAGGCTTATCCTGTGTTCTGGCTTCGAAACAGCAAAACAGCTACGAATCCGGGCGCCCCGGACGCTCCGGGCGCCCGGTTGACACCTGTTTTGCCTGCTTCACGTTTACTGCCTATTTAGTATTACCTGGGGGCGCCCCCATTGCTGGGGGCGCCCTAGTTGCATGGGGGCTCTCCCCTTGCTGGGGGCTCCCCCCTTAAGGCCTGCCAACCATGATTTTTACCCTGCTTTGCCTCCGGTTCTTGATACCTGCAAGATACACAAACACAAAGCATAGATACATATAATGTTAGCCTTAAGGACATGGTTCGGACTTCGGATTTGCACGAAACCCTAGGTCGAACTGGCACGAGTTCCCATCCCCGAGAACTCGCCCTTCACCTACTCCTTTTAGGAGACGATTGCCACCCAGCCCTTCGGGTGGACTTTTGCTTAGCTTCCGATTACTCCGGATCTCGAGACGCCCAAACCCTGACCAGTCTCCACTCCTGTCCTTAGTCATCGCTCAGCTAAGTTGCTTAGTCCCTCGGACCAAATCTTTATTTCCTAGCAGTCCTTCGCCAGGTGCCTAGCAACCCTTCGCTAGGTCTTTGTTACCAAGCGGTCCTTCGCCTGGTGCCTAGCAATCCTTCGCTAGGTCTTCTATGCCTAGCATCCCTTCGCTAGGTGCCTAGCAGCCCTTCGCTAGGTCTTAGGGTTTCGATGCCTAGATCAACTAGGACTTTTCTTCAGCTAAGGTTACTTCACTTTTGCTCCCCTTTGTCTATTCATTGTATCACTGACTTAAGTGTATTGTCAAACATTAAAACACTTAAAGAGGAATATTATTGATGCAACTTGTACCAACACCAGGGACCTTCTTAGGATATTCAACAATGAGTAGGGCCTATAGGGTTTATAATAAACAAACTCACAAAATTAAAAAAACTACTAACTTAATTTTTGATGAGGAAATTGAACCAAAAACTGATAATCAAAACTTAAACCAATCAAATATCGATCAGGAAGACAGTGAACCAACAATTGAACCATCAATAGAACCACTAATTGAACCTCTAAATGAACTAACCCTTGAACCAACTACTACGGTATCAACTGAACCAATAACTGAACTAACCCAAGTAGTTGAACCAAATATTGAACCAAACCGTCCAGCCGGACCTGAGGCTGAACCTAGTTCTAGAAGAACCAAGAAATCCAGACTCAATGACCCTTCTGATCAAATTATGGGCGATCCAACCTTAGGAATCAGAACTAGGTCTTCCTATTGAAATCTTAGTCAGATCGCATTAATCTCAAAAATTGAACCTAAGACTATAGAGGAAGCCCTACCCACCTGACCCTGATTGGATCATAGCTATGCAAGAGGAGTTAGCCCAATTTGAAAGAAACCAAGTCTTGGAACTAGTACCTAAGCCTGAGGGCAAATCTATTATAGATACTAAATGGGTGTTTAGAAACAAACTAAATGATCAAGGGGAAATTGTTAGAAATAAAGTCCGCTTAGTAGCTAAAGGCTTTAGTTAGGTCGAAGGGTTAGACATGTGGATAATCATCCAATCTGGCCTGGAAAAGCAAGATGGAAGTCCACCTGAAAACTCAGGTGGACATGTGGATAATCATCCAATCTAGCCTGGAGATTCCCAAGAATGCAGAAGGAGTGGCACAATACTATTCTGAATGGGATGCCTCGTTGAAAAAGAAGATCGAGGCTGATGCAAAGGCAACACAGACTTTGCAATGCGGATTGACCATGGAAGAGCTGAACCGGGTGGGTCCCTTCAATAGCGCCAAAGAACTTTGGAGCAAGATGATTGAGCTGCACGAAGGCACCTCTGACACCAGAATCAGCAAAAGAGATCTATTGCTGAACAGACTCTACACGATCAAAATGAGTGAAGGAGAATCAGCAGCACATCTCCACGCTAGAATCCAGGAGCTAATGAATGGGTTGCATACAATAGGTCACAAGGTAGAGAACCGTGACCTAATCAGGTATACCCTAAACGCGTTCCCCAGGAACACACAGTGGGCATCCATGGTAGATGCCTACAAGGTTTCCAGGGACCTTTCAAAAATTAAATTAGATGAACTTTCCTCTGAACTAGAATTGCATGAATAGACTAACTCCACTTTGGTCGAGAAAAGTATTGCCTTTATTGCAGGAAAATTTCAAGGAAAAGCCCCCAAGAAGAAACCTCAACCAGTACTCAAGTCTGACTCAGACTCAGATTCTAAAGACAGTGGAGGGGATCAACCCAAGTTAGTTTGGCTAGCTCGGGACTACTACAAGGAGTTGAAGCACCAAACAAATAGAAAGAAAGCAAGCCGAAGAAAGGAAGATCCAGTTGAACCTTCAACATCTTCAAAAAGCAAAACCAATGTCACCTGCTACGAATGCAACAAGAAGGGACATTATAAATCAGAGTGCCCCAATCTGAAGGAGGCAAAGAAGACGCGAAGGAAGAAGGCTCTCCAAGCCACGTGCGATGAATCTTCCTCTGAAGAAGAAGAAGAAGCTCCACAATCGAATCTTCTCGCCTTAACCGCTTCAGAAGACGTCGACACCGGATTGGAATCGGAGCCAGACGACGGAAGACTCACAATCTCGGAGAACGGACAAATAACGGTAAGAGGTTATTCAGAATATGAACTTTCGAAGTTAATTTCATATTTATCTCGTAACTTGGCGAAAGCCAAAATCCGGGTCGAATCCCTCCGACAGGAAGTAAAACGCCTGAAAGAGGAAGCCGACTCGAGGTCCTTGACCGAGAAAGTTCAAGAAGGAAACTCTAATCAAGTTCAAAAGCTTGAGGAAGAGAATTCCTCCTTGAAAACTCAAGTCAAGGTGCTCAGAGTGGCTTTAGAACGATTCACTTCGGATTCCAAGGGTCTTGACATGATCCTTGGAAAACAGAAGTCCGTTCTTAACTGATCTGGATTAGGGTATCGAACCAAGTCTAGACAACGGTCTTATTATGCTGTATTGAACCAACCTAGAACTCAAGTTCAAGCATGGGTTCCCAAACTCTGTTTGAACAAACAAGCTGGACCAAACCAGTATTGGATCCCCAAGGACAAGATTCACATCTTGCCTAACCATTATCGAGGCTATAGTCCAGGGGGAGCCAATATAAAAACAATATTCATAATTAGATAATTTTTTTATTGCAATTTTCCTTTATTGCATGCTTGCTTGTTTATTTCCTTCTGCAATTCAGCATGCTTAGACCTAGGACTGGTTAGACTAAGGACAAAATGACTTAGTTGAAATTTGAAAACCTAGTATTGGGTGGAGGTGAGATGATAGTACGTTAGGGAAGCCCTTCTAATAAGGTCAAGACTCTACTTGGTCTGTTTAGTCTGGTGGAACTAGCCGAAGCTACCGATCCAAGACCCAAACTAGTTAGACCAAAATCTTTCAAGAAGTAACTTGAAGATGAATTTTCAATAAAAGGTTTTGTCAAGGAAAGGGTTGATGATCCAACAAGGCTATGACCAAAGAAGGCCTTGTTCCTCGCCAAGACCTGGAAGCCAATTATTGAAAATCAAATTCAATTTACTATTGTCAGATTTGAATCTAACACAAATTTCAATTAATCTTAGACTCAAACACTTTTCAAAATCAATAAACATAAACTTAAAACTTAATAAATTTATTTTAAAATTTAATTCAAGTCTTTCAAAATTAACCTTGTTTTTCAAAATCAAAATCTGTATTTTTTTAAAACAACCTGTCTCACAAAACCTATAAGGTTAATGTGTTTGATAACACTAGATTGGGTGAGACAGATTAGGTTGTGAAAATCAATTTAAGCTATCCTTAATTCTAATTGGATCCAAATCAATAAATACTTTATGTGTAGGAACATAAAGATTTGGACCAATGGATGTTGGATAGTGGATGCTCCAGACACATGACTGGAGACAAATTGAAATTCACAAAACACAAGTTCAAGAACCTAGGCTCAGTAGCATTTAGCAATAATGCTACACTCAAAGTCATAGGGACAGGTAACATTGAACTCAAATCCGACTTCGTAATTAAAAAGGTAATCTTGGTTGAGAATTTCAAATTTAATTTGCTTAGTATAAGTCAATTATGTGATACTGGCTATGTAGTTACATTTACCAACTCTGACTGCCTAATTAGAAATCTACAAGATTCAGAAGTCATGCTTAAGGGTACTAGGAAAAATAATGTTTACACTATCAATCTACCTTTAGTACCAAAATGCCTCCTGACTCAACTAGAAGAATCCAACCTCTGGCATAGGAGATTAGGTCACACATGTTGGAACTCGGATGGCTAGAGAGGGGGGGGTGAATATAACCAATCACTTGCACTTTAGCACTTATCAAAGTTCTGCACTTAAACTGTTTAGTAGCACAACGGAAAGAATAGAAACAGAGTATGTAGAAAAACTAGAACCCTAAGCTAAGCACAAATGCAACACGGTAACAAGAGGGTTTACAAGGTTCGGGGATAACTTGCCCCTACTCCTTAGCGTGTCCTTAAGGTGGGCGATCCCTTGATCGTCGGCAAATCAAGCCCCGGAAGATCCGGATAGAAAACAACCTCCTTCTCGATGGAGTAACCTCTCCACAGCGTTTCAATCAAGGATAAAGTTTTAAGCACAATGAAACACAAGAAAGATCTTACTTAGCACTTAGCACAGACAAGAACACAGCAAGCTTCCTCCGAGCTCCACCTAGTGACGATCTCACGCAAGAACCCTTTCTCCGTGTCTTCTCGCTGTTGGACTCAAAGCCTCTTGTTCCTTCCTCCAAGTGCTCAAGCAAGGGCTGGTTGCTTCAAAGATCAGCCAAGAGCACAAGCACGCAACAAGAAGTCGCAGCACAAAACCAAGGCAACCCTTCTCTTCTTCTTGCTCTGCTCCACACACTCCTTTTGTTTCCCTCTTGAGCGCCAGGTGACACCATCTCACTGCAGCCTCCAGCTGCTCCCCTGCAACCACCAACCACCACTGAGCTCCTCTTCTGGACTCCCTGAGCATCCCTCAGACTAGCCCTAGTCAGCAGCTCTAGCCAGCGCCAGCGTCAGCGTCCGTTGCAACCTGAGATGGAAAACAGACAAACCTGCTCCAAGGAAAGGCCTCCATTAACTCTCCTTGAGTGTTTGAATCCTTCCCTGTCACCTGCAGCTTAATTAGAGTGTTAGCACAGCATATCAAGCAGAAAATCGTGTATCAGATGTTAAGCGCAGAGAATCGGATACGTTCAGACGCGATCAGAGCGTCTGACAGTGCAATTTGAATTAAAGTGATCGGTCAGCGGACCGATCCAGGGCTCGTGGGTCGGTCACCAGACCGATCCACCGCTTTGCTGGGACTCCCAGCTCTCATGGCGACATAAGCCTGATCGGTCATCAGACCGATCAGAGTGAAGCCTAATCGGTCACCAGACCGATCAGAGTGAAGCCTAATCGGTCACCACTGATCAGGTAGCTCCCTGTCCGATCAGGCTCATGCCTGATCGGTCCACGTCTGAGTGAACAGTAACTGCGGAAATCAAATCCTAAGTCGTGGATTGGTCACCAGACCGTTCATGAGCTGATCAGTGGGGGAACTCAACTCATTGTTCACTCCCTGATCGGTCACCAGACCGATCAGAAGCAAGGCAGTGAGGAAGCTGCCTGCTCCCTGATCGGTCACTGGACCGATCAGGAGCCAAGCAATGAGGCAACAGCCTGCTGCCTGATCGGTCACCAGACCGATCAGGAGCCACACAGTAGGTTCCCAACCTCACTGTGCGCTCCCTGATCGGTCACCAAACCGATCAGTCATCGCTGGATCGGTCACCAGACCGATCCACGAAGGAGCAACGTGCCAACATCCCTGATCGGTCACCAGACCGATCCAGAGACTCAAACCTAGCCCTCCAAGCTAGGGTTTCATCCAACCTAGCCCTCCAAGCTAGGACTTTTTCACCTAGCCCTCCAAGTTGGGAATTTTCACCTAACCCTCCAAGTTAGGACTTTTCACCTAGCCCTCCAAGCTAGGACTTTTCACCCAACTCTTCCGAATTAGGACTTTTCCAAACCTAGCCTTCCAAGCTAGGACCTGACCCACTAAGCCAGGACTTTTTCACCTAACTCTCCAAGTTGGGACTTTTCACCTAACCCTCCAAGTTAGGACTTTTCACCTAGCCCTCCAAGCTAGGACTTTTTACCCAACCTTTCCGAATTAGGACTTTTCAACACCTTGCCCTCCAAGCTAGGATGTTCCACACCTAACCCTCCAGGTTAGGATTTTCCAACACCTAGCCCTCCATGCTAGGATTTTTCATACCATGCCTAATCCCCGATCAGGACTTAACCATAATCATAATCATCAACCTAAACTAAAATCAGTGTCATCACCAAAACAACAATCAGGATCAGACTGTATCAACAATCTCCCCCTTTTTGTTGTTTGACAACTCGATTTAAGTTTAGAGATTCTCAATCAATTTTCTCAAGTTCAGAATCATAGGGGAATCAGGATCCTCCCCCTACAACATAATCATCCTAAACTTAACCAACCACACTCTCCCCCTTTGTCGAACACCGAAAAGGGTCTAGAGGGTCTGATAAGTTTAACAATATTCCCCTCAACCCTAGGGGTATCCCAAAACAAAAAAGATATGATTGATTTTTGATAAACATATGAATACATATGACAAAAGTATGGCATGGTAAAACAAGCATATGTATCATATGGGCAAGACATCATAAGCATGAACATAGCAATATAGAATGAGGTATACAAGCAGATAGTAATCATGTGAACACACATATATGCCAACAATCAAAACATGGTAAGGCAAATATAAAATACATGCAAAGTATTAGATGCATCATTTCGCATCAAGGTCAAGACACCTCAACAGAACTGAGCACAACCAAATATGACACTCATCAAAATAGTCAATGTCATCAATCCTCCGCTTGGTCATCGTCTGAAGAATCAACAATATATATAACCCCTCCTGGCGGAGGGCTGCTGGGGGATGCACCACCAGGAAACTCCTCCTGGCGGATGTGAGAGCGTCGAGTTGGCGATCGAAAGACTGAAACTTCGAGTTGACCTCCTGGTGCCAGAGCTTAAAAATATGTAGCTCGCGCTGCATCAACTGCTCTAACTCAACAACCTGCCAGCGTAGATCAGGAGCCCACTCATCATAATCCTCAGCACCAGTGGATGGCTCCTCATCAGGGACTGCTCCTAGTAACTCCTCCACTCATCTTCGATCCTTCCACCTTAGCCCATGAGGCCCGACAACAATGCCGGACTGAGCGAGCATGCGACGATCCAGACGGCAATCCTGTCGAATCATGGGCACAATGCGGCCCTGTGAAACATCGATACCTACGGACTGGAGCCAAGCAGTAATGATGTGGCCAAACGGCATGTAGACTGTCTGGCCGTACATCTGGCTGTGGACAATGATGAAGAAATAGACTGAAGCCACTGGGTCAAAGTCTAACTGCTGATGCATCCCGTAGAGCATCAAGTAGTGGAACGGGTGAATCTCATCTAGGTATTTTGAGGTAGTCGGAAGGAGACAATTCGTGATGATCTTAAATAAAACATATTCAATAGGGGAAAGGCGAAGAGCAGGAAATGTGGGAAAATCACGAGTGCACTCACCGGAACCCCTTGGCCTGGGATGGCCTAGAAAATACTCGTAGATGGAATCAGGAGTAGCTCCATCAAATGGAACCGGAAGAGGATCAGGAAGATAAGGATAGAGAGAAAAATCATTTGCCGACCGGCGACAGCCAAGAAAGTCAGTGAAAATAGATCGATTAAAACTAAGGTCGACACTGGCAACACGGGTTCTCCACCCCGTGCCCTCCCCACTAACCATGTTGTTATAGAATTCAGAGACCAAATCAAGGTTGATTGGCCTCTCAAGGTACAGAATGGATTGAAGATTATAATGTTCAATAATTTGCCGAACTGTTGGACAATGTTTGTAGACAAAGGTTTGATCCACAGTCCGACATGGCATCAGTTTGAAGTTGTGCCATAGAAAATCTAGAGCATAATGAATGTTTTGAAACCTAGTGTGTGGAGGTGGAGGAGGTCCCGAAGGAGGTGTAGATGATGAAGGGCCTTTGCCCTTTGAGCTGCCTCTATGGGTTCCTTTCCCTTAGATGCTATTCTAAAGATTGGAATAGATCATAGCAAGAATTCGAATCAAGTGAACCAGAACACAAGATTAAAGGATCACAAAATCAATATGAGAAATGATCATGGTATAGAATAATCAAGTGTACATGAAGCATTGATCAAATGAGCATAGGTTTAACCAAGAGTTGATCACACACATAGTTTGAATCAATTGGACAGGATCAAATTGAACATATGAACATAGTTTAATCAAGGACCCAAAATTTGATCACGAAGACATAATCATAAGGTAAGACATTTGATCAAAGGTAAGACATAGCAAGGTAGGGTCACGGCCAACACATGAGGTCACGACACAACATAAGAACACCAAAAGATAGACCATGATTAGCGCAAATACATACACTATGAACTAATCTGCAAGGAAAACTAAACCAAAAACTCACTTTGGTGCCATTGATGGTGATCTGAGATGATCATGAAAGTTGGAAGAAGAGCTCGCGCAGGAAGAGCTCATGGTGCAAGAGGTGAGCGCACAATCTTGAGCAAGAAGGAACTTGTAGAAGAAAAGGAAGCGCTCGCAGGAAGTCTTCTCAGAACCGCACACGCGCACACAAACGCTCACTCGCAAAAGGAGGAAGAGATGCAAGGAAGGCGCTCGCACGGGATGAAGAAAGGTTCGACGCTAGGGTTCAGCAATGAGGGGTTTTGGAGGAGTTATTAGGTTGGTGGATCGGTCCTCCAACCGAAATTTAATGTGACCGAACGGATCATTGATCGATCTGGAAGCGCCCAGACTGATCAGGATCTGGCCTGATCGGACTGGCCTAGTCCTGATCGGTCGGGTGACCGATCAGGCAGGATCCTGATCGATCGGTTGATCGATCAGGATGCGATCAGTAGGGTCGGATGATATTCGGGAAGCCCTCCTGATCGGTCTGTGGACCGATCACCATTGGGTGTCAGATCAGTCCGGAGACCGATCCAGGCTAGCACAGAGTGTTTGGTCAGGATTTCGTTAAGTCTTTGTGACCCCTCTGATCGGTCTGTGGACCGATCACCACAGGATGGAGCAAGATCGGTCCGGGGACCGATTATCCCTACGCCTGATCGGTCCAGTGACCGATCAGGGTTCCTGAAATTCCCTGATATGATCTGAAACTTTCAGTTTCAGACTTTCACACGATTTTTGAAGGAATCTGATGAAGAATATCGATCTTGGAAGTAATTCCTTAACTATAATTGATCCCTAAACAAGGATCAAAAGTCCTTATGGTTTGAACAAATCACTTTGCTCCACCCAAGTGGAGTCAAACTCAATCAACAATCATTCAAACAACTGCAATCAAGATTGTGTCAAATTCAGGTTTCTAATCAAGTTTCCTTGATTGGAATGTCCAAGTATGATCATGGACCCAAATACACATGTGTTATGCATTGGTTTTCCCCATACTTGATCACCGAAGTGATTTTTATCTCGTCAACTTAATTTCTCAAGGGATGCATTGACATTTTGAGAAATTGAGTTGATCCTAGCATCTCACCCCATTTCTTGCAAACAAAAACGTTTTGGGAAACCTTATAGTTTGTGTGAGATGTCCCCAAAGTTATCCAATTGTATCCCAACAATTAGAACTTATCATGAAGAGTTTTGAAAGTATTTTGAAAACTATGAAGCGCGACACATTCCCAACTCCCTTCTTAAGAAACTAAACTCATTTTCGGGGAGTGGTTTAGTGAAAATGTCAGCGAGGTTTGACTTGGACTCTACATGTGAGAGTACAATATCTCCCCTAGCAACATGATCCCTAATGAAGTGGTGACGCACTTCAATATGTTTGGTCCTAGAATGATGGACTAGATTCTTGGTTAGATTAATTGTGCTAATGTTGTCACACAACACTTGCACACTTTTGTAACTTAATCCATAGTCCTCTAGAGTGTGAATCATCCACAACAATTGTAATACGCTCTCTCCCATGGCGATATATTCTGCCTCGGTCGTGGAGAGAGCAACACAATGTTGCTTCCGACTTGACCAACTAACTAGAGATGATCCTAGAAATTGGCAACCCCCACTCGTGCTTTTCCGATCCAACTTACATCCAGCGTAGTTGGAATCAGTATAGCCAATCAGATCAAATGATTCGGTACGGGGGTACCAAAGACCGACTCCTATTGTGCCTTTAAGATATCTCAAAATCCTCTTAACAGCGATTAAATGAGATTCCTTGGCACAAACTTGATACCTTGCGCACATACCCACAGCGAAAAGAATATCAGGTCGACTAGCTGCGAGGTATAGCAAACTACCTATCATGCTCCGATATTGAGTCAAATCAACAGGTTTACCACTCTCATCATTGTCTAATCTTGTGTTTGTAGCCATGGGAGTGGTTACCTCTTTTGAATCACTCATATTGAATTTACGGAGCATTTCTTGTGTGTATTTCGATTGATGCACATGGATCCCATCTCGGGTTTGATTGATTTCAAGTCCAAGGAAGAAAGTCAACTCTCCCACTAGACTCATTTCAAATTCACTTTCCATGTGTCCAATGAATTCATTTAAATAACCCTTGTTATTTGAGGCACAAATTATGTCATCGACATATACTTGGGCTACATAAATATCGTCACCATCTCTCCGTAGAAATAGTGTAGGGTTTATCTGGCCTCTTACAAAGCCTTTTTCAATTAAAAACGTCGACAACCGCTCGTACAAAGCTCAGGGTGCTTGTTTAAGGCCATAAAGTGCCTTTTTGAGCTTGAACACATGGTTTGGAAATTTGGTACTCTCAAACCCCGGAGGTTGTTCGACATAGACCTCTTCTCTAATTAGACCATTTAGAAAGGCCGATTTGACATCCATTTGATATAACTTGAAACCTCGATGTGCTGCATATGATAGCATCAATCGGATGAATTCTAATCGTGTCATGGGAGCATAAGTCTCATCATAATCAAGGCCTTCAACTTGACTATAGCCCTTGGCTACTAAGCGTGCCTTGTTTCTAATGATTTCTCCCTTATGATTTAATTTATTTTTAAAGACCCATTTGGTTCCAATGATGGTGGTCTTCTTAGGTCTAGGGACTAAGTCCCAAACTTGACTTCTTTCGAATTGACCTAGTTCATCTTGCATCGCAATGATCCAATCGGGATCATTTAATGCTTCATCAATTTTTCTAGGTTCAATTTCGAAAATTAGAGCAACTTCATTAGCCTCATTCCGGAAGAATGATCTAGTCCTAACCCCATGGTGGATGTCTCCAACAATTTGGTCTTGGGGATTGACGGGCCCAAACTATGTGTCACGAATGTGGGCCTCAAATTTAGAATTGATAAATGAATGCTGGAAAGCCTTTTACAATCAAAAGTATGAAAATGTAATATAGGGGCCACATGTCGTATTTTTCTCGGGGCTAGTTGCTATAATTTGATTCGTGCTTGTATTTGTGTCATTTGTGAATTTTGGGTTTCAAATAAAACTTGGGTTTTGGGTTGCTATTCAGATATGAGAGTGAAATGAGAAGAAGGGAAACTTAACTCATGACAAAACAAGTGATGGCATTTAATGATTCAACCAATTGACACTTAATCCACTAAAACACTTAATCAATTTTGGACCAATTATGATTTCAAAGGTAAAACAAATGCTAAGCAAAGGAATGAAGGCAGTTATTGCAATTTCGGAAATAAACTAGCTTGGTACAATGAAAAACATGCAAAATTAAGACCTTGAACAAGTACCAACTTCAATTCAATTTTAGCTACAAGTTTTGGTAGCCAACAAATGCCAAGAAAATTCAGAAATACTAAAGGGTGATACCAATTGATTTCAAAACTATTCTACACCCAAAAGATAAGTCAAAACTTGATGCAAACATCACCCAAACAACTTGGCACGCAAGGGATCCTTTGTGCCGAAACTAAACCTTTTGTGCCAAAATTGATTCTAACAATTCAGCCTTGTAACCTATTGATCAAGCCTAGAAAATGAAAGCTGTAAATGCAAGGAAATGCAGGGATAAGAAGAAATTTCAGATTCCAAATGAATGACTGATCAACTCAGATTGTTGAAGGAGCTTGACACCACCAAAACTGCAGAAACTGCAGGTTTCACTGCAGTTTCGTTTCAGAAATTCAGAAACGTGGACTGCAGGATCACAATGTGCCGAATTGAATTGCAAGAGTGCAGAAAATGAAGTTCAAATGTGAGCCAGAACTTCATGCATTGAACTGAAGTGCAAACTTGAATTGAAATGCAGCAGAATTTATATTCAAGCAGGTTTCACTAGCAGAAGACAAGGCTGAACAAGTGCAGGAATTTCAGAATCTGTATGCAGAATTTCAGCAATCATGTGGATGCCAAATCGAACCAAGCCAGGAGATCAAGAGCTAGAATCTAAAGGCAAAACCTCATTAATACAACTTCAGAAATGAAACTGAGGATATGCAGAGATAAAGTCAGCAGAATTGGAATTCAAGCTGTAGATATAGAATTCGATGCAAATAAGCTGAACTGAAAACGCAAAATTAAAACTAAATTGCTTAACATCTCAGATCAATTTCCTTAGCAAACTAAATGTTGTCTTCGATTGCAAGGAATGAGCTCAACAAGAATCGAATTTGAAAGGAGATATAAAAATCAGAACCCTAGCTGAAAAATTCAGAAATGACTTGGCACGCAACAATGAAATGGCACGCAACAATTAAAGCTACAATTAAACTGGAATTTAGCTCAATCTATCATTAAACAAGTTCCTAACTTACTGACATTGAAGATTAAAATCCTACTTAAGCTAAACAATTAAGAAACATAGAACTAAGTTGCTGTACGAAACTGCCAAAAACAGAACAAGTGCAGAAATAGGATTACAGCTACGAAAACATTAAATTAACTACATAAAACTACTCCTCAACTCTCCCTAAGCTCAAATTCTTCTTGGTCGTCAAGCAAGAGCTGGCTTCGAACCCCTAGGCTCAGCAAATCAGTGGAAATCAGCCTCGCATGATGAACTCTGCTCAAACTGCGTCATATGGGAATTTCAATCCAATTTCCTTGGCCTCAGTCGAGGGTGGTTGGTATGGTGATTCGCGGACCATCTGGGCTCACCTGAGAACCCCTACAGCCGGCTCAGATGGTCGGAAGTGGCTTATGGAAGAGGCGCAAGTGACTGGACTACTGAGCTGCCGAAACCCTCAAACAACCCTCTTCCGGCGCGAATTCGAGCTGAATTCTCCAACAAAAATGACCTCCAATGATCCAGAAGATGATCTTGATGAAGAATCGAGGGGTCACGCCCCGGAAATTGAGAGAAAACACTGAAAAACTGAAGAAGAACGATGAAGGCTACTGTAGCGGCGGAGACGCGACGAAGGTGAGCTACGCAGGATTTTTGATTAAATAGTTATCAACGGACGGCTCAGATTGATTGGAGGGGATCCAACGGTAGATCTTGCTCTGATTGGAGCCAAACTTTTATGATGATGATCTGGGGTCAGGATCTGCCTTGTGGTAGCTCGGATCCTCCAGATATGCAACGGATGGTCCAGATCAATTCTATCTGTGAATGGACGCTCTAGAGCCCTCCTTGCTTGATCCAACGGTTGATTGTGCTATGATTGGAATGAAACCTTCAGATCTTGATCATAGAGCTTGATCAACCCTAACCCTAGCTCGGATTGCTTCAGATCGTCCCGGATGGCTCAGATCTAGCCGCTCTTGAATCGGACGGCCCGGATTAATTGTAAGCTTGATAATTCGATCCGGTTCACATCCGACTCAAGTTTGACCCAGTATGCCCTAGGTCCAGGATCCTTTCATGCCTACAAAAATATATCAAAAAATTAGTGGCCAAATAATCCAAAAATATGTAATTTTGCAATTAAGTCCAAAATAAGAGGAAATCCTAAAACCTAGGGTAAAATCACAATTAAGCAATAAAAACATGGGTCAAACATGGATTTTAACATCTAAAATAATCACAAAAATGGTACTTATCAACTCCCCCACACTTAACCTTGAGCGTCTCGCGAAACAACTAAATATGTATCCCTTAGGCTTTCTTAAGCATAATTAGAAACAAATGAAAAGAAATTACCTAGGGTTGTCAATTCTCATAAATCTAAGCTCTATGGATTAGTATCTTGTCCTTAAATTAAAAACTTAGCCTTTTCATCTATCATGAGTCATTGAGATGAATTTCAATCACTAGCCTTTCAAGGGAAGTTTTGGTGGCTCTCTCCTTAAATTCTAAGTTGATGATGGAAGTGGAGCTCACTCATACACACATGCTTCTTGCACTACCATAGGCTTGCTTATTATCTAATCTCCACCATTATTCATGATTAGGATCAACAACTATAAAAACAAAGGAAAACATGAAAAATGGTGAGAAATGAAATAAAGACTAAGAAAATAGAAAATTTTGATGGAGTGGAAGACTTGGTTGTTTAAAAAATGTTTCCAATGTGCTTTGCCCCTCCTTTCAGTCCTCTCATGAATAACAAAGTGTGGTGAAGTCACATTTGAATAAATTCCTTTGATTTGGATGAAAAACCTTCCCTTGACTTCCTTGTGCCATGTTTTGCCATTTGCGTGCCAATTGTTTCTCTTTTCTTCTTTCCTGATTTTTCTCTTCTTCTTTCTTTTCTCTACTGAAATCAGAATGATGGTGGAACAAATCTTCAATTTGGATGAGAGAAACTTCAGTGATTTTATAGTGCCAAAGCTCAATGGTGTGCCACTTGGTTCTTTATTCTCTTTTTTTTTTCTTTTTCTCAAACTGTTTTCAAACTTGTTGCTGTTTCTTTTTTTTTTCTCTAGTCAATTTCTGAATTCATTCCTGGTCTCAATATGCTCAGTTGGATACTTGCTGACCAGGAAGTAGCTCCAATTCACACTGTCGTGACCTTCTTGATACACAACCCTTCAAGTTGGCACACCTACCACTTAAATTTTCTTTTCTATTTCTGTGTTTCAATTCCAGCTCCACGGCATCTTCCAGATCTTGCAAAATTCTGATTCCTTATCAAAGAAAATTAGTACACAGCTACTTGCATCAATTGGTAGTGGAAGATTTAGGTGTTCCACTCGAAAATGGCTAAGTAGCAAGTCAAGTTTAGGAAACTGCACTGCAATTTTTTTCTTACCTTTATGTTCTGATTTCTTCCAGTTTCTTTCACTTGTAAGCTGCTCCCTTTCAAAGTTGAATTCAGCTGAAAACATTCTACCAGTTCTGTTCAGATGCAGCAAAACATTTGCTGAATTAAAAAGATCAATTTCAGTTTGGATTGATACAAAACTGTTTTTGTGATATCATCATTTAAGTCCTTGTAATTCAATTCTGAATTTTCCAATACATGTTCAACAACACTCTTTCAACAGAATTCAGCATCTTAAAGCTTACTCCGAGTTCAGTTTGTTTCATTCAGCAATTCTATGTCAAGCTCGGCAGATTACAACATCCCAATGCCTTGTAATTCAGATTTTTTAGCTCATATTCAGCTTTTGTTCACACATCTTGTTCAGCCCTTTCGAATACTGATTTTCCTAGCAAAGTGCAGCTGCAAGTCCAAAACAAACTAACCAAAAACAGCTGCAATTTCCTTTCCAACAAAGTGGCCGAAACATCCTCTATTAGCTGCAAATTTTCTGCATTGATCCCAACTTCCAAAAAGCTTCAATTCAGCCTCCATTCAACTTTTTCTCAGCTTCATTTTTAGACTTAACAGCTGGAGTTCAGCTTGTTTTAGCTGCTATTCAGATTTTACCACTCCCAATTCAGACCTTAGCAAAGTATTACTGATTGCATCATCCATTTGTGCTACAAACTCCATTAATTTCAGATTTCTCTTTATGGCACAAATTTTCTTTTCCTTTCTCTGTTTTTGGCACAATATTCTGCATTGGATCAGATTTTGAGCAGCTTCCATCAGTGAACTCTATCAGATTGTTGCGAGCTTAGTTTCCACAATTCCAACTTCCAAGTTTTGATCCAAGTCAATTTCCCATCCAAAATAGCAAATTTTTGTTTTCTTTCTTCACCTCGGCACAAGCTTTTGCGTGCCAAACCCCCTTTTTTTTTTCTTTTTGCACGCTATTTGGATCTTCAAAATATAATAAGGAATTGAGATTTCCAATTGCTTCCATCCTTAAACACTTCTTCCCACTTGATCTTGGTATCAATCCAACTTAGCACAAATTTTTTTTTTTTCGAATTGAAGTGCATCCTTGATAAAAAATTTCTTTCCAAAAAGCTAGTCACTCCCCCACACTTGAATCTTTGTCCGTCTCGGGCAAAATAGCATTAAGAAAACATCTCAAACAACAAGTCCAAAGAAAAGTGAGGGTAAGAGTAAGAAATAAGTGAAGAAAAATGGAATGAACATGATTTTTGCCAAAATTTGATATGGAAAAGAAATAAAGTGATTAGTCTCTATAGATGTGATCCAATCATCGAAATATGATTTTGAAAGAATCTAAGCAAGTTCTAGAGCACAATGACATATGTGTATCACAAAAGTAAGGCTAATTCTCACTAGGTGCAAATGATTCATCTCAAATCATCAATTAAGAATCTAAAGCAAAGTAGTACTCAAGCATCCAAGATTTCATCTATGAACTCAAACCCTAAGTTTTAACAACCAAATTTAACTTATTTTCCAAAAGATTCTAAAATACTATGGAGATAACCAAGAGGGATACATTTATTCCTAATCATGCAAGAAAAAGTGCTAAAAGAACTAACACGCATTTATTTACAAGGACTCAGTTCAAAGGAAAACTCTAATTCTAAGAAGCATGAAAATGAAAAAAATGAAATAAAAGAAAATACGAAAAGAAACAAACTCCCCTTATTCTGGTGGACGAAGTCTATCAAGCAGTAGCCTCCATCTTGGTAGTGGAGGAGTCTGGGTGGCTGGGAGATTTGGAACTCCCCCACACTTAAACTCCACAAAAATTTGCTCTGGTGGCCTAAGGCGATTCAGGTTCAAGAGCCATTCAAGGGGTGGAGTGCTTTTAATTAAAGTAAGATCATCTCCTCCTTCTTGATGCCCTTCAGAAGTCCTTCCAGGAGGCTGGAGTCTGTTCAGTTGGAGCACCCACTCCTGAAGTCTTCTGGACCCTGCAAAAACATGTAATACCTCTCTCAAGTGTATAGGGTCAGAAAGAAATAAAATAATATCAGTCTCTGCATGTAATGAATCCAAAACTGCATCATATTCAATTAAATCAATTCTTGGTGCCTCAATGAAATTTTCAAAATTATTTCCTACCAAATTTGCATCAAGATACTCATCACAAATAAAGAAATCAAGTTCTGGCTCATCAATAGAAATTTCACAATTATTTTCAATCAAGGGTGTATCAAGCAATGTGTCAGAGCCAGTCAAATTAATCTCAGATATTTCCATAATTTTTTCACATTCAACCTCAGCATAAGATATAGCAAGAGATTCATCAAAATAAATAACATCCATTTCAGGCACTTCTAAAAAATTTTCACTATCCATATCCACAAAAGATGTATTAAGTGATTCATCATAAAAAACAACATCAATTATAGGTGCCTCTAAAATTATTTCATAACCCATATTTACAAGAGATGTATCAAGTAATGCATGATGATCAATAAAATCAATGTTGGTACCTCTATTGGATTTTCACAAATAATTTCTACACAAGGTATATCAATAAACTCGTCAGAATCAATAACATCAGCACTAGGTACCTCACTGCAGTTTTCTGAAGAAAGGGGAGAAATACTTACCTGAGCGTGCTGGAGAATACTGGAGGTTCTACAAGGGTAGATGTGTCCATGGCTCCTCCTGGTCAAGTACATGCTCCTCTTCAGCCTCAGACTCTGGTGGACACTCAACTAAAGCGGTGATCCTTGGGTGCTTGCTTCCACCATGCAAGTCCCTACACTTTCTGGTTCATTCTGATCTTCTAGAAGTCAACTGTGGTGGTCCCTGGGGCTTAGTGCAATCCCCTACACCTATGGAATCATCTCCTATGCAGTTTCTCCGTAATATCTGCAACAACAACATTAGAAAAATTAGGACCATCAATAATGCTATCATCAGAAAATAAAAGTCTAGAATGGTCCTGTGGAGCTTCAGTTTCTTCTTCTGGAGCTGAAAAATTTGGAAATGGATTTTGAGTAGGAATCTCCGGAGGATGCATGCTGTAGGTGCCCAGACTTTAATGAGTCTTCTCTTCTTCTTCTATCAAATTTGCAAGATTACTTGAAGAAGGACTTTGCCATGCACTAGGGTCACCTTGAACTGATATAGAATCCAACTCCGGGGCTTCGATTCGCTACTTGGATTCTGTTTTCTTGCTTATTGATTCTCTTTGCAATTTTCCACGTTGTTGTTGTTTGTAACTAGTTGCAACATCTCCATCATCCTCTGTTGTTGATATCCCTCATGATTCTCAAAACCTCCTGATTGAACCTCTGTTGATTTTGAAAGGATGAAGTAGGGTGAATGGTTGAGGCTTGCTGAGATCCTTGAAACATGACTGTGGGGCTGATTAAAGAACTGATTAGAGGGCTGATATGCTCAAAAATTTTGCTGGGAAATGCAGCCTTGAAAGTTCTGGATTTGAGCTGAAAATTAGGTGGCGAGGGCTGAAAATTCTGGCCTTGAAACCCTGACCATAGGGCTAGAAATTTGATCAAGGGTTGTGTTGGCTGAAAATTTTGCTGGTTTTGAGCTGGAAAACTGGAGATGATTGCAAGCCTTGCTGCCCTTGATTATATTGCTGGAATTGAGGTTCGAAATGCTGAAATGGTTGCTGAAAATGTTGAGAATTAGGCTGAAACGGGGGCTGAAAACTTTGACTTGATGGCTGAAAATTTGGTTGATTGGACTGAAAATTTTAGAAATTTGGTTGACTTGGCTGCTGAAATTGGAAAGGCTGACTTGGCTGCTGAAATTGTTGAGAATTTGCACAGGAATGTTGGAAATCTTGATTTGGTTGCTGGTTTTGTTGGAATTGTTGACACGACTGCTGATAAGTAGATGGGAATACTTTAAACCTTCAGCCCTGTCACAAAACAAACAAGAAAAATGGCAGCACCCGTATACAAAAGAATAAAGCAAAATAAAACAGAACCCAATGATATGTCTAAAGAAACATACAAGCAAAAATCAAACAAATCAACTAGTTGCTTCCCCGGCAACGGCACCAAAAATTTGATAGCTCCAGATATACTAGATTAAATTGTCACGAAGGTGTGGGACCATCAGAATTTAGAATGTGAATGAATGCTGGAAACCCTTTTACAATCAAAGTATGAAAATGTAATATAGGGGTCACAGGTCGTATTTTTCTCGGGGCTAGTTGATATAATTTGATTCGCGCTTGTATTTATGTGTCGTTTGTGTTTTCAGGTTTCGAATGTAAATCTGGGTTGGGTTGCAATTAAAAATGGGAATGCAATAAATAAACAATGTGATGGCTATTAATAAGCTTGACCAAGTGATACTTTAACCAATTAATGCAAACTTGCAACCTTTAGGAATCAATCGATACAAAATGCAAAGCTACACTAATCCGTGTGCTCAACTTCAGGAATTATCATTCACATCCAACCGAATGCTATTAACCAGATTTAACTGCAGTAATTGAGTCTTGCAATAATCTAGTGCTAAACAATATGTTGTCAAGAGGGGAAAATGAAACAAGATTCAGCTATAGCAAGGTGGCACACAAGAAGAAAGCTGATACAAGATTTCAGAATTAGCAAACTGCAGTTTAAGTTGATTTCAGACAATATCGCACACTAAAAAGACCCTACAACTAGGTATCAATCACTGCCTAAACAAATCTAGATACAAAGTGTCAAATTTCAGCAACTTGGCACACACAAAAGTGAAACTACTGCTAATAGGCTGAAATTAGCTACTGACACAGAAATTTTGGACTGCCAACTCTGAAGTTTAAATGACCAATCCACTTGGAAGACAAGCCACCAGTTAACATATACACAAATGAGTGAAGAAATTCAGATTTGGAAGCAAGAATTCAGAACAAGGATTTGGGCTGCAGAGTTCAGATTTCAGAAGCATGTTTCTGCAGAAATTACGCAAATTCAAGTTGTCCATGAACTCAGCCATTCAAATGCAAGAATTCAGAATCAAGCTCAGAAATTCGAATGCAAAAATTCAGACTGCATAAGCTGAAGATTTCAGAAATTAAAGGTGGATGGCAGAATTGGAAACAGCAACAAGAAACAGCAACAAATTAAAGGTGGATAGCAGAAATTCAGACTGCATCAAAATGCAGAAATTCTGAGCATTAAGGTAGAAATCAGCAACAATTCAGATGCGCCTACAAACAATCACAAACTATATGAAAGTAATTAAGTTGAAGACTGCAGAAGATAAGGCTGGGTGGCAGATTTCGCAACTGAAATGCAGAAAACAGATATGAATGCAGTGTGTGCAGAAATTGGAAACTGGTGTGCAAAAATTGCAGCAATGAAATCAAACACTACTTGAGTGGAACAACTGCAATATAGATTCAGCTGGTAAAGCTATAGTTAGTTTGATACAAAGTGCAGGAACTCGAAGGAAGCAAACTGATACACACTATAGAAAATCAAGAACTTGATACGCTGCAGAAACCAGCTAATACGCAAGCTGAAACAAGAATTCAGAAATGAATTTCAGCTAAATAAACTGCTTAAAACACACTTGCTCATTACACAAACAAGCTAGCTAATAAAAACACTGAATTAAAACTCTAATTGAAGCAAGAACAAATCAGGAACTTGAAACTGAAGTGGCTGATACGCAAGATAAAGAAAAACAGGGAAAAGCTGATTCGAACTGATACTCAAGCTAAAAACGAGAAATAAACTGAAATTAAATGCAATCTATCACTACACAAGTTCCTTAACTACTCAACTTGAAAATTGAAGCTAAATTACAGCTAAACAATTAAGAAAATGAGATTAACCAAATCTGAAACCAATTCAGAAACGAAACAAGTGAAGAAACTAAATTACAGCTAGGAAAACAGGAAAATTAGCTAGATAAACTACTCCTCAATCTTCCCTAAGCTCAAATTCTTCTTGGTCGTCAAGCAAGAGCCGGCTTCGAACCCCTAGGCACAGCAAATCAGTGGAAATTCGTTTCTGAATTCAAATCTGCTCAAACTGCGTCATAATGGAATTTCAACCCAATTTCCTTGGCCTCAGTCGATGGTGGTTGCTGTGGTGATTCGCGGACCACCTGGGCTCACCTGAGAACCCCTACAGCCGGCTCAGATGGTCGGAAATGGCTTATGGAAGAGGCGCAAGTGACTGGACTGCTGAGCTGCCGAAACCCTCAAACAACCCTCTTCCGGCGTGAATTCGAGCTGAATTCTTCAACAAAAATGACCTCCAAAGATCCAGAAGATGATCTTGATGAATAATTGAGGGGTCGCGCCCCGGAAATGGAGAAAAACGCTAAGAAAACTGAAGAACTCGATGAAGGGAACTGTAGCGGCGGAGACACGACAAAGGAGAAGGAGCTGCTGCGTTTTGATTAAATAGGAACAAATGGACGGCTCAGATTAATTGGAGGAGATCCAACGGTATATCTTGCTCTGATTGGAGCCAAACTTTTATGATGATGATCTGGGGTCAGGATCTGCCTTGTGGTAGCTCGGATCCTCCAGATATGCAACGGATGGTCCAGATCAACTCTATCTGTGATTGGACGCTCTAGAGCCCTCCTTGCTTGATCCAACGGTTGATTTAGCTCTGATTGGGATGAAACCTTCAGATCTTGATCATAGAGCTTGATCAACCCTAACCCTAGCTCGGATTGCTTCAGATCATCCCGGATTAATCGTAGGCTTGATAATTCGATCCGGTTCACATCCGACTCAAGTTTGACCCAGTATGCCCTAGGTCAGGATCCTTTCATGCCTACAAAAATATATCAGAAAATTAGTGGCCAAATAATCCAAAAATATGTAATTTTGCAATTAAGTCCAAAATAAGAGGAAATCCTAAAACCTAGGGTAAAATCACAATTAAGCAATAAAAACATGGATCAAACATGGATTTTAACATCTAAAATAATCACAAAAATGGTACTTATCACTCATCATTTTCGCTTCCACGCACACTTCGCATTTGTGTGTTTCGTCAACATCGATGTTCAGTAATAAATTTAGTTTGACGAGACGTTTCTGAGTATTATTATTGACATGCCCAAGCCGATCATGCCATAAATTAAAACACTCAACAACATAGTTGGAAGCTTTTAATTTATTACCATCAAAATTACGGTGTACAGTCATTACAACCATTTTGAACAAATTTTGTTCTAAATATCCCTTTCCTACGAAGACACCATTCTTCGTGAGCACAAAGTTGTTGGATTGGAACACTAGTTTGAATCCGACTTTAACAAGTGCCGATCCAGAAACTAATTTCTTCCTAAGGTCGGGAACATGGAGCACATCAATGAGAGTTAGTTCCTTCCCAGATGTCATTTTTAGAACAACTATGCCGAGTCCAACAATTGAGGACGTCGTGGAATTGCCCATATAGAGCTTTCTTCCACTTTTGGGGTGTAATTGGAGAACATCGCCTTGTCTGAACAGACGTGGCAGGTTGCTCCAGTATCGATCCACCACTGCATCGAGTTGTCCACCAAATTGGCTTCAAACACGACCGCAGTGAGATCTAGAGCGCTGAGATCAATGTCAGCGGAGGTTGCGACTTGGTTTGCAACATTCTTCTGGCTCTTGGTTGTCTTCTTTGGGCGTCTGCAGTCTTTGGACATGTGTCCTGACTTTCCACAATTATAGCACGTGCCCTTGAATTTTTTGCCTTGAGCCGTCTGGTTCGGTTGCTTCGGCTTCTTCGCTTTTGGTTCCATCAGGTTGGACATCTCATCGACTGTTCGCTTTGTTCCTCTAGAGTCGGATAATTTTAGATTATCCTCCTCTATTCGCAGCCGCAAGATGAGGTCTTCAAGTCCCATCTCCTTTTGCTTGTGCTTTAGGTAAATTTTAAAATCCTTCCATGATGGAGGGAGTTTCTCGATTACCGCAGCAACTATGAATGACTCGTTCAGTGTCATTCCTTCGGCGTCTAGATCATGCATTATCAGTTGCATGTCTTGGACCTGAGACGTGACGCTCTTGGAATCCACGATTTTGAAATCCAGAAATTGGCCGAAGATGAATTTCTTCAGTCCGGCGTTTTCGATTTTGTATTTCTTCTCCAGCGATTCCCATAGTGACTTACCCGTCTCCATTATGCAATATACGTTATATAGCGTATTGCCCAACGCATTAAGAACGTAATTGCGGCACAGGAAGTCTCCGTGTGACCACGCATCACGAGCAGCCTAGCTCCTAGAATTATTTTCGGTAGCGGCTGGCGGGTCTTCACGCAGGAACCGTACAAGGTCCAGCGTGGTTAGGTAGAACAGCATCTTCTGCTGCCATCTTTTGAAATTGGCTCCGTTGAATTTCTCCGGCTTCTCGGCGTGAGGGACTGTTAGTGAGAGCCCTAGAGCCAATCATATGATGATTACTTTTTGGACTCATTGTATCATATTCTTGTATATATATTTCTTATATATAAAGGCATTTCTTATAGTTATTGTACTTATGTGTATTGGTGCCAAATAACTTAGTATAATAACGTCCTTGAGTAGATGGTTCTTATCTATATCAATCGATTAGTTGAATCGATAGTGAGATGATATAGAGAACACTACTCTTAATTATTCCTAGTCAAGTATTAACATTCAAGGACAATGTTAATGCATAGAGACTAGCATGTAGGTCAACATGATGACTTGATCTCACAAGTCATGGATATGATATATCAAGTTGACACATGGGTATACATTAGAGAATGTATACTGAATGGCCCGCTATGAGAAAGTATCATGGATCGTTATATGAGTGTCATATACTTTCTCATGTGACTATTAGTATGACTATAGTCCTAGACCTGAAGTTACCATAGTTCCCTACATAAGGAGTTACGTACTTTGGCTTCGTCAAACGTCACCCGTAACTGGGTGGACTATAAAGGCGATTACTGGGTATGTAACAAATTATGCGGAGGGATGTGAGTGATGTAGATGGGATCTATCCCTCCTATATGACGGAAGAGATATCATAGTCTTGATAGAGTGAGATCACTAAGTGCATGGCCATGCCCAAATAAGGCAATATGAGATATTGAGCTTATTTGATTATAGTGAGTCTACTTGGAGTTCAAGACACATAGATTGATTTGAGGATGACACGGTCTATGCCTCATGAAAGATCAATCTAGATATCGAGGATAGAAGGACGTTGTCACATATTGTGATGGTCACAATTATTAGTCACAATGGTGATGTTGGATCTCGATATTCTTGTAACTTGGGTAGCAATGATGTGTTGCTAGATACCTCTCATTGCTTATGTCCTTAAATAGGTTTAAGGGCATTGCCAACGTTACAAGAACCTATAGGGTCACACACATAGAGCAATAGATGGAGAATAAGTCCATATGATGGACCGAGAGTAATGAAGTCAAAGTTTGACTTTGGCTAAATATGGAAAGTCCATAAAAGGCAAGTTTGACTTGACTCAAATTAGACAACTTGAGTTGGACTCGAGTTTGATCCAAGTGTTGGATGAATCTAATCATGGGAGAATAATGAAGTCAAAGTTTGACTTTGGCTAAATATGAAAAGTCCATAAAAGGCAAGTTTGACTTGACTCAAATTAGACAACTTGAGTTTGACTCGAGTTTGATCCAAGTGTTGGATGAATCTAATCATGGGAGAATAATGAAGTCACAGTTTGACTTTGACTAAATATGGAAAGTCCATAAAAGGCAAGTTTGACTTGACTCAAATTAGACAACTTGAGTTGGACTCAAGTTTGATCCAAGTGTTGGATGAATCTAATCATGGGAGAATAATGAAGTCAAAGTTTGACTTTGGCTAAATATGGAAAGTCCATAAGAGGCAAGTTTGACTTGACTCAAGCCACATCACCTTGACTTGACCAAGTGATGACTTGGCATCATCATCAAGGCTAAGTAACCTCCCCATTTGAATTTTGAATTCAAATAAGGGGTTACCAAAGGTGGTGGCCGGCCACTTAATGGCCAATAATGACCATTAAGTGGCCTGCCACTTAAACACACACAAAATAGGAGTTTTGTGGTGGTGGATGATTCATTCTTCTACTTGCTTGGTTTTTGCTCTCCCTCTCCTCTCTTGTGGCTGAGACCCCAAGCAAGTGCTAGCACACTTTTGGGCTCTCCTTTCCACTCTCTTGCTTGTGTGGATACTTCTAGAGGGTTGCTACTTTGCATCCTTGAGATCCGACACCAACCGAGGAGCGAGCGGGAATTGCGGGGCACGCATCGAAGGTAGTTTTTCCCTTCTCTAATAGATCTAGGTTGTAGATCGGTTTTGAAGCATGTAAACGAGCACTCGTAAATTTTTGAAATGGTTTTCTTCGCTCGGATCCTTTCTATTGGGACTTTCGGGGTTTCCGCGACGCGAAAATGCGGTTTTCGCGGCCCGAAAAACCCTACAGGGACGACGCTTGGTATATCGTTGATTTTGAAGTTGGCTCCGTTCGGCTTCTCGGCGTGAGGGATGACTACGGTTAGTACATCGTTGATTCCGGCCATATCAGTTTGCCGAATATCGTTTTATGATTGTTAGAGATTTTGAACACTTGTAACTCCTAGGTATTTGACTTAGTCGATTTACGACCGTCAGATCTTCCGAGAGGTTGCTTTTGGAGGAAGCAAACTGATTGATTTACGTCGAGGCTAGTGTTTGACACTATCTCCGTAAAACGATATTGCTCCGCTACTGGTGCTCACGGATAGTAGCAATTCGTTTCCAAGATACAACGACGTCATCTCGAAATAGTAGCACTTCAAATTCTGAGACCGGCGAACCTTTTCGCAGGCTTTTTGGACTCTCGATGCAGAAGATGGATGAGTGCAAAAGCTTTAAATTTCAATGCTTGAATGAATGAAATGATCTAGTGGAGGGATCTATTTATATTGAGTGAAAAGGTAGTAACCTTTGGTTCGGACAGATCTGGACCGTTCATATTGAAAGGGTATAACCCTTTAAAGGTCTTTTAATCTCGTCCCGTGATCTGAAGAGTTATAACTCTTCAGATCCATCTTGATCTCAGCGGTCAGATTAAAACATTTAATCCGACGCCTCAGATCCATCCTCCCTCTTCACAGTCAGATTTGAATCCGACGCTCCAGATCGTACCTGCCTGCGATCTGTCCAGATCTTTTATCAGACGCTCCAGATCGTACTTTTCTGCGATCTGTTCAGATCTTTAATCTGACGGCCACCATTGAGCGTATCTTGAACAATTAATTTCTTATTCACCCTTAATCGGTTTTGAGCAAATAAATAGCGGCAATTTACCAAAAGGCGCACCCAAAAATGGGTATTTACCAAAAGGCGTCCCATGGTTTCATTTTCACCAAAGGGCGCACTAATTTTAGTGAACTTCCTCTTATACCCCTCCTGCTATACACTGCCTTTCTCGTTCTCTCTCAATAACAAATTCCGAGACGCCAGCACGTGATGTTTCATACTTTTATTTTAAAATAATATATTTGGAATCGGCGCTAAAAAAACATATAAATAAATAATTTTTATCCTAATGTGCACGCATGCAAATAGAAATTCCTAATGTAAGGTCTACAGTAATTAAAAAAAACGTAAGGTCTATAGTAATTAAATCATCTAACTTATTTAAAAATTAAATAAATAATTTTTATAATTAATTAATAGAAATTAATATATTAAATAATATTTAATAAATTCATTAATGTAAAAAAATTGAAAAAAAAATTGAAAAAAAAAATGAAAAGAAAGAGCGTGGGCCTGAAATAAATTATTTCAGGCCCACGCTGGACCTGAAATAAAAATATTTCAGGCCCAGCGTGGGCCTGAAATTTTTTATTTCAGACCCACGTTGGGCCTAAAATCTTTTGAGTCAGGCCCGACGTGGACTCAATTTTTTTTCTATTTTAAAAATATAATAATATATAAAAAAACGTATCAAAACACTTAATTTCAGATTCAAACACAGGGCCTGAAGTCATCCCAAGAGGGTCTGAAGTCAAATAACTTCAGATCCTATAAATAATTAATTTAATAAATAACAATTAAATATAAAAAAATATTGTTAAAATTAAAAAATTTTCAGTGCCCTGGGGCCTGAAGTCATCCGACTTCAGGCCCAAGGAGGGCCTGAAGTCATCAGACTTCAGGCCCTCCATCATTGATATAAAAAAAAAAATTTATAAAAATGTTTAATATATAATTACATATTATATAGGAGTAGTTTAGGTATATCAGTGAGTTTAGGTGCCGAAACATCTAATAGGAGTGGTCTAGGAGATGAGATTTTGGGTGCTGAAACATCTAATCTTGTTGTATCACCAATGATATAGAGTTTTCAGAATTCCAAATATGGTAGGTCTATCAGTGAGTTTTGCTCAAAACTCACTGATATACCTAAACCACTCCTATAGCATTGGTGATACAACAAGATTAGAGGTTTCGACACCCAAAATCTCATCTCCTAACTCAACCCTGTCTACTGATATAGAGTTTTCAGAATTCCAAATATGGTAGGTCCATCAGTGAGTTTTGCTCAAAACTCACTGATATACTTAAACCACTCCTATAGCTTTGGTGATACAGCAAGATTAGAGGTTTCGGCACCCAAAATCTCATCTCCTAGCTCAACCCTGTCTACTGATATAGAGTTTTCAGAATTCCAAATATGGTAGGTCCATCAGTGAGTTTTGCTCAAACCTCACTGATATACCTAAACCACTCCTATAGCATTGGTGAAACAGCAAGATTAGAGGTTTCGGCACCCAAAATCTCATCTCCTAGTTCAACCCTGTCTACTGATATAGAGTTTTCAGAATTCCAAATATGGTAGGTCCATCAGTGAGTTTTGCTCAAAACTCACTGATATACTTAAACCACTCCTATAGCTTTGGTGATATAGCAAGATTAGAGGTTTCGGCACCCAAAATCTCATCTCCTAGCTCAACCCTGTCTACTGATATAGAGTTTTCAGAATTCCAAATATGGTAGGTCCATCAGTGAGTTTTGCTCAAAACTCACTGATATACCTAAACCACTCCTATAACTTTAGTGATACAGCAAGATTAGATGTTTGGGCACCCAAAATCTCATCTCCTAGCTCAACCCTGTCTACTGATATAGAGTTTTCAGAATTCCAAATATGGTAGGTCCATAAGTGAGTTTTGCTCAAAACTCACTGATATACCTAAACCACTCCTATAACATTGGTGAAACAGCAAGATTAGAGGTTTCGGCACCCAAAATCTCATCTCCTAGTTCAACCCTGTCTACTGATATAGAGTTTTCAGAATTCCAAATATGGTAGGTCCATCAGTGAGTTTTGCTCAAAACTCACTGATATACCTAAACCACTCCTATAACTTTGGTGATACAACAAGATTAGACGTTTGGGCACCCCAAATCTCATCTCCTAGCTCAACCCTGTCTACTGATATATAGTGTTTTCAGAATTCCAAATATGATAGGTCCATCAGTGAGTTTTGCTCAAAACTCACTGATATACCTAAACCACCCCTATAGCATTGGTGAAACAGCAAGATTAGAGGTTTCGACACCCAAAATCTCATCTCCTAGCTCAACCCTGTCTACTGATATAGAGTTTTCAGAATTCCAAATATGGTAGGTCCATCAGTGAGTTTTGCTCAAAACTCACTGATATACCTAAACCACTCTTATAGCATTGGTGAAACAGCAAGATTAGAGGTTTCGGCACCCAAAATCTCATCTCCTAGTTCAACCCTGTCTACTGATATAGAGTTTTCAGAATTCCAAATATGGTAGGTCCATCAGTGAGTTTTGCTCAAAACTCACTGATATACTTAAACCACTCCTATAGCTTTGGTGATACAGCAAGATTAGAGGTTTCGGCACCCAAAATCTCATCTCCTAGCTCAACCCTGTCTACTGATATAGAGTTTTCAGAATTCCAAATATGGTAGGTCCATCAGTGAGTTTTGCTCAAAACTCACTGATATACCTAAACCACTCCTATAACTTTGGTGATACAGTAAGATTAGATGTTTGGGCACCCAAAATCTCATCTCCTACCTCAACCCTGTCTACTGATATAGAGTTTTCAGAATTCCAAATATGGTAGGTCCATCAGTGAGTTTTGCTCAAAACTCACTGATATACCTAAACCACTCCTATACATTGGTGATACAGCAAGATTAGAGGTTTCGCACCCCAAAATCTCATCTCCTAGCTCAACCCTGTCTACTGATATAGAGTTTTCAGAATTCCAAATATGGTAGGTCCATCAGTGAGTTTTGCTCAAAACTCACTGATATACCTAAACCACTCCTATAGCATTGGTGAAACAGCAAGATTAGAGGTTTCGACACCCAAAATCTCATCTCCAAGCTCAACCCTGTCTACTGATATAGAGTTTTCAGAATTCCAAATATGGTAGGTCCATGAGTGAGTTTTGCTCAAAACTCACTGATATACCTAAACCACTCCTATAGCATTGGTGAAACAGCAAGATTAGAGGTTTCGGCACCCAAAATCTCATCTCCTAGTTCAACCCTGTCTACTGATATAAAGTTTTCAAAATTCTAAATATGGTAGATCCATCAGTGAGTTTTGCTCAAAACTCACTGATATACCTAAACCACTCCTATAACATTGGTGATACAACAAGATTAGATGTTTCAGCACCCAAAATCTCATCTCCTAGACCACTCCTATTAGATGTTTCGGCACCTAAACTCACTGATATACCTAAACTACTCCTATATAATATGTAATTATATATTAAACATTTTTATAAAATTTTTTTTTATATCAATGATGGAGGGCCTGAAGTCTGATGACTTCAGGCCCCAGGGCACTGAAAATTTTTTAATTTTAACAATATTTTTTTATATTTAATTGTTATTTATTAAATTAATTATTTATAGGATCTGAAGTTATTTGACTTCAGACCCTCTTGGGATGACTTCAGGCCCTGTGTTTGAATCTGAAATTAAGTGTTTTGATACGTTTTTTATATATTATTATATTTTTAAAATAGAAAAAAAATTGAGTCCACGTCGGGCCTGAATCAAAAGATTTCAGGCCCAACGTGTGCCTGAAATAAAAATTTCAGGTCCACGCTAGGCCTAAAATATTTTTATTTCAGGTCCAGCGTGGGCCTGAAATCAACAGATTTCAGGCCCACGCTCTTTCTTTCATTTTTTTCAATTTTTTTTTCAATTTTTTTTACATTAATGAATTTATTAAATATTATTTAATATATTTATTTCTATTAATTAATTATAAAATTTATTTATTTAATTTTTAAATAAGTTAGATGATTTAATTACTATAGACCTTACGTTTTTTTTTCAATTACGGTAGACCTTACATTAAGAATTTCTATTTGCATGCGTGCATATTAGGATAAAAATTATTTATTTATATATTTTTTTTAGCGCCGATTCCAAATATATTATTTTAAAATAAAAGTATGAAACATCACGTGCTGGCGTCTCGGAATTTGTTATTGAGAGAGAAAGAGAAAGGCAGTGTATAGCAGGAGGGGTATAAGAGGAAGTTCACTAAAATTAGTGCGCCCTTTGGTGAAAATGAAACCATGAGACGCCTTTTGGTAAATACCCATTTTTTAATGCGCCTTTTGGTAAATTGCCCAATAAATAGTCCAGATTTATCTACGCAAAACTTAGATTTCTATTTTGAAGTCAAACTTGACTTTCAATGATTGATGATATCAAAATTTTATTTTGTAAAATCGTATCCAACAAGAAGAGGTTGATGGCTCTAAAAGGAGTTGTCGCCCAAGAGGTGGTTCCTAACCAAGAGCGCACGTCGACAATGGTGAGGAGATTTTGAGGTATTTTTAGTTTTTTAATCTTAAGTAATGAAGGTTTAAAAACCCATATCTTCTCATACCTATAGAAAACAATATAAATCATTCTTTTTTTCACGCGTGTAGCATATATAGATGATGAATACATGATAATATATCCAGATCGGACAAAAGCTGATCTATTGGGTGTCAGGGAATTCTTACTTATGCGTCTTCCTGCTGCATATCTATTGAACTTCTCTCCTTATGACATGGAATAGGGGTCAATTTTTATAGAAAACTTTTTTGCTATTAAAAATCTTAACTCTAAAAATTAAACCTTAATTAGAAACACTCTTATATGTTTTATTGGAAATTTCATAAAGATTTTATACAACATTGGTAGAAATAGTTTTTAATGTTAATTTGGACAACATATACATATTTAATTAGAGTACTTTTAAATTTTGATTAAAATATGATTTACTTTTAATTATCTCCATTCAAATTCAATTTCAAATGAAATAAAAGAACTTCCGATTAATTATTTAATTCAATTGTCTCTCTGAATAAATAATTAAAATAACTAATCTTTAATTATTTTAATTAATCTCTCTTTCCTTAATCACAAGCTTTCAATTGCCAACAATACTAGTCTTAGAGCGTCCATATCAAATTCTCTATTAAAAATTTATAATTTAAGATAAAATAACTATTTTATTTAAATTCAGATATCTATTTTTACTTATACAATACATCGGCTTCCTTACAATTTATCGTATTGTAAATATTTTAATATTTAGGAAATGGAATTATTTCCTAAAAGAAAATGATTGGGAACATGAAAAACTCAACGTGAATCCAATATGAAATCCAATTGCACTGATCCTCGACGGGTTCACCCGTCCCCCCAGGTTATAGTTTTGTTCGGGGCGGCGGTCGGAGGCCGCCGCCACTGTCCGAGCGACAATCGGACGTGTATATAAAAAATGTCACGTCATTCACGTTGAGTTTCACGCTAAAATTTCACGTTCTCTATCATTGTTCTTTCCTAAATTTACAGGGATACTGTTCATACAATTTAAATTTAGGAAATAAATAGGATAATTGATGATGGAGTCTTTTTTACATAAAATTTAAAATTTAAGGTAAAATTTTTATTTAGAGAAATGTGGATGTTCCTACATGTGAGGCAGACGGCTTTGAAGTAATGATAGTATCTTAACTTAATTAAAAATTAATTAATTCTACACGGAAAACTCATCTTTATTTGGACTTGTTCTCCTAAATCCTTTCCCTATATGTTTTAATTTCCAATATTAATGAAAAAATATTTGAATTACGACTTTTTGTCTTCTTAATTATATGAAAAGACTATTGCTTGTGTTAGTTGTTTACTGACCTATTTAATCATAGGTACTTCACTATTGTCATTTTTATATAAAAAATTTATAAAATTAAGTGGAAAACGCGATCAAGCAAAGTGAGCAAACAGGGAGGCTGCGCGAGGAGAAAGCGGATGTGGGAGGCGTTCACGTGGGAGGGGTGGTGGAAGGATCCCGCAGCAGCACTCCACCGTCACCCTCACTTCGAGGCCGAGGGGAGGCCGAATCCGAGGCCGCCTCGAATCTAACGGTCGACGATAATCCCTTAACTTCTTTCTCCGGGTTTATTTCTCATTATAATTTATAATATTAATTCATTACCAGACGTACGAACACAACTGCGTAGATTCTTACGCAATCTATCTTTCATCGACGGTCACCAGCTGGTCAAACACGCTCAGGTGCAGCTCAATTAACAAACTGCCATTAATTGCATGCTCTTGTCCTATTATCACTTTCTTACTTGCTCGATCGAGCAGTGTCCGACCTGTTTGATTGCATGTGTTCTGATCTGAGAACAAGAGATGAGTTAACTGATTGACAATTTGATTCTGACGGACTCCGTAATAAATCATCAATAGCTTTTTCCTTATATCTATTTTTATTTTATTGGGTAATAGTAAATATAATAGTGATTATACTTAAAATCAAGGAGAAGAGAGATTAGAGGGAAATATAAGAAGAGAAAATCATTATCCTCCCAATTTTTCAAAAAAGAATAATTTCATAATTAAAAATAATTTTTTAAACAGTTAAATAGATATTTATATAGACTCTAAACTTATCAAAATAAAAACAAATCATAATATATAAATTGCAAATATTAATTTTTAAAAGGAAAGTAATTCTATAAGAAAGTAAAAAATTATTAACAAACTCATATTTCTTAAAAGACTCAAAATTTAAAAAATATAAAAGATAAAAATTATTAAAAATACCTAAAATATTAAAAAACAAAAAAATTGTAAAAGAAATAATTTACTAAAGATAATAAAAAAGANATGATAATGCTGTCGTTCAAAGGACGAGTCGGGGAGGGCTTGTCCGAGTATCCCACGACTGGACACGTCACATATGTGTTGATCGACATGTCACTAGTTCCATAGCTGGGGTTTCCTTGAGATAATCGATCGACTCACTCTTTCAGTACGCTATGGCTTGGAAGTTGTTGATAACCGCAGCAATACCTACTCTCTAATACGGCGTAGATAAAGGTAGTACCAGAGTCGGCGCAGGTCGACTCGGATCTGACACCACTCATGTCTGAATCGCGGATATCTCACTGACACAGTACATTCCTGATAAGCTCTGACAACCCGTACCACGACACTGTAAGTACATCAAGTTGGTTTTGATGTGATCAACCGATTTAAGTTAGGTCTTGGTGTATTTAATCCCTGTGTCTAAGTGTACAGGAATTTAAGAGCGTAGGAAGTCGAGTGGAAGACGCAGTGGTCGTGAAGGATGGCACGGAAAGGGAGCCGATGGGCTTGATGCATCCGAGGGACGCGGAGCTCTGCGAAAGAGTACGCCGGTGGAGTGAGAAGGACGCGCGCGGTGTCCGAGGGACGAGAAGCCGAGAGGAAAGACGCTCGAGGGATGAAAAGCCGGAGTCAGGTTCGGGTGAGCCTAACTCCGGTTGGCCGAAAATCACTTAAGAAGATCGGAAGACAAGCTGGAGAATGGTCAGCAGTAACTGACCAAAAAAGCCACTATCAAGCGCCCGTGAGCACACGGGCGCCTGGGCTATTGGGCGCCTGAGCACTAGGCACTGGAGCACTCGAGCGCCCCTGTGCTATCAGGCTCCCGAGAGGCTAAGTTTTAGCCATTTGCAAACGTTGCTTTCTGGATAAACATTACGCCACGTGTTAGGTGCCCAAGAGCTCTCGGGTGCCCTACAACTGTCACGTCAGCAAATGGATAATCCCTACCGAGGCTATAAATAGACCCCTGAATCTCAGTTTCATTAATCCAATGCATTCCAAGCTTTAGCAAACAAGTTTAGTGTAATTATTCTTTCTTTTTCTGACCTTTCCATGTGAAAGAGGCTTCTCCGCCCTAAGGAGTTATATTTAGAAGAATCAAGCCATATTCAGTCTTGGATTAGCAACTTCCCCGGTTATAAACCAAGTAAATCTAGTTGTCTCTTTATTTATTGTTTGCTTTCTTTATTTATGATATTTGTGCTCTAACTTACATCTTTGTTAAGTCGAAACAAAAGATCGAGTTTTCTTTTTTAGGGACAATTCACCCCCCTTTGCCGACCTTCGATCACCCTCAATTTGTATTAGAGTAAGGACGTTCTAGAAGGACTAACCGTCGTCTGTAGTAATAACAAAATGGTCGGACCAGTCATCTACCCGCCAAAATTTGAGGGGAAGTTTGCATTTTGGAAACGCAAAATGGAGATATTTTTCAAAACAGATTTTAGTATTTTACTAACAATGAAATTTGGTTTTGAACAGATAAGAATGAAAATAAACTCGAAGAACATCTCTTGACCGAAAAGCAACGCGATGAATTTACGGCAAACGGTAAGGTCGAGTTTCATCTTCTAAGTGTACTACCAGCCGAGGAAATCGAACGAATTGGAATATACAATTCCGCTAAAGACCTCTGGCATAAACTACTGGAGCTCAATGAAGAATCGAAGGATGTACAATCCGACTCCTCAATAGACACCGACTTATCTTCAGAAGAGTCTGACACCATGGAGGTTAACGGACTAGTACTAACGGCTGAGTACTAATCAGAAGACAGTGAAAGTTCATCCGAGATGAGCCCCGATGAAGAGGGAGAGACTTCAGAAAGAAGCATCGATGAAGGGGGAGCCACCTTAGAGGACAGCAGCGAAGAAGGGGAAACTTCGGACTTCAAAACGGATATGGTAAGTGAGATATATTTTCTACCTCTTGATTAATTATATTTTCGAATAAACAAAATGATGAAATCTTTGTGCAAATTAAAAATAAAAAAATATAAATTTGATAAAATAATTATCATCTTCTTGGCCACTAGCCATGTATGATAAATTAAAATTAAAAAATAAAAAATTGAAAATTTAAAAAATAACTATTCATGTTTAAGAAATTCAAAATTTAATTATCATGAAAAATTTAATTGGTATTACCGATTTTATAGGGCTTAAATTGTAAAATTTCCAAATTAGATGTTCCATCCAAGTTCTTGGTAAAAATCTATATTGAGTTCCTAAATATATTTTAAACTGTTGATTTTTCTTTTAAAATTAATTTTACAATTAATGCTTTATTTTTTGGATAACTACTTGTAGGAAAGTTAGTTTTTTTTTGCAGTGTCCTATCTATATATATTTTTAAAAAAAATGTTATGATTTTTCTAAATTGTTAGAAAACTTATCTAAAGTTAATTCTTTAAAAATGTGTTAAACATATTTTCCCTTAACATTTTAAATATTTGATGTGATCAAAGGGGGAGAAGTAGTGTTAAGTTAAGGGGTAATCTCTAATTTTATTTTTCTTTAACGCTTACATTGTTATATATTTATTCTTGTTTTTTATTATTTGTTTACCCTAACTTAACTCGGGTTGATGCACATCAAAAAGGGAGAGATTGTAAGTACCCCAGGTTGGTTTTGATGTATTCAACCGATTTAAGTTATGTCATGGTGTATTTAATCCATGTTTCTATGTGTACAGGAAGTCGAGTGGAAAACGCAGTGGTCATGAAGGATGACACGGAAAGGGAGCCGACGGGCTCGGTGCATTCGAGGGATGTGGAGCTTTACGGAAGAGTACGCCGGTGGAGCGAGAAGGATGCCCGCGGCGTCTGAGGGATGAGAAGCCGGGAGGAAGGACGCTCAAGGGGTGAACGACCAGAGTCGGGTTCGGGTGAGCTTAACTCCGGTTGGCTGGAAATCACCTAAGAAGATTGGAAGACAAGCTGGAGAATGGTCAGTGGCAGCTGACCAAAACAGCCACTGTCGGGCGCCCGTGAGCATACGGGCGCCTGAGTTGTCGGGCGCCCGAGCACTAGGCGCCTGAGCACTCAGGCGCCCCTGTGCTATCAAGCGCCCGAGAGGCTAAGTTTTAGCCATTTGCAAACGTTGCTTTCTCGATAACCATTATGCCAAGTGTCAGGTGCCCAAGAGCTCTCGGGCGCCCTACAACTGCCATGTCAGCAAACGGATAATTCCTTCCAAGGATATAAATAGTCCCCTGAAGCTCAGTTTCATTAATCCAATGCATTCCAAGCTTTAGCAAACAAGTTTAGTGTAATTCTTCTTTCTTTTTCTGAGCTTTCCATGTGCAAGAGGCTTCTCCTCCCTAAGGAGTTATATTTAGGAGAATCGAGCCATATTTAGCCTTGGATTAGCAACCTCCCTGGTTGCAAACCAAGTAAATCCAACCTCTTTATTTATTGTTTGCTTTCTTTATTTATGATATTTGTGTTCTAACTTACATTTTTATTAAGTCGAAACAAAAGATCGAGTTTTCTTTTTCAGGGACAATTCACCCCCCTCTTGCCGATCTTCGATCACCGTCAATTGGTATCAGAGCAAGGGCGCTCAAGAAGGACTAACCGTCATCTGTAACAACAACAAAATGGTCGGACCAGTCATCTACCCGCCAAAATTCGAGGGGGAGTTTGCATTTTGGAAATGTAAAATGGAGATATTTTTCAAAATAATTTTTAGTATTTTACTAACAATGAAATTTGGTTTTGAAGTACCCACAGATAAGAACGGAAATAAACTCGAAGAACATCTCTGGACTGAAAAGCAACACATGAATTTACGGCAAACGGTAAGACCGAGTTTCATCTTCTAAGTGTACTACTAGCTGAGGAAATCGAACAAATCAAAATATACAATTCCGCTAAAGACCTCTGGCATAAAATGCTGGAGCTCTATGAAGAATCGAAAGAAGTACAATCCGACTCCTCAATAGTCACTGACTCATATTCAGAAGAGTCTGACACCGAGGAGGTTAATGGACTGACACTAACGGCTGAGTACCTACCAGAAGATAGTGAAAGTTCATCCGAGATGAGCCTCGATGAAGAGGGAGAGAGTTCAAAAAGAAGCATCGATGAAGGGGGAGCAACCTTAGAGGACAACAGCGAAGAAGGGGGAACTTCGGACTTCAAAACGGATATGGGTGAGGTATGTTTTCTACCTCCTGATTAGTTATATTTTGGAATAAAGAAAATGATGAAATCCTTGTGCAAATTCAAAATAAAAAATATAAATTTGAAAAAATAATTATCATCTTCTTGCCCAATAGAAATGTATGATAAATTAAAATTTGAAGATTCAAATTGAAAATTTGAAGATTCAAATTGAAAATTTGAAAAAATAATTATTCATGTTTAAGAAATTCAAAATTTAATTATCATGGCAAACTTAATTGGTATTACAGATTTCATAGAGGCCAAATTGCAAAAAATTTCCAAATCAGATGTTCCATCCAAGTTCTTAATAAATCCTGTTAGTAAAAATCTATATTGGATTCCTACATATATTTTAAACTGTTGATTTTTATTTTAATATTAATTTTACAATTAATGCTTTATTTTTTGGATAACTACTTGTAGGAAAGTTATTTTTTTTGCAGTGTCCTATCTATATATATATATATAAATTTTAAAAATGTTATGATTTTTCTAAATTGTTAGAAAACTTATCTAAAGTTAATTCTTTAAAATGTGTTAAACACATTTTCCCTTACCATTTTCAATTTTTGATGTGATCAAAGAGGGAGAAGTAGTGTTAAGTTAAGGGTTAAGCTCTAATTTTATTTTTGTTTAGCGCTTACATTGTTATATATTTATTCATGTTTTTTATTATTTGTTTACCCTAACTTAACTCAGGTTGATGCACATCAAAAAGGGGGAGATTGTAAGTACCCCAAGTTGGTTTGATGTGATCAATCGATTTAAGTTAGATCCTGGTGTATTTAATCTCTGTGTTTATGTGTACATGAACTTAAGAGCATAGGAAGTCGAGCGGAAGACGCAACGGTCGTGAAAGATGGCACAGAAAAGGGAGCCGATGGACTCGGTGTATCTAAGGGACGTTGAGCTCTGTGAAAGAGTACACCGATGGAGCGAGAAGGATGTGCACGGCGTCCGAGGGACGAGAAGCCAGGAGGAAGGACGCTAGAGGGGCGAAAGGTCAGAGTCGGGTTCGGGTGAGCCTAACTTCGGTTGGCCGGAGATCTCCTAAGAAGATCGGAAGTCAAGCTGGAGAATGGTCAGCGGCACCTGAGCAAAACAACCACTGTCAAGCGGCTGTCGGGCGCCCGAACACTAGGCGCCCAAGCACTCGGGTGCCCCTGTGCTATCAGGCACCCGAGAGGCTATGTTTTAATCGTTTGCGAACGTTGCTTTCTGGATAAGCATTAGGCCATGTGTCAGGCGCCCAAGAGCTCTCAAGCACTCTACAATTGCCACGTCAGCAATCAGATAATTCCTACCGGGGCTATAAATAGACCCCTGAAGCTCAGTTTCATTAATCCAATGCATTCCAAGCTTTAGCAAACAAGTTTAGTGTAATTCTTCTTTCTTTTTCTTAGGGAGGCTTCTCCGCCCTAAGGATTTATATTCAGGAGAATCGAGCCATATTCAGCCTTGGATTAACAATCTTCCCGGTTGCAAACAAAGTAAATCTAGTTGTCTCTTTATTTATTATTTGCTTTCTTTATTTATGATATTTGTCTTCTAACTTACATCTTTGTTATGTCAAAACAAAAGATCGAGTTTTCTTTTTCAGAGGCAATTCACCTCCTCTTGCCGAACTTCGATCACCCTCAGGCGCCTCCTGCGTATGTTAGGATGAGGCGGCGCCGGTCGGCGAGCTGACAGTGGTCCCTGATCCTGTCTCCACATGAGACAAAACGGGACAGGAGTGGGATAGAAAGTTGTCGGCTCCCCCGACTATATAAGGCCCTCCTTCCTTCATTTATAGGTATGTGTAATATATTTTTTAGCTACAGTCGCTTCTTCCTTGGTTTCATCTTCTCCACCAGAGTCTGACTTAATCGTCGGAGGATCTTACCGGGAAATTCTCCCGGTGGGTTGCTAACGGTCATCTTTTTTGCAGGAGAGGCGCTATCTGGAGCAGTTCTCAGTGTCACCCATCCTCCTCCATCAACAAGCTAGTCTCGTCATCAAGTTGGAAGTCCACCTCACTCTTCGACATGATCACCATCGTTTGATACAAAAGGAAACTTTATTAATAATAAAGAATGAATATAGATCTTAGACACTAAAAAAAGTAAATCTAAATTTATGAAACTCTAATCTTATCTTGTAGAGAAAGAAAAAATCTTTCCAGAAAAGAAATTTTTTAACGAAATTAACAAAATAAGACGTTGATATAAATAACTTATAACTCATAAATATCAAAAATATCATAAAAATGAAAATTACCAAAAATTAAAAAAAAAATCGAAGGCTCCCACGAGGGCCTAAATGTTACTTTTTAGGTTTGAAACTTAACATTACATATTTTCCTAATAAATGTAATATATGAATTCTTCACGCATGACCATTGACAAACTCCAATTTCAAGTCCTGAATCAAAAATTATAATAATTTATTGAACTACGTAATTAAGTTTGTGAAATACCGAAATCATATATGATAGTTTAGAAATTACTAAATTATGTATTTATTTTCAATTTTAACCCTATCAGTCGACTGATAATTTTTTACCAATCGAATTATTTTTCTTTTGCTCTCATGCTGTGAACAAATGAAATAACTGTCAACTGATTAAAAAATTCAGTTGACTTTTTTATTTTTTTAATTAAAATTTCTTTTAGATAAAATTGATTAATATATCAAATGATTTTAGAATAATTTAAAATTAGTTCCTATATGTATAGTGAGTTCTCTTGATTATATGCACACCCTGGAACATTAATTTGACCTAATATTCAGAGCAGCGATTTTTTATACACGAATTGATTGTTCGAAAAATTTAATTCGTGTTTAAAAAATCATTACTCTCAATATATTTGGTCAAATTGATGTTTGAGGGCATGAGTATAGTCAAGAGAACTAATCATACACATGGGAACTAATTTCATATCAATTCGAAGTCGTTTGGTTTATCAGTCGATTTTGCCCAAGCATTGGAAGGCAAAATTGGCTGATGGACCAAACAACTTTGAATTGATATGAAATTAGTTTCTATGTGTATGGTTAGTTCACTTGATTATATCCATGCTTTCAAATATTAATTTGACTAAATATATTGAGAATAGTGATTTTTTGAACATGAATTTAATTTTTTAAACAATTAAATTCATATTTAAATCATTATTGCTCTCAATATATTTAGTTAAATTGATGTTTGAGGACGTGGATATAATCAGGAGAATTAGACGAATACATTGGAGCTAGTTTTATGTCAATTCGAGATCGTTTGGTCTATTAACTGATTTTGACCAAAACCGCTTGGTGGACCAAACGAACCATTTGATGGACCAAATGAACTTGGATTGATATGAAACTAACTTGTATATTTTAGTCTAATTCTCTTGATTATATCCATACTCTCAAATATCAATTTGACTCAATATATTGAGAGTAGTGATTTTTGGAACACAAATTAGATTTTTTGAATAATCGAATTCGTGTTTAAAAAATTACTACTCTCAATATCTTGAGTTAAATTGATGTTCGAGGGCATGGATATAATTAGGAGAATTAGACGAATATATAGGAACTAGTTTCATGTCAATCCGAGATAATTTGGTCCATCATTCGATTTTGCCTAAAACTGGCTGATGGACCAAACGAATCGATCAAAAGACCTCGGATTAATATGAAACTAACTTCTATATTTTAATTTAAATCTCCTAATTAGATCCATATTTTCAAACATCAATTTGACTCAATATATTAAAAGCAATATTTTTTTAACACGAATTAGATTTTTTGAATAATCAAATTCATGTGTAAAAAATCACAACACTTAGTATTGTGTCGGTGATCGTGCGGTCGGCAAGAGGGGGGAATGAATTGCCCTTGCAAAGTAAAAGCGATCTTTTGTTTTGCTAGCAAAGATGGAGATTAGTTAACAAGTAAAACATAAAAGAAATGATAACAGAAATAGAAAGAGACACAACCAGTTACTTGGATTGCAACCAGGATTATTGTTAATCCATGGCAAATCAAAGCTTGTTCTCCAAATGTATTCCTTGGGGCAAAGAAGCCCCTTACACAAACCAGAACTCAGAAAGACAATGAAAAACTAGAACAGATTTGTGTACATTTGGATAGATTGAAAGTAACTAAGCTCTAGGGTTTATTTATAGCCATAGTGAAGTTTTATCCGGTTGCTGATGTGACCCTACATGGCTTCTCGAGTGCTCACGGGTGCTCGATATGTGGCTCCAGGATTATCAGCATTGCAACGGTCATGAAGGGTTACTTCAAGATGAACTTTGACTTCTTGGGTGCCTATGTTGATTGGGACACTCGGGAACACGGGCGCCCGAATCAATGAGGCTGCCCCCATTCTCGGGCACTCGAGTTGACTTTGATCAGCTCTTTGCTGACCAATCTTCTAGCGGGTATTTATGGGTGATCTCATACCTTCCAGAGTTGGGCTCACCTGAACCCTCCTTTGGCCTTGTCCTCGAGCGTGCTTCCTCCCAGCTTCTCGTCCTTCGGACGTCGCACACGTCCTTCTCGCTCCATCGACATACTCTTCCGTAGACCTCCGCATCCCTCGGATGCACCGAGTCTATCGGCTCCCTTCTCGAGCCATTCTTCTCGACCACTGCGTCTTCGATCCACTCGACTTCCTACACTCCTAAGCTCCTGCACACTTAGACACAGAGATTAAACACAATAGGACCTAACTTAACTTGATTGACCACGTCAAAACTCACCTAGGGTACTTATATATTGAGTCAAATTTATGTTTGAAGGCATGGATATAATCAGGAGAATTAGATAAATACATAGGAATTAGTTTCATATCAATTCGAGTTCGTTTGGTCCATCTACCGGTTTGGTTGGTCCATTAGTCGGTTTTGAGTAAAATCGGATAATGGACCAAACGATCTCGGATTGACATGAAACTAACTTCTATATTTCAATCTAATTCTCTTGATTATATTTATGCCCTCAAACATTAATTTGACTTGATATATTGAGAGTTGTGATTTGATTGTTCGAAAAATCTAATTCGTGTTCGAAATATCACTACTCTCAACTTATTGAGTCAAATTGATGTTTGAGAACATGAATATAATCAAGAGAATTTAAAAATATATATATAAAAGTTAGTTTCACGTTAATCCGAGGTCGTTTAGTCCATCAACCGGTTCGTTTGGTCCATCAGCCATTTTTGTACAAAACTGACTATAGGTCAAACGATCTCAGATTGATATGAAACTAGCTCCTCTATATTCATCTAATTCTCCTAATTATATCCACACCCTCAAACATTAATTTGACCAAATATATTAAGAGCAGTGATTTTTTAAATACAAATTCGATTGTTCAAAAAATTCAATTCATGTTTAAAAAATCACTACTCTCAATATATTGAATCAAATTGATGTTTGAGAGTATGGATATAATTAAGAGAACTAACTATACATATAGGAACTAATTTCATATTAATTCGAAGTCGTTTGGTCTATCAACCAATTTTGCCTTCCTATGCCCTAGCAAAATCAATTGATAAACTAAACGATTTCGGATTAATATGAAATTAGTTCCTATGTGTATGATTAGTTCTCCTGATTATATCTATGTTCTCAAACATCAATTTGATATAATACATTATGAGTAATGATTTTTTGAATACAAATTAAATTTTTTAAAGAATCAAATTCGTGTTTAAAAAATCACTACTCTCAATATATTGGGTCAAATTGATGTTTGAGGGCGTGGATATAATCACGAGAACTAACCTTATACATGAGAACTAATTTCATATCATTCTGAAATTGTTTGATTTATTAATCATTTTTATCTAAAATAAATATTAATTAAAAAAAATAATCGATTGTTTTTTAAAATTTTTTCGTTCTTCACAGCGTGAGAGCATAAGAAAAACGATTTGACTCATGAAATCAATCGATTGATGATTTTTCACTAGTCGATTGATAGAGATAAAATTGAAAATAGATATATAATTTTTCAAAACTACTCTATGTAATTTAGTTATTTCATAAATTTAACTTTGCGATTTAAAAAATTACTGAAAAATTATGATCTTTGAAATTTAAGAGTTTATATTAGATTGATCTGAATTAACTATCGATCGAGCAAAGACTGAGCTGTTGGAGGGAGTGGATGTGTTAAATATTGAAATTTAGGATGGGCTGAATGTAAAATTTTGAAAATTTAATGGCTAGGTTAGAATTGGCAACAGATAGAGGGCCTTTTTGCAAAGTTGCCTAAACTTGAAAGCCCTATTTTCTTCTCACAAAAGGGGCTCTCCTCCTCGAAACCGTCTCAACCCCACTCTTACCTCGATCCCTCTTTACTTTGCATCATCACCGCCTCATCATCACCAGCCGACCGTTAGTGTCCCTCTTCCCGATCCTCCAATTATTGCAAGCACCAACCAGTTCTTTTGCACACGTCGATCCACGCCTTTGTTGTTGGGGCAATCTATGGTCCGGAGTGAGCATGTGTTTTGATGTTTGGGCAAAGAGTTTAAGTTAGGTTTACCTTTGTGGTTTGATATGTGTGATTGAGTTTGCAGGACTTGGTGAGTCACACATGGAGGACATATCCGAGGGACGAGAGTCGAGGGAAGAGGACTCCAAGGGCAAGCCGGATAGTGGACTTCCAAGGGCACACGTGAAGGGTGGCATGGAGGCAAACCGAGGGCTTGTGTGCGCATCCGAGGGACGATAGCCGGTGGAAGAGGACTTCAAGGGGCAAGCCAAGGGAGCGTACTTGAAGGCATACGTGAAGGAGGGTCTTCGGAGTTAGGGAGAGTGAATTTGTAAGCTGGGCAGTCGACTGGGGATGGATCAGTCGACTGCTAGTGGGAAAACTCGAAGTCACAGAAATATCAGTCGATTGGTCCCAGACCAGTCGACTGATCAGGTCAAAAATCTAACCGTTGAGTTAGCCGTTGGCTGGTTGTTGCGGTGGGATCAGTCGACTGCCCGACTAGCAGCGCCTAGTTCAGCCTTAAGGCTCTATTTAAGAGAGCTTCGTTTTGGCTGAGAGGTTTGACGAAATCAGCTTGGTTAGAGCTCATTAGTAGTCTTTGTACTCAGAGGTGTTGTTTGGGATTGTGGCGAGGTTTCTCCACCCACAAGGAGCTACACGAGCTAGCCAGAAGTCATCCGGGGAGTCATCCACCGACTGATCGGGATCGTCCACCTTATGGACAGCCATGGAGTAGGAGCGTCATCTCCGAACCACGTAAACGGTAACGTGTTAACGTTTGATTGTTTACATTGTTTATAGTTCTGCTTGCACACGCTAACATTGTAGGTAGAAAAATCGAGAAAAGCTATTCAACCCCCTCTAGCTTGACGGTTACGGTCCTAACAAGTGGTATCAGAGCGAGGTGCGCTCATCTACGGACTAACTGCCGAGAGAGCAAGGAAGCTAGAGAAAATGGCACGTGATGAACGCTTAGGGGATGACATCAACATTCCACCTCCTTACAACCGAGAGAGTTTTGAGTATTGGAGGATGCGGATAGAGGTATGGTTTAATATGGATTGGGATTTAATGATCGCACTAAAATATCCATTTGAAGCTCCAAGAGATAAGCATGGGAAGAAGCTTCGACCAAGGTATTGGATCAAGGAGCAACAAATACAATCGAAGACAAATGAGAAGGTAATTTCAATATTGCTTAAGGTTTTGCCTAATGACATAATTAGTAGTGTAGGTGAATACAAAAATGCACATGAATTATGGAGCAAGATGTTAGCCTTTTATAAAAATCCTACACAAGCTCAATTAGTGGAAGAGCCCAAGGAGGTGAGCTTAATGGTCCAAGAAGAGAAGGAGGACCAATCGGATGAAGAAAGAAGTTCAACATCCAAAGAAGAAGAGAAAGAGGAAAAGAAAAAAGAGGCATCCATCTCCTCAAGTGAAGTGGCACAAGAAAGCAAAAGATCATCCACTTCATCAAGGGAAGAAGAAGAGGTCTCCACTTCAAAGATTGAGGGGGAGGAGAGACCACCCTTGATACCAGAGCAAGAAGAAGCTCCCACCTCCACCAAAGCGAAGTCAAAGGAGCACATAATTTGCTTTGGGTGTAATCAAAAGGTACACTACAAGGACAAATGTCCATTGGGTAAGAAAAAGAGGTAAACTCTAAACTCAATTCAAGTAATTTGAAAACTAACATGAGTTGTAGGGATGGAGCAAAAAAGGATAAGAGGAATATAAGGTGCTTCACGTGTGGAGAGCTAGGACATTACCACACCAAATGCTCAAGAAAAGGAGAACTCAAGAAATTGGAGTACTTGAGGAAATGGGAGAAGAAGGAGAAGAAGAGAAGGTCACATCAAGGGGGAGCTACAAGGGTAAGGGAGGTAATCCCTAACCTTAAGTTTATATGTAATTCAAATTTAAACTCCTCCATGCATGATAGAAATAATGTCAATTATTTATCCATGCATAATTTTGGATTTAAATATCATGATAGGAGTAGGGTTAATATTGTAGATCAAAACCCTAGGGAAATCATGCATCATTATAAATCCAAGACTTTTGGACCTAAAGATTAAGGTATTAATCCCAAGAAGGGAAGACACATGCCTAGAATGGGTAGGTCTAGGAATGTCCAAGGGGGACATGTTGATTCTAGGTTTGAGAACCTAGAAAGGAAAAATCAAGCTTTGAGGAACAAAGTTTAATAGGTTAGAGAAAACCCTAGATAGATTCACTATTAGATCTAAGGGTTTAGGTATGGTGTTAGGTGGTTTAAAACCCAACCATGATAAATCGGGTCTAGGATACCGGTCTAAGTTCTCCAACACCAATGGAAAGAAATATGCTAGGGTAGCATATGATTATGGCAAGGAGGGGAAGTTCAAAAATGGCAAGGGGTGTCATTTAATGGGAAAAAGAAAGACTTAACCAAGGACAAGGTGTCTAAGGTTAAGAAGGTTAAGTTTGTAAGCCAAGAGTTACCGGAGGTACACCGGTGTGACCTAGTGGTTGTTGAGTCACCTAGGGAGGTGGCTAAGGCTATGAGCTCAAGGGGGAGCTCTAGGAGTCTTTGGGATCCATGGTAAATAGATCTCGGGAGGTTTCTCTCGGAGATCTAGATGAACCATGGAGTGTGCCAAAAGAGTTGGAGACGGATTTGAGTCTCAATTCTTTGGGATTTGGCACAATGAGTTTGAGTTTCAGGCATGGAAATATAACATTGGGGTCATAAAGCATGAGAATTGGTTTTTGATGTATAAATGTCATATAAATCAATGCTAGGGATGCATTGTGGGTTGGTAGGGCAGTGACTTCAATGGAAGACCAAAACTAGGACTTTAGGTCAAGGTTCAATTGAACCATTTAGCTAGTTTTGAATTTTGTGTCAATCTTGGGATTGGTGATAGATACATGTGTGAGTGTATTTTTCTCAAGAAGACGCGGGTACCACAAACCTCTTCACAAAATTTGGAAATTTTTGGAGATTTGTGGAATTTCTGGTGCATTTCTGAAATTGGGTCAGAAATGTTGAAAATTAGTTTTTCAGAGTGCCAGTCGACTGGTCCGGGGGCAGTCGACTAACCTGGGCTGAATTGGTTTTCAGCAATCGAAAAGTGTCCAAATGATGTAAAAAAAGTGTATGAGAGTTAGTACACTGTGTTTATGATCATTCAAGGTTAAAAGATCCAATAAAGGGGGAATTGTTGGAGTCTTGTTGATGTGTGACAAAGGAGGAGAAGTGTTGGATTTAAGTGGGAAACCAAACACGCCTTTGCAAGAAATCTTAGGTCTAGGGGAAGCCTAGGTAAAGGGGGAGCATTGTTGCTCGTTTGGTGGGGTAAGGGGGACCTTGGAGAGGTTCTTAAAATGCCTTTGTAAGTCCAATATGTTGGTGCAGTTTGCACTAACGGTCAAACTCGGGTTTTGATGTATGACAAAGTGGTTAAAGTTAGGGTTGTTGGTTTTTAACCTCTTTACTAAGTGTGCAGGGTTGAAAGACTTAGGACCAGACACCAGGCTGAAGTCCAGGATGGTTGAGACCTGGCGGGAAGTCCAGTTGGGTCCGCGGGACCTGACAACTGGCTGAAGACCAAGTTGGTTGAGACTTGGCAGGAAGACCAAGGTGGTTGAGCCTTGGCAGGAAGTCCTGGTGGGTCAAGAAGTCAAGTAAAGCTGCACAAAGGGTAAGTGAGGTAAGTCACTGGAAGAGCGAACCAGTGAGGACGCGTTTCCCATCGAGGGAACAGCAGGCGTCGGTTCGACCTAGGGCTCCATTTTGGAGACCAAAGTCAGAACCAAGACAGCTGAGGCTATACAAATCTAATAAGTTATTATGTTATGCTGTTTTGGACTAACCCTGGATGCAGGACCGAAGGACTGTGTATCTGCAGCTCAGAGAACCTCAAAGGAGTGAGGCAGTAGCTGAGCAGGGCGCCCCGGATATTCCGGGCGCCCCCAGAGTCAACCCAAGTCAGCAGACCAAGAAAAAGCCCCGACAGCAGCATTTCGGGGCGCCCCGGATGTTCCGGGCGCCCCGCGCGCTCCGGGCGCCCCCAGTGCCACCTCACTGCCAGCTGCCGAAGCTCGCCCTAGCGAAGCCAAGGAGATGAGGCTTTGACCGGTCAACCCGGGCGCCCCGCGCGCTCCGGGCGCCCCGGTCAAAGCAGATCCCGAAGATTAAGAGATCAGGCTTGACCGAAGGGTGCAACGGATCGAACGCCACGTGGGGGGCGCCCCGAGCATCCCGGGCGCCCCCAGCCCTATATAAAGGGCCCTCGACCCTCTTCTTAAAGACAACACTTCTTCCAACGCCTCAAAGTTCTTCTACGCTCGCGCCTTGCTCCGGAAACGCTTCACTTCGAGCCGACGACGTCCTGCTGCCCCGAAAGAGTTGACCTACTCCGGACGTCGGTAAAAAGAAGAATTTTTTTAATACTTTATTGCACTTAATTACTTGAAAGTGTGGGGTTGTCACACTTTCAATTCTTTTGTACTCGCCTACTCTATCGAGGTTTCCCGGTAGAGAGTTTTAGTGGATTGCCCAACGGAAATGTCCGAGGGACCTGGGCCTTCGAGTAGGAGTCGCCGAAGGCTCCGAACGAAGTAAAAATCGTTCATGTTTGTGTGTTCGTTTTTCGTTTCTTTCATTTCCGCTGCGCACGCTTTTTAAAGCGCCCTGATTTTTTTTGAAAAAGTCACGTGATTCACCCCCCTCTCACGTGCATCGATCCTACAAGAAATCTTAGGTCTAGGGGAAGCCTAGGTAAAGGGGGAGCATTGTTGCTCGTTTGGTGGGGTAAGGGGGACCTTGGAGAGGTTCTTAAAATGCCTTTGTAAGTCCAATATAGGGGGAGCTTTGGAGAGGTTTTAAAAAACCCATTTTGGTAAAAATCCTAAATTTGTGGGGAGGTTAGGTGTGGGGATGCCTTGTGATAGGATTTATGCATATTTGCTATTTCTTTTCCCTAACTTAAACGTATTGCCAATCATCAAAAAAGGGGAGATTGTTGGGGCAATCTATGGTCCGGAGTGATAATGTGTTTTGATGTTTGGGCAAAGAGTTTAAGTTAGGTTTACCTTTGTGGTTTGATATGTGTGATTGAGTTTGCAAGACTTGGTGAGTCACACATGAAGGACATATCCGAGGGACGAGAGCCAAGGGAAGAGGACTCTAAGGGCAAGCCGGGAAGTGGACTTCAAAGGGCACACGTGAAGGGTGGCATGGAGGCAAGCCGAGGGTTTGTGTGCGCATCCGAGGGACGATATCCGGTGGAAGAGAACTTCAAGGGGCAAACCAAGGGAGTGTACTTGAAGGCATACGTGAAGGAGGGTCTTTGGAGTGAGGGAGAGTGAATTTGTAAGCTGGGCAGTCGACTTGGGATGGATCAGTCGACTGCCAGCAGGAAAACTCGAACTCATAGAAATATCAGTCGACTGGTCTGGGACCAGTCGACTGATCAAGTCAAAATTCTAGCCGTTGAGTTAGCTGTCGGCTTGCTGTTGCGGTGGGATCAGTCGACTGCCCTGGGGGCAGTCGACTGGCAGCGACTAGTTCAGCCTTAAGGCTCTATTTAAGAGAGCTTCGTTTTGGCTGAGAGGTTTGACGAAATGATCTTGGTTAGAACTCATTAGTAGTCTTTGTGCTCAGAGGTGTTGTCCGAGATTGTGGCGAGGTTTCTCCACCCACAAGGAGCTACACGAGCTAGCCGGAGGTCATCCGAGGAGTCATTCACCGACGGATCGGGATCGTCCACTTTACGGACAGCCGTGGAGTAGGAGCGTTATCTCCGAACCACGAAAACGGTAACGTGTTAGCATTTGATTATTTACATTGTTTATAGTTCCGCTTGCGCATGCTAACGTTGTAGGTAGAAAAGTCGAGAACAACTATTCACCCCCCTCTAGCTTGACGGTCACGGTCCTAACATTTGTTCCCCATCATGCAACACCACCCTCACTCAGATCGCCAACATTGATCTGCCCTTTTTCTCTCGCGATCTTACAAACTCTATTAGGGATCAATGGACCGGCTAGAGGGGGTGAATAGATGGTCACCCACGTTTCGCATCGGTTCTTCCTACAATGTCAGCATGCGGAAGCAGATATACAAATAACACGAATAAACAAATGCTAACACAAATCGTTTACGTGGTTCGGAGATAAAGTTCCTACTCCATGACAGTCCATAAGGTGGGCGATCCCGATTCGTTAGTGGATGAGTCCCCGGAAGACCTCCGGTTAGCTCTTGTAGCTCCTTGTGGGTGGAGAAACCTCGCCAAAACTAGCACAAGACCTCTGAGCACAAAGACTACTAATTGGCCTTTAACTAAAGCCAATTTCGTCAACCCTAGCCAGCCAAACCGAGCTCCCTTAAATGGAGCTCGTGGCTGAACTAGCCGTTACCAGCCGACTGGTGTCGACACCAGTCGACTGGTTCACCCGAATTCGAACGTTATAACCCAACGTTTGAATTCCCAGCCGACACCAGTCGATTGAAGATCAGTCGACTGATCTTTCTGTGTCAACTAACAGTCGACTGATCCAAGCATCAGTCGACTGCCCAAATCCTTAACCTAGGGCTTCCCTTCCCGAGTACAATTCTCTTAGAACTTGGATCCTCACAACTCAGTTAACTCTTCACCTAGCAACCTCGACCTGTTACCTTCAAGCTTTCTTCGACTTTGGCTCTCGTCCCTCGGATGCATACGAGCCCGCTACTCGTCCTCATGTCATCCTTCGCGTATGCCACGAAGTGCGCTTCCCTCGACTCATTGTTCTGCTTTATCCACGATCCTCGGATGCATATAAGCCCACGGCTTGTCTCCTCATGCCATCCTTCACCGGACCCGAAGCCGTCCAACTAAACCTATGTATATCCTACATACCTGCACACTCACATATACATATCAAATACAAGGGTAAACCTAACTTAAATATTTTCCCCAAACATCAAAACATATGATCACTCCGGACCATAGATTGCTCCAACAAACTCCTCAAGCTATTGCTCGATCGAGGCCAAGCTCTCGATCCATCGCCACGGGTGCCATTATTTGCAATCGAGAATCCGATCATGCCAGGTCTATGCAGAGGTTCCACGCCAAGCATCACAGGTGAGATTTTAGATGCATCGAGTGGATCAGACTATTAGTAATTCTGGTATAGACTTGCTTGGGTCTCGAATCTTGGATGGTTTGTCGGTTGGCTTGAATAAAAAATAGTGAGTATGCATGGGTGGTGTGAACGAGGTGCGGATTCTGATTGTAGGTTTTGTTTGGAATTGTTGTGGTGTTGGGATAGGTTTCTCTTGGTTGTAGATCTTTGGATGAATCTTGTTTTTCTGCTTTGTTTTTTATTCTTGCCATGAGCGTGATGAAATGAGCATTTTGTTTTGGGGATTGAGATGAGTTTCCTTTTTCATTCCTTTGTTTTGGTTATGAATTGGATGTGAATATTTGGAGTTGTCTTGGAGCTCACAGTTGGGATGAAAATTCTATAGGAATTGCTACTCATTGATAGCTGTTGTATTGTAGAAAGGTTCTGGTTAGTTTAGAAATGTTTGGGGTGAGTTTAGCTTAGTTGTTGGGAATTTGTTTGAACAGATTTATCAATAGGGATGTAGAATTTGATTTTGGGACGAGTTGTGGATGAAGCTAACTTTGAGCTCATGATTTTATTCTGTTGTAGATGATTTTTGTTCTAAGAGTCGGGGTCTTGAGATGGTTTTCCTGTGTATTTTGGTTTATTTGATTTTGGTGTGTTTGGGTTATAGGATACCAATGCTGGACTGTATAGGGTTTTGGTTTGAGACTGCTGGCTGTGAAGTACATTATAGTGTGTGTGTGTGTTGGGGGGTAGTTAAGTGAATAGTTAACTAATCATATATACCTTTATTAATTAGGATAATCTTTGGATTAGTTGGATTATTAATTAAGTAATGTGTTGATTAACTAATTAATAGCTTATATAGTTGAGAAGGAATGCATAATTGTTTTGAATTTATTTAAATAAATGTTATAATTAGGATTTATCCTAATTTCGTTTAGCTAATTTATTAATTTTATAAATAGCTAAACTTAGTCTTTGACACAAGACTTTTGACTCGCACAGTTGATTGTGGGAGTTTCACTTCGACGTATGGACTTCGTTTATGAGGCGGATACTTTCTTTTGATTCTATAGCTTATTTACCTTTAAATGCATGATTGTTCTCTATCGAAGTAGGTTGCTTTACCTTGAATCTATATTGTTTGCTTTCCTATTTGGTATTTATTCTTCGTTTGATCTTTGAGAGAAAATTCTAAATTTTTAGTTATACAATCTCGACTTTTATTTTTCTGATCCAAAGAGTACCACTGGTATGCATGTACTTCAAAAATATCATGTGATCTATCTAGGATTTGGTTGACATTAGATATATCCTACCTACTAGATTAGTTGCATATATAGTTGTTATGTTTCTGGTTTGGGTGCATGTGTTGCTTATTGACTCGGTTGACTTGATCTTGGTTGTGCATATTGATATCATGTACCATATTGCATTGTTGCATACTGGCGGTCATCGGTTTCATTGTGGTTAAGCTCGTCGTCAGTCATATAGTGGTCTGCCCACTCAACCACTCATGGGTAGTAGTAGTTGTCAGAGTGTGAATGACTGCCCTGTCATACTACTCTCAACCACTCATGAGTAGTGATAGTTCTTGGAGTGGTAGCCGATAGTGACACCCCCTCCAATATTTCTGAGGGATAGGTAGAGCGGTTGTGCTCCCCCGTTGGGTACTAGAGCGGTTGTGCACCCCTTCCTCAAGTTAGAGGTTGTTCCTCCTTATTTTTGGGTATTAGAGCGGTTGTGCTCCCCTGGGCTCTTTGATACAAAGCGATTCTGCTTCCCCTTGTATTGGGGTTCGGGATTGAGATTTTTCTCCCAGCATCTTGTCCACTCGACCACTCATAGGTGATGGATCTGCGAGTGCGTATAATTGTCACAACTCTTGCCTGATCGACCTCGCAGATATGTGTGATGATTGTAGATTGGTGTATAGAGGTGACACATATCATTGCAGCATTTGCATACAATACATTTTGCATTTGTTTGAGTTATGATTGTTGTACTTGATTGACATGCATATACCTTGTTTCCATCTGTTTTTATTACCTTGTTTATTGTCAAGTTTCCGGTTTAAATTTGTTTATTATTTTTCTAGAGATGTTATTTTATTTCTGTAACGGGCGTGTCGATATTTTATCGTTCGGTTGTAAACTAGTACTTATGTCTTGGATTTTTGATTTATTTGCATCTACTTTACGGAGTTTAAGTTATTTATTATTTGAATATTAATAAATTGGGTAAATATCTTGTGTTTATTTCTTCTATTATTGTCAGTCGTTTGTGGCTATGATTATGATATGGTATGAGATGATGTAGTATGAATTTCATATTATCCGTTGTATAGAGAAAATACTGTTCAATTTTCGAACAAGCATAGACCTTCAAAGAAGACGTGACAGTATAACCATTTTAATCTCAATTTTAACCTCTGTTTGACTAATGACCATTTTAATCTCTATTTTAACCTCTGTTTGATTTTTTGATCAACCAGACAGGCCACGTTACATGAGGTAATGTAATGTCAAAGTATTATTATGTGTAATTTTAAAGTTTGCGATTATATTTATATTTTTTTATTGGTTGGAAAAAATATTAGATATCTGAATTTAAAAAAAAAATTGAATTTGGCGATTATAGTTGGGGTGGGTTTCGTTGTGTTATAGTATTTTGGACGATCAAAAAAAAAAGTTGAAATTTGATTGGAGGAGTAACTAAAAGCAATGATATTTGAATCAATCCATATTTACTAGAAAAATAACAAGAAAATGAGTCCATATTACTTCAAATATCGACAACTACTACACTTCACAAGATCAACAAAGCCGAGATGGCTTACAGGAAACGCCTCCCTCCGGCCTCCATTTCGATGCCAAAAACGTCATCTTTTTCAAGGAGCATCACAAAATTCTGAGATCGCGGGCGATCTAGGAACATAAAATCTCACTTAAACGGGGGGGAAAAAATCTGAGATTTCTTTTGTTTTACTCGTCATTTGAAGGCGGAGTCGAAACAGGAATCGTTGAGGTCGGCGGCGAAGAGGGCGGAGAGCTGGCCGTGGAGCATCCCCAAGTCATCGCCGGTGAAATCGAGGTAGAGCTGGTACGCCTCGTCGGAGATCTCGTCCGCAGCCACCACCTCGTTAGACCCCGACGAGTCCACGTCCATCCCCGCCGCCGCCGTCGGAGGCGGCTGCGGCCCGGATGTCACGCAGCTCTTGCTCTCCGCCTCCTCCGGCAGGCGCCGCTGCCGGAAGGAGGTCCCGACCTCGGAGTTCCAAATGCGGAGGAAGAAGTCCTCGGGCTGGGAGGAGGACGCCACTGGCGCCGCATCTATGGCGGAGGCAGGGGAGGAGGAGACAGCGGAGGCGCTGGCAGAGAAGAGGAGCGACTCGCGCGAGAGGCGCGCTTCGGCTTCAAGTCGGGCGCTCTCCCACTGCGCCATGTGGCTGCCACCGATACCAGTGGCGGCGGGTAGCAGGTGGTGCTGGTGGCGTTGGAGGTGGAGGCGTTTCTTGAGGTGGGTGTTCCAGTAGTTCTTCACCTCGTTGTCCGTCCGTCCCGGCAATTGCGCCGCAATCGCCGACCACCTGCTCGGCGAAATGCTCATGAGAAAGAGAACAAAAACACACAAAAATCCAGATCAACACGAAGACGCCATTAATCGAGATGTTACAACACGACCACAATTAATTCGCACCCATCGAATCAAATCAGAAAAAAACAAACAAAAGAAACAGAGCAAGTCCTAATTCCAAGCGCCGGCATTTAATACTTTCCGTACTCTGCGTTTGTTCATCGATGGACACTATGCGTCCTGTCCAGAATTAATCAAGAACACGGAAGAAGAAGAAGAAGAGATTGAAATGTTTACTTGTTGCCGAGGATGGCATGGAGCTGGATGATGGACTTGTCTTCCTCGACGGTGAAGGGGCCGCGCTTGATGTCCGGCCGCAAGTAGTTTGCCCACCGCAGCCTGCAACTCTTCCCGCACCGAAGCAGGCCTGCCATTAATGATTTCAGTGAGCTAAAAATCACAACTTTTTTACAGCAAAATTTGATCTTTAAGGAGGCGGCGGCGAATGTAACGGACCCGCGAGCTTAGGGAGGGATCGCCAGCTGCCATGGCCGTGGGCCTTGATGTAGTCGACCAAAATCTTGTCTTCCTCCGGCGTCCACGGCCCCTTCTTCAGCCCCTGCTTGTCGCAGCACGGAGTTCTTCCCATTCCCACCGAATTCAAACCCCGCAAAGAAGAGGAAGGAGGGGAGTATTATGAGGCTCTGCGAATCTTGGGCAATAAATGAGAGGATGAGGGGGATATAATGAGTCTGGGAGCAGGCAGCAGAACACAACTCCGGTGGCTCATTAAATGAGATGGGGGAGCAAGAGGACGACGCAAACACAGAAAAAGAAATGCAAGAAAACGCAAGGGAAAAAGATAACAGTGGGGGAGTGCTGGATGATATTGATTCGCATGCACAGGGAAAACAGTGGAGTTAATGCGCTGCCATGACATATGACATGGGAAGGAGTCGGCGAGGGGACTGCTCCAGTGTCCTGAGAAGAGAAGAGAAGAACAGAGTCATGAAATGGAGAGTGCAGTGGAGTAAATGCCAGAGCAACGTCGCCTGTCTGTGCACTCCACGTCGTCGCTCCTGCATGCTCAATTGGACCTGACGATGTGCGTTTCTTTGATTCTGTGTCAGATGAGAGAGTTATCAATACTCGACAAATCTTATCGTAATCTCTGTTTATTTATATCACATACTATAATAGATGAGTTTCACGTAGGTCAAGTTTACAGTTGCTCCATACTACAATGCAATGCAATACAAATTAAGGTTCTGAAACAAAAGGATTAATTGCCCATTCAATTACTAATTTGAATAGATAATTCTCTAGTGGCTAGGAGGGGTTGACAAATCCTTGTTGAATTGTCTTTCCACGCAAAAGGACTTGACAATCCTTTTCTCAAACTTGTGAATTGACAATCATAAATTCCTTACAAAAAAAATATAACAGAATATATATGATTGCTTAACAACTTGGGTCAGGCAGCATTATATTACAAAGCTGCCAGGCAGTGCCATTAATATATGATCGCGCAAAGAAGAAGGGCTGAAAGCCAGTCAATGATCGCCACGTACGCGTTGCTCGACTTGGCGATCGCGTTGTCTAAGTGGCAGCTACGTGTTTCCCAGAAACAAATTAAACGAAGTGGATAGATGAATTAATTTGTCCTTAATTTTACTTTGTTTCCTTCTGATCAGCTAAGCTTCCTCCATCTACTGATCCGTGCAGCTAGCTTTCTCTTCTTTCCTCCCCGGCCCTCCTCTCTCATCCCAAGTAATCGCAGCATTAACCATACTAAATGTTCAGTCATGTTTGTAGACCTCCTAATTGGTCTGAATTGTGCTTCGCTATTTCCCAACTCTCGGTGTCAGAATCCACAAAGATATATGTCAATATCATGTAAACATAAGTCTGAGAGAATGCCATTAAATTGAAGAATTCTATTACCAAGTAATCATAACCAGAGACCAGAGAATTACCTCCACCTCCTATTAGGAGTAATATGTAGGATTAAATCTATGTGGATAGACTCAATCCAATTAAGATTATATGGATGAACTAAATCTGTATAAGATGAGCCTCCGCTTGATTAATACATAATTAATTATCATTAAAGAATAAATCCTCAATTAAGTGATCTAATATTTGATTGTATATAAAAGAGTTTGGAGATTCAATATGTAAATCCATATACCTTGATGGGGTTGAGCATCCCATGGTTGATACGCGGACTGAAGAAGCTATGTGTCAAGACCCATCGAGTGTGAACGATTCTCTCAGACTCCCGAGATCTCCTCAGGAAAGTAGACTCCCGAGACCTCTTCCGGAAGATAGACTTCCGAGACCCCCTCGGGCAGACCTACTCTTGAGACCTACTTAGGAGGATGGATCCCCAAGGTCACCCCGGGAAGATAGACGCCCGAGGTCACCTCGGGAGGATAGATCCTCAAGCTCACCTCGGGGAAGACAGATGCCCGGGACCCTCCCGGGCCAAAGGACCCCAAGATTGTAAGATCGTAGATGTCCGCTAGAGGGGGGGTGAATAGCGTTTCTTCGAAGTTTTCTTCCTACACGGTTAGTCTGCGCAGCGGAAATAAACATAAACAAAACTAACAATGAAGAACAAACGCAAACAACCTGGTTTTACTTGGTATCCACCCCGGTCGGGTGACTAATCCAAGAATTCTTCGGTGGATCAACCCCCGGATAACCTCCGGCTAGATCTGTCGCTCCTTATGGGTGGAGAAACCTCGCCACAGCACCTCGGACGCTCTTTGATCACAATAGACTAATAACCCACTTTGTCCAAGTGAGTTTCGTCAAAGAGAATGGTAGGAAACGAGCCCCTTCAAATAGGGCTCGAATCTGAAACAGCCGCTTACCAGTCAACTGCCCCTGGGGCAGTCGACTGGTCCCACTCAGATTTGACCGTTACAGTACAACGTTCAAATCTTGCCAGCTTGTTCCAGCCTACACCAGTCGACTGCCCCTGGGGCAGTCGACTGGTACATACCTAAACCTAGGGTTTTACTCACGAGTACAAGTCTCTCCGCACTCAAACCCTCCCGGCTTAGTCTCTGAGTACAAACACTCATACTCAGCCCCTCACAACCCAGTTGACTCTTCACCAGCAGCCTTGACTGTTGCCTTCACGCCCTCTTCATCTTCGGCCCTCGTCCCTCGGATGCGCACGCAAGCCTCCAGCTTGCCTCCATGCCACCCTTCACGTACGCCTCGAAGTCCGCGTCCCTCGGCTCATCAACTCTATTATCCAACGGTCCCTCGGATGCGCACGTAAGCCTCCAGCTTACCTCCATGCCATCCTTCACCCGAAGACGTCAACCAAGTCCATGTGTACCTGTACACCTGCATACTCATGTACACATATGAGAACAACACAAATTCTAACTTAACCAGATTGCCCACACATCAAAATATCATGATCCTCCAGATCATCTCAGGGCCGATTGCCCCAACAATCTCCCCCTTTTTGATGTGTGGCAATATGTTAAGTTAGGTAAACATATAGCAATAATAATAGCAAAAGCAATTGAAATTCAAGCATAACACACAAGAGGCAAACTCCCCCTTAACCTATGCTTTCTCCCAAATTTCAATTCTTATTGCTAATCCCAAGTTAAGTTCTCCCAACTTAACTCTAAAGTTGTATAACCAAACCTAAGTTAAGTTTCAACCCAAACCTAACTTAACACCCAAGTTCTCCCCCTTTGACACCATCAAAAGATTGCCCCAAGCAACCCTACTCTAGGTGCCAACTAGAACTTAATCCTATTTCTGAAAAAAAAAACTTCAGAAGTCACACAAACCCATTCTGTCCACACGACCAGTCGACTGCCCCCAGGGCAGTCGACTGATACGCCAGATTTCAGAATTTTAGCCGAAATTCAGAAACTAATAAAAAATTCCAGAAAATCTGGAAAAATGTGAAACTTTGCAAGCACGATTGTTAAGGTATTCCCTACTCTAGAAAAATTTGGTTCATGAAAAACATCAACCGTGCTTGACTTTTGGTACAAACTCTAAAGTTCTTAAATCATGTAAACTTTGTATCAAGGGTGACCTCCACTCATGATATCCTATACTTTGCACTTTCTATCAACTCCCATTGACATTTAGAATGGTTCCAACTCCCCCTTTTTCATATAGACAAGAGCCCCTTTTCTTTTTCTTTTAAGTCTAGATGACCATCCCTTTTATACATATCACCCTTATTGACTTCCAATCAAACCATGTTAGATAACAAAATACCATATTATGAACATATGTAGAATGATCACAAAATCAACATTCATTAATACTTCAACATATCCAAGCAATATTCAAAATGACATCTAGTCATGATAACACTTTCATACCTCCATAGAAACACAGGAAGACAAGTCATATGTCATAAAAGCAACAAAATGAAGTAATACAAAGAACCTAAAGTAGTACCTAGGGCCAAGGCCCTGAAATCATCCATATAAATACAATCATCAGAAAATGAAGCGTTTGAGATGTATAATGAAACATCAAGAAAAACACTCTCAACACTAAAACCCAACAACTACATCATCTGATCAGAAGTACATATGGTCATCACCGTCTGGAGGAGGAGGAGGAGGAGGGGCCTGATATGCTAAATCTCATCGCTGCATCATCACATACATGTCCTCCTGCTTGGTCATGAATCCCTGACAGAAGTCTGTGAGGCCCTGCACCTCCCTCTGTGTCGCCGCCTGGCCCTGCTGGAGGCTCTGAACATCCCCCTGGATGGTGTGAACATCCTCATGGAGCCCATGAACATCCTCACAGTACTGAGTAAACTCTGTGCGGGTGACTAGCTCGGTAGGCTCCTCATCTGCACCAGCGGCCTCTGGTCGCTCCCTTCAAACAAATGCTCCCTGTCTACTCTCAATCCCTGCCAAGGATAATTGGCGTGTGCCAATCTGATCGTAATCCTTGGACAGGTGCCGGACCTGACCACTGGTGACACGAATGCCAAATCATAGCTGGAAGAACTCCGTCAGCATATGGCAGAAAGGCATATAAATTTTCCCATTCACACTCTAGGAAAAATGACAGATCGAGGCAAATGCATGCAAGGACACATCTATATCCAATCGTCTCTCAAGAGCATACATCATCACTAAGTGAGGCAAACGAATCCTCACTCTCCCCTTATTGACAATGGGTAGGTTACACTCTACCACAATCTTATACAGAATATGGCTAGATGGACTCATGGGCTTTGCATCAAATGTACGCTCAGATTCATGTCGATGTTGTCTAAAGTAGTGAAGATGAATCTGATCAACAGTGATGTTTTGAAGCTCAAGTGGCTCAATGACATTGGGAAAATAGGTGTTGACATTGTTGGATGCCCTACACTCTAAGAAACTGGCTAAAATCATGGGTGTGAAAGGAATGGTGACACCGGTGACTCTTGATTCATAAATGTTATTGTCTGAATCAGTGCAAGTTAAATTTGCATAGAACTCCTTGCATAGATCAATGTTAATGTCATGTTGACAATAAACCAATTGTTCTATGCCAAAATGGGTCACCATCTCAATAATTTGTGACGCTTTATCCTCAAAATAGGATTTGTTGAGATACCGACATGGCAACACAACAAACTCATTTTCCTCGAACCACTTTTTGCACTCCTAACTCCTAAATATTGACTCCTCTGGAGCTTGGGGACCTGGTCGGGATGAACCCTCACCCCTAGACCTTTTAGACACAACCCTAATATCTCAAACACATGCATGCATACCAAGAAACCCCCAAAAGGAGAAAACACCAAAGAAAACATACACAAATCGTCATATTAGTATCAATATGAAGTCTAAATGGAGAAATGAACCTTAAATCATCATACCTCTTGACTGCTCTTTTCATGATTTCGGTTTTGAGACAATGGCTTGAGAAAAGCGGTTTTCCACCAACCCTAGAAGTAGATCGGAGTAAGAGGAGGCCTTAGGGAGTGATTATAGGGCTTGAGAGGAGCTTAGTTCGCAAGGGGAGTTGAGAGGAGGAGAAAATCGTCGGGAATGATCAGCCAAAACCCTAGGTTTGGCTTTCCCGGCGCGCCCTTTCCTTTTATAAAACCCGTGCACCAGTCGACTGCCCCTGGGCCAGTCGACTGGGCGAGAGTGTAATTACATTTTGTGGGTTTTGCCAGTCGACTGGCCTCCAGTCAGTCGACTGGTGTTTGATGTTCTAAATTTCAGTTTTTCAGCCCGAATTTCAGAAATACCTAACTAATTCCACAAATTCCCAAAAATTCTGAAATCTTGTGAGGAGATTTGTGGATCCTATATTTACTTGGAAAAAATATAATTTCAGTCAAGGTCATCCTAAATCCCATGATTGGTACAAATTTTGAGTTTCTCTAGAATGTATCATGAAACCCTTTCCCAAAAGTTCTAATTCGGACCTCACCTCGATGCTTTTTCCCATACTTATTCATAATCAATCCTTAGCATAGAGTTATATGGTATTTAGGCATTAAAATCGATTTTTCTCAATCAAAGCCCCAATTTCACCTTTTTCCTTATAATTTTGCTTTTAGTGTGCCAATTTTCTAGGATTAAGACTAACCTTAGCCTTTTAAACCTCTGAGCACACTCTATAGTCCTTTTCAATCCCCTAGAAGGAAATCACCTGAGATCCATTGACCATGGAACTCATTTTGGCTTCCAAAGCTCTCCCTTGAGCTTCTATCCCTAATTATCTCCCTTGGTAATTCTTCTACAAAGGCAAGACCACACCGGTGCTTCTCCGGTGCTTCTCCGGTGTTTCTTGACTTTCCACCATCACTTTCTTAACCCTATAAACCTTTTCCTTGGTCAAGTTCTTTTCTTTTCTTTTAAATGACTTTTCCTTGCCATTTTTCACTTTTTCTCTACCATAGTTATAGGGCATCCTTGAATATGATACTCGATCAACATTAGCCCTCCTAGAATGGTATCCTAAACCCGGCCTACCATTCCTATGATTTTGGTCCTTTGAGGTCATGTTCACATCCTTGGCTCCTTGAATAACTCTTCCTAGGTTTCTTTCCAATCGATCAAGTTTTGCTCTTAAAACTTGATTTTCCTTTTCTAACTTCCTAACCTTAGGATCACTAGATCTAATTTGATCACTTCTATGTTTGCCTATTTTGCTAGGCATGTTTCTTCCTTTCTGGAGTTTGTTCCTTGGTCCTTGTTCCTAGAGTTCCTAGATTTATCATGAAATATGGAATTGTTGGTGTTTTGGCATACAAAATTATTTCTATTATGATATTTAAAACCAAAAACACGCATAGGCAAGCAAGTGTTATCAATTCTATCATTCATACAAACATTTTGGGCATTCATTGAAAAGTTTGAAGCATGAGTAGAGTTAGAGGGTACCTTCCTTACCCTTGGTGCTCTCCCTTGATGAGTGCTCCTCTTTCTTTCCTCTTTCTCCCATTTCCTAAGATGCTCCATCTTCTTGAGTTCTCTACTTCTTGGACATTTTGTGTGATAATGTCCAAGCTCCCCACATGTGAAGCACCGAATTCTCTTCCCTTTATTTTGAACTTCCTCGTTCCTAAAATCCATATTAGATTTAAATTGAAAAGATTTGGGTTTAGAAATTACCTCCTTTTTACCTAGTGGACACTTATCCTTGTAGTGCCCCTTTCTATTACACCCAAAGCATACAATGTGTTCCTTTTTCTTCGCTTTAGTGGAGGTAGAGGATAGGTTGACTTTTTCTTCAACCTTGGATGAGGTAGATGCCTCCTCTTGTTCCGGTATGGAAGTGGGTCTCTCCTCCCCCTCAATCCTTGAGGTGGTGACCTCTTCCTCTTCTTGGTCTTCCTGGACTATTGTCCTTACTTCTTCGGGCTCTTAACCTCTTTGAATTGATGTAGGGTTCTTATGTACTTCTTCCAATTTAGACCATAACTCATAGGAATTTTTATAATTCCCTACATCACTCAAAATATTAGTAGGTAACATATCAACCAAAATATTGATTACCTTTTCATTTGCCCTTACTTGTTCTTGTTGCTCCTTGGTCCAACACCTAGGTCAGAGCCTCTTGCCGTGCTTGTCTCTCGGAATTTCAAAAGGGTCTTCAATCACCATTCTACACTCCCAATCCATCCCTAGCCAATTTTCCATCCTTGCCTTCCAATGGCCGAATTCTTCATGATTGTAGGATGGTGGTGTGTTGATGTCTTCCCCCAACTTATCTTCCATGTTTCCCTCTAGCTTTGCTTTGCTCCCTTGGCGGTTATTCCAATCAAGAGCGGTCCTAGCTCTGATACAACTGTAAGATCGTAGATGTCCGCTAGAGGGGGGGTGAATAGCATTTCTTCGAAGCTTTCTTCCTACACGGTTAGTCTATGCAGCGGAAATAAACATAAACAAAACTAACAATGAAGAACAAACGCTAACAACCTGGTTTTACTTGGTATCCACCCGGTCGGGTGACTAATCCAAGAATCCTTCGGTGGATCAACCCCCGGATAACCTCCGGCTAGACCTGTCGCTCCTTGTGGGTGGAGAAACCTCGCCACAGCACCTCGGACGCTCTTTGATCACAATAGACTACTAACCCACTTTGTCCAAGTGAGTTTCGTCAAAGAGAATGGTAGGAAACGAGCCCCTTCAAATAGGGCTCAAATATGAAACAGCCGCTTACCAGTCGACTGCCCCTGGGGCAGTCGACTGGTCCCACTCAGATTTGACCGTTACAGTACAACGTTCAAATCTTGACAGCCTGTTCCAGCCTACACCAGTCGACTGCCCCTGGGGCAGTCGACTGGTACACACCTAAACCTAGGGTTTTACTCCCGAGTACAAGTCTCTCCGCACTCAAACCCTCCCGGCTTAGTCCCTGAGTACAAACACTCATACTCAGCCCCTCACAACCCAGTTGACTCTTCATCAGCAGCCTTGACTGTTGCCTTCATGCCCTCTTCATCTTCGGCCCTCGTCCCTCGGATGCGCACGCAAGCCTCCAGCTTGCCTCCATGCCACCCTTCACGTACGCCTCGAAGTCCGCGTCCCTCGGCTCATCAACTCTGTTATCCAACGGTCCCTCGGATGCGCACGTAAGCCTCCAGCTTACCTCCATGCCATCCTTCACCCGAAGACGTCAACCAAGTCCATGTGTACCTGTACACCTGCACACTCATGTACACATATGAGAACAACACAAATCCTAACTTAACCAGATTGCCTACACATCAAAATATCATGATCCTCCAGATCATCTCAGGGCCGATTGCCCCAACCTCGGGGGAGTGGAGCCCGAGGATCATCCCATCCGGTGGCCCAACCTCAAGTAACCGTCCCCTTTTTTACGGATCTGCGAATAATTATCACCAATAATTATTAGATAATCATGACCCATAATATCCGGCCATTAAGGTCTTAATTATCGCAACGACCTAGATTTAATTACTGCAAGGGTCGTTACAAGGGTTATCCAGTAACTGACAACTGAGGGGACGTGGAGAAGAATGTGGGGACACGTGTGACCGCTGCCTCAGGTATATAAGGTATTCCAACCCCCAGGTAAAAGGTTATGCTCATCTTACTTATACTTCTCCTTAGTTTTTTTTTCCTTCCATATAATCGAGGGCTAACTTGAGCGTCGGAATGGGCTCCGCCGAAAAATCTCCGCCGTGTTCCCATTAACGCCCGTGTTAATCTCGCAGGGTGAGAGCTCTTTCTCTTTCGTCATCATCCTCGTAGACTGGACTTTGGTGACTGGCCGTCCGCATTGATTCCTTCCGGAACAAGTTTGGCGCAGTCTGCGGGAAACCTCAATCAAAGCACTAGAAGGAGCACCGATGGCAGAATCGGAGGGATAACTCATCACTCTGACGAAAAAGGAATTGGATCGCCTGGTGGCCAATGCTTTCAAAGGTGCGCTCAAACAACACCAAATCGAGCAGGCCACCTCACGGCGAGTGGCTTTTGGGCAAGGGGAGATCCCCAGGATCTCCACCTCGCAGCCTCAACACTGGAGATCTGTCTCACCACCGGTGAGACACACTGGAGCATCTCCTGTACACCGGCTGGATTTTCTGGGCGATTTGGAGAAGGCCAACTCAGTAGCCTCTAGCGTACTGAGGCAGGAAGAAGGACTAGGGAGGAGGGAGGAACCTAAGGTCTTCCAAAAAGCATCCTCTACTCCTTTCTCACTGGAGATCGTGGAAGATCCCATGATGAAGCAGTTCCACGAGCCTGGGATTGCCGACTACAATGGGAAGACGGATCCTGAGGATCACGTGTGTAAATTCGAGAATGCGACCCTTTTGCACCAGTATACAGACGGTGTTAAGTGCCGAGTGTTGTTGAACACATTGTCTAGAGCCACTTAGAAATGGTTCCAAAGACTGCCGTAGGGTTCCATAAACTCTTTTTTGGAGTTTAGAACCGCGTTCTTGCATCACTTTGTAAGTAGCCATCGATACCAGAAGACGGTGTTGAATCTCTTTGCCCTCAGGCAGAAGGCGAAAGAACCTCTGAAGGATTACATACAGAGGTTCAATTGAGTGGCGCAGGATGTGTCAACCGTGACATCGGAGATCCTGGTTAGCACCTTCACTCAGGATCTCTCCGAGGGAGACTTCTTCCGATCATTGGTGAAGATGCCGCCGACTAGCTTCGACGACTTGTTGGGGCACTCAATTAAGCATGTAAATGTCGAAGAAGTGCAGCAGACCCACCGTAAAGAACCAACCGGAGCTCCTGCGCCGATCCCGATCTGGTCAGAGAGAAAGGAACCACCAGCACCGGTCCGGGCGAAAGACTCTTGGTCAGAGAGAGATCACTGGGCAGGCAAGAAAAGGCTCGTAGAGACGGTGGACACTCAAGAACCAGAACCACCGAAGAAGTACTGCGATTTTCATGGCAGTACCACACACTCCACAGAAGAGTGCCACGCTTTGAAGAAGAGGATGGCGAAGGAAGCAGATACCAAGCCCTGGAAATGATGGAGGAAGACGGGGTATCGCTGGATGCCCCCGAGAAGGAGTCTTTCTCCTCACGAGCGGCCATCAGGAGGTGAAGGACCCCGGCGGCCATCCTGATCACATTCCAGGGGGAGAAGCTAGGAGGTGGCACCTCGTCGATCCCCCTCTCCTGAGCAAGACCCCAGGAAGGGAAAGGCCCTTGTGCGAGGCCCTCCTCCGGGCCACGTAAGAGTGATCTCTGTTGGGGCAATCGACCCAAGTTTGATTTGGAGGATCATGGGTTTTGATGTGTGTGTCAATATGGTTAAGTTAGGGTTTTATTGTGTTCTAATATGTGTATGTGAGTGTGCAGGTTAGCAGATACACATAGACTTGGTTGGATGTCTTCAGGTAAAGGGTGGCATGGAGGCAAGCCGTGGGCTTGTGTGCGCATCCGAGGGACCATGGACGAAGCAGGAACGATTAGCCGAGGGAAGCGGACTTCGAGGCGTACGTGAAGGGTGGCATGGAGGCAAGCCGTGGGATTGCTTGCGCATCTGAGGGACGAGGGCCGAAGATGAAGAGGGCTTGAAGGCGATAGATCGAGGCTGCTGAAGTAGAGACGATGAGCCAAGGGACACGGACTTCGAGGCATGCGTGAAGGGTGGCATGGAGGCAAGCCGGGGGCTTGCATGTGCATCTGAGGGACGAGAACCGAAGATGAAGAGGGAGTGAAGGCAACAGATCGAGACTACTGTTTGAAGAGTCAACCAGGTCGTGAGGGTCCGAGTGTTGAGTGATTGTACTCGGGAACTAAGGATCGAGTGAGGAGAGAAATGTACTTAGGAAGGGTAACCCTAGGCTTAGGAAAGGACTAGTCGACTGCCCCAGGGGCAGTCGACTAGTGTGGCCAAAATTCGAAAGGTCAAGCTTGAATTTCGAATTCTCGTGAGGCCAGTCGACTGCCCCAGGGGTAGTCGACTGGTAACGGTCACATTTCAGCTCGAGCTCTATTTAAGGGAGCTCGTTTGAGCCTGTTTACCCTTGGCGAAACTTGCTTGGGAAAAGCTCGTTAGTAGCCTCTATTGCTCAGGTAGTGTCTAGAAGTTGTGGTGAGATTTCTCCACCCACAAGTGTTAGTATTGTGAGAGACGTGTCCTAAGGCAATCACCTTATGATTGTAATCATTTATTTTAATAAATGAATATTCACTATTTGAGTATACATGTTTGTGTATTTGATTGAGATCTTAAACTCATTTACTGAATGCCCGCAATACAATTCACAGCATGAGAGAATTTGTGATGAATTCACAACTAGTGATTGTCTCTACATGTGCAATTGTGAAGTATTGAAATTGTCCCTAGTCGATGAATTGATAAATACGGACACTATCAATTCTGTTGAGACTAGCATGGGTTATTCTCTAATCAGCTGATTCTCACTGGCTGGAGACATTGGGATGTCCGGAGATAAACATGAATGCTAGTTAAGGGAACTAGTTCATTGGAGTGACTGGCTGTAAAACTTCATTTGGTAATCTACATATAGATATGTCAATGAAGTTCTTACTGAAAATAATATGTGGTTGAATTAAGGGAATCTGTCTCTTAATTTAATAAGATTTGATTTAGAGAAATCAAAGTCTTAAACATATTATTTCCGAAATTGATTATGACAATTTAGGAAATTGTTTCCCAAAACAATTCCTTAAATAAAGTATGAAATTAGAATTAGGAAATTCGGTTCCTAATTCAATTAATGAGACTTGATAAATTAAGTCACATACATACTTTATTAAGGAAATCGTTAGTTCATGACATAATTATATGTCATGAATATGCTTAGAAAGAAAAAGATGAGACCCAAAACCCCTTACAAAATATTAAGGCCAACACCTTCCATTAATATGGTCAGAACCGGAGTTTTGTTTCTCGTTTGGGTTGATGGACACATCCATGCCCGGCTTGAACCTCAACATGTTCAAACCATGGAATTAGTTTATGATTAATATAGTTGGAGTCAGAGGTCAATCCTTAGTTTTGGTTGTTGGACACATCCAAGCCTGACTAAACGGTTGAACGAGCTCCAACCATATTAAAACTATTTCTTGATTAATGGGTCAGCCTTAAGCTTGGAGCATCGATTTGTTGTGTCACAGCCAAGGTCGATGTAAAGAGAGGTGCAGTTGGGTGCTATATATATTGTTGCATACTTGTTAATGAGTTAACAACCCAATGATTTATGCAAACATTCAATTAGTTGATAGCATAAAGTGATAGTTACATATATGTGATATGTAATCGGTATAATTACCTACCTTCATAGCTAAGAATAACTTGATGGCCACAACCATGGTTATTCTTATCTATGGTTGGATATCAACCTATTTGGAGATGTTCCTACGATCTCCCGAATTGATAAAAGGGGTTATTCAATTCGAAAAATAAATAGGATTTAATTAATGTATGTTGATGCATTCTTTATCATTCTTCTCACATAAGCTCAATTTGTATTTCTAGGATAATCACTTGATCATGTCTTCTCTGAATTTGCGTTCCATTTTGGACACCAATAAGTTAACTAAGACCAAAAAGACTGAAAAGACACCAAAAGGCACTTGCCATCACTATGGCAAGGAGGGACACTGGCGAAGAAACTGCAAGGTTTATCTTGAGTCCTTGAAGAAGAAGGCATCCGATGCCCCATCCTCTTCAAGCATCTTCGTTATTTAATGTCACTCTATTTCCTCGTAGACCTGGGTACTTGATACTGGGTGTAGCTCACATATATGTAATGACATATAGGGGCTAAGGAATAGAAGAAGACTCGTCAAGGGAGAAGCGAATTTACGAGTTGGAAATGGAGCGAAGATTGCTGCTATTGCCATCGGAACATATTTGCTAAAGCTCCCTACTGGACTTGTCTTAGAATTGGATAATTGTTATTTTGTTCCTTCGTTAATAAAGAACATTGTATCTATTTCATGCTTGAATGAAAAGGGTTACCATTTAACTTTTAGTAACAATTGTTGTTACATAACTTTAAATGGTGTTCTTTATGTGACTGGAACTTTATGCAATGGTATCTACACGTTAGATTTATCCGGTGACGTTTTCAATATCGAAGTTAGCAACAAACGTGCTCGAATAGATAATCAAATAGACTCCTATACGTGGCATTGTCGTCTTAGCCATGTAAGTAAGAAACGCATGACCAAATTACACCGATATGGAATTCTGGAATCATTTGAACCCGGTTCATTTGATACATACGAATCATGCTTAAAAGGCAAGATGGCCAAATTACCCTTTTCCGGAAAACGTAAACCAGTGGGAGAATTTCTTGGTCTAATACATACTGATGTATGTGGACCAATGTCAACTCTTGCACAAGGAGGCTATAGCTACTTCATTACCTTTATCGATGATCACTCACGATTCGGGTATGTGTTCTTGATGAAACACAAATCTGAAGCTTTTAAGAAATTCAAAGAGTTCAGAAATGAAGTAGAGAAACATCTTGACAAAAGCATTAAGATACTTTGATCCGATCGGGGTGGTGAATACTTAAGTTAAGAGTTTCAAGATTATCTTAGGGACAATGGGATATTGTCTCAATGGACTCCGCCGTATACACCACAGCATAATGGTGTATCTGAGAGGCGTAACTGAACCTTGATGGACGTGGTTAAATCTATGATGAATCATGCAACTCTTCCAAAATCCTTTTGGGGCTATGCGCTTAAGACAGCTGTTTACTTGCTAAACAGAGTCCCGACCAAGGTAGTCTCTACTATTCCATATGAGACGTGGAATAGTAAGAAACCTCACTTAACTCACCTTAAGATATGTGGTTGTCCTGCTTATGTGAAGCGGACTGTATCAGACAAATTGGATGCTAAGTCTGATAAATGTCTATTTATTGGATACCCTAAGGAAACAAAGGGTTACCAATTCTATCATCCCTTGGAACAAAAGGTGTTTGTTTCAAGGCATGCTGTATTTCTGGAAAAAGAATTTCTTTTACAAGAAGACAGTGGGAGTAGTATTAAACTTGAAGAAGTTCAAGAAACTCCAATAGACATTACAGAGACACCTAGTCTAGACCCACAACCAATAACTCATAATGATGAGCTATCAGTTGAACCTAAAACAACACCACTTCTTCGTAGATCTGATAGGACACGCAATATTCCAGAGAGATACGGATTTCTCGTAAGTGAATCGAACGACGTGTTACTCATTAGCGATGACGAACCTATCAGTTATGATGATGTTCTGAAAAGTTCAGAAAGGGACAAATGGCTTGAAGCCATGAAGTCGGAAATGGATTCCATGTACGAAAATCAAGTATGAGACTTGGTTAACCCACCTAAAGGGATTAAGCCCATAGGGTGTAAGTGGGTTTTCAAGAAGAAAACCGACATGGAAGGTAATGTTGTTACCTTTAAGGCTAGATTAGTGGCAAAAGGATATCGTCAGAAACAAGGGATTGATTATGACGAAACCTATTCGCCAGTAGCTATGCTTAAATCCATTCGGATGCTCCTGGCCATAGCAGCTCATTATGATTATGAGATATGGCAAATGGATGTGAAAACAACTTTCCTTAATGGAAACCTACTTGAGGATGTATACATGATACAACCTGAAGGTTTCACATCGGTTGATAAAACCAAAATATGCAAGCTTCGACGATCCATATATGGACTGAAGCAAGCATCCAGGAGCTGGAACATCTGTTTTGATGAGACAATCAAAGAGTTTGATTTCTCACAAAATCCTGACGAACCTTGTGTGTACAAGAAGGTTAGTGGGAGTGCAGTCGTATAACTAGTATTATATGTCGATGACATATTACTTATAGGAAACGATATATCAGTCTTACAGTCGGTTAAAATTTGGTTGTCTAAAACTTTCTCTATGAAAGACCTGGGAGAAGCAACATATATCCTTGGGATTAGAATCTATAGAGATAGATCAAAACGGTTGCTTGGTCTTTCGCAGTCTACATATATAGACCGAGTGCTAAAAAGGTTTAGCATGTCGGAATCCAAGAAAGGTTACCTTCCCATCAGGCATGGGATCAACCTTTCAAAGTCTATGTGTCCGCGCACAGAAGACGAGAGGATTTGCATGAATAAGATTCCTTATGCATCCACGATAGGATCTATCATGTATGCTATGTTATGTACTAGGCCTGATGTATCGTATGCTCTGAGCGTCACAAGCAGATACCAGTCTGATTCAGGAATGGATTATTGGGCGGCTGACAAGACAATCCTTAAGTACTTAAGAAGAACTAAGGATGTGTTCCTAATATATGGAGAAGGTGATATGGTAATACGTGGGTATACAGATGCCAGTTTCCAGACAGATAAGGATGACTCCAAATCTCAGTCCGGACGTATTTATCTTGAATGGAGGCGCAATAAGTTGGAAAAGTTCCAAACAAGACACCGTAGCGGATTCTACCACGGAAGCGGAATATATTGCAGCTTCGGAAGCAGCAAAGGAAGCAGTCTGGATCAAGAAGTTTGTCTCAGAACTTGGTGTGGTTCCAACCATTGATGAAGCAGTGCCGGTTTACTGCGACAACAATGGAGCTATTGCACAAGCAAAGGAACCAAGGTCTCATAAGCGATCCAAACATGTGCTTCGCTGCTATCATCTGATCAGAGAGATTATAAGTAGGAATGATATACAAATTGAGAAAATTCCCACTGTAAGAAATTTAACGGATCCTTTAACTAAGGCCTTGCCTCAAAGCAAGTTTGAGGGTCATGTTAGAGCCTGTAGTATTGGATACCGTAGCGATTGGCTTTAGGCCAAGTGGGAGTTTGTTAGTATTGTGAGAGAAGTGTCCTAAGGCAATCGCCTTATGATTATAATCATTTATTTTAATAAATGAATATTCACTATTTGAGTATACATGTTTGTGTATTTGATTGAGATCTTAAACTCATTTACTGAATGCCCGCAATACAATTCACAGCATGAGAGAATTTGTGATGAATTCATAACTAGTGATTGTCTCTACATGTGCAATTGTGAAGTATTGAAATTGTCCCTAGTCGCACGGACACTATCAATTCTGTTGAGACTAGCATGGGTTATTCTCTAATCAGCTGATTCTCACTGGCTGGAGACATTGGGATGTCCGGAGATAAATAAAAGGATTCTATGTCAGATGAGAGAGTTATCAATGCTCGACAAATCTATCGTAATCTCTGTTTGTTTATATCACATGCTATAATAGATGAGTTTCATGCAGGTCAAGTTTATAGTTGCCCATACTACACTGCAATGCAAATTAAGGTTATGAAACAAAAGGATTAATTGCCCATTCAATTACTAGTTTGAATAGATTATTCTCTAGTGGCTAGGAGGGGTTGACATATCCTTGTTGAATTGTCTTTCCACGCAAAAGGACTTGACAATCCTTTTTCTCAAACTTGTGAATTGACAATCAAAAATTCCTAAAAAAAATAAAATATATATGATTGCTTAACAACTTGGGTCAGGTAGCTCTTCTTTATCAGACCATCTCCAATCATAAATATCATTTTAATACTTCTACAATATCATTTTGGTGTCTCTTCAACACCAAATTTTTTTTTTCACTCTAACCAAGAGACACAATTTCTTACACTAAAAAAAATATTCCTTAGAATATTCTATTTTTCCATCTTATAATTTATTATTCAACATACATATTAATTTTAACATATATATATTAATATGTTAAATATTTTTATTATGATCATAATTATTAATAAAATTAATATTTTTATGGTACATAATCATTAATTTTAATTATGATCATAATATTTTATTTTTAATTTAAAAAATAAATATTAATACTTTAAGTATTTATAATCTTAATAATATAACAAATATTTTAAATATTACTTATTTAAGTTAATAACTAATATAAATTTATAATATATAAAATTTACAAAATAAATTCAATTAAATTAAATAATAATAATTTATAATATTTAAGAATATTTTAAATATAAATTTAATATTATAATACATTTAATTAAATCATGCAACACTTATATAAAATATTTTAAATATAAAATTAATATTATAATATATTTAATTAAATACAAATATAATATTATAATATATTTAATAATAAAATAACCACTTGCACCAGTGAATAGTGCGGCACCATATTGGTGCCGTACTATTCACTTACACTAAATTGATGTCTATTATAGTATATTTATTGGAGATAAAATAATGTCTCTTTAACATCATTTTAGTGTAATAGTGTATTCATTCTCAACAGCATTATAGCACAGAGCTGCCAGGCAGTGCCATTAATATATGGTCGCGCAAAGAAGAAGGGCTGAAAGCCAGTCAATGATCGCCACGTACCCAGAAACAAATTATACGAGTGGATAGATGAATTAATTTGTACTTAATTTTACATTGTTTCCTTCTGGTCAGCTAAGCTTCCTCGATCTACTGATCCGTGCAACTAGCTTTCTCTTCTTTCCTTCCCAGCCCTCCTCTCTCATCCCAAGTAATCACAACATTAGCCAAACTAAATGCTCAGTCATGTTTGTAGACCTCCTAATTGGTCTGAATTGTGCTTGGCTATTTCCCAACTCTCGGTGTCAGAATCCAAAAAGATATATGTCAATATCATGTAAACATAAGTCTGAGAGAATGCCATTAAATTGATGAATTTTATTACCATCTCTGCGAAGCACCCCCTATTGGGAGTATTATGTGTGGTGCAGCGGTAGGGTGATTAGTCGCCTTCCCAGACATCCTCGGTTCGATCCTCAGCTTTTCTCCAAATGGGGCGCGAACCCTGGAACGCTAGACTTCTAGACCGCCCACTGCGAGCGCTTCCCGATTTATCCTAGTGGCCGGTGAGAAATTTCCGTGTGGCCGGGCCGATCGCCCGAGATTGATTAAAAAAACCTCGTTAATCATTTTTTCTTATTGGGAGTATTACCTCCCAGAGACCAGAGAATTACAACCAGAGACCAGAGAATTACCTCCACTCCTATTGGGAGTATTATGTAGGATTAAGATTATATGGATGAACTTAATCTCTATAAGATCAGCTTCCACTTGATTAACACACAACTAATTATCATCAAAGAATAAATCCTCAATTAAGTGATCTAATATTTGATTGCATATAAAAGGGTTTGGAGATTCAATATGTAAATTCATATACCTCATTTATTAATATTAATGGACTATTAATGAAGAATGAGTTTTAAAGAGATGATCTCTATAGGATGAGCCCAAGATATATAAGGGAAGAAGCTTACCCAATTAGGATATCTTCTTGAATCAAAAGGGTTTGGTGTGCTTCTTCTTCTTCTCTCTTTCCCATTAAGAAGTTGTTGGATTGTCATCCACTCATGCAAACTCATTTAGCACTTGCAAGACGATAAGTAAGAATGATGACTAATACGATGAATTCAATGTCGAATCTCATGCATGATAAAGAACCAACCAAAAAATTATAAACGGTAAACATTTACAGTGATATTCGCAAATCCTCTTATGTTCTTCGGGCTTATCGTCGGAAGAACAATCACAGATTGAAAAGTCCTTCAATTTTCACAAACCAAATTCCTCTCACTGGCTGAATGTTCCTTTGTCAAAACTTCTCCGATGATTCTCTCTTGGACGCACCCTCTCCCCTTTTATAGTAAAGGGTCTAGGAAATGGGGGGAGAGAGAGAAGTGGAGAAGCCCACTTCCCCCACGTTCCTCCACTTCTTACATCTTCCACTCGTCTAAGTCAAATCATATAGACTAAATAAGAATCAGATCACAAAGACCATATCAAAACTAGGTTACAAAAACCAAATAATCACATAGACTAATAGAACATCCAATTCATACCATAGGGAAAATGATTCGTGCGACAACAAACATACTGACAATCATTGCTAAGAAAGTTGTGATATTTAACTTAGCTACTCTCTGAGCGATCAATACTAAGAAAGTTGTTACACTTTACTTAGTCGCTCTATCACATGAATCAAAGACATCAATTACTTATTTTTACCCCAGACTAAATCATTTACATCAATATGAACATCTCTAATCCCTCACGATGACAATTAAGTCAAGTGCTTGTTTAGTATTTCCATTCAATACAATTATTCACAATCACATTTTAAGTACTCAACAAAAATTGTAATTAGTCGACCAGTGAATAAGTGTCAATGATGTAAATCTCTCTTAATCTTCCTATTTAGCTTGAATCTATTTATTCTAATTAGTTGCTTTCATAGTTATGCTCCATAGATCGAATCATCCATATCCAATAGAATACATGCTAATGTAGTAGACACTAATTAAAATTTCAAGCAGACAGCTAAATAGTCATATAGGGTAAATCTGAGATTAACTTATAATCTCAAGGGTCTCACATAGTAGAGAAGCAGGGATCCATTCTCCTACTACCCTTATTGTCGCTATCACACATGTGGTATGAATCACATGCTACGATATTTTTTTCTTTAACTAAAAAAGAGTGCATATTTTTCTCAAAATTGACATCGTACAGATTTTGATCTAGACATACCTAATGTCTAATCCTGAATTCAACTTATGAATTTCAATTTGGCATTCAGCAGATTCAATAAATGGTGGGTTCATTTACTCTGATCATTACATAAATGATCTCATCTTGATACAAAAATCAAGACGACTCTAACTTATGAGTATGTCTCTATTTATAGCTACATAAGTTATTCCAAAGTAATGGTCTTACCTCTATTTATACTCAACAAATAGAGATGATTGTCCATGTGAGTGGACCAATCTCAACCTGCCAACATGCTTATCGAGATTTTTATCCAAAATGCAACACCCACACACACCCACCCACACACACACACACTGAATAAATCATGACATTTTCATATATGTGATTGTTTTACAATGTGTTACATTTTACAAAGTGTAAGAATACGGAAAGTTTTAGGGGTTAAAAGGCAAAATTTCCAAACTTAAGGGTTACTGTGAGAATTACTAAATGTAGAGGGGTTAAATGCAAAAGTCAATTAGTATATCATATTTGTTTCCCCCTCTTCTTCACAGAACACGACCAAAGCTCGATCTCTCTCTCTTTTGTCTTCGCTTTCTCCGCCTGAGATCGCCGGCTTCTGAGGAAGTTTTTCTTCTTCGTCTCCGTGACCTTGCGAGCGCACGACGGGCTTAGATCAACCTCTTCTTCCGTCGAATCGAAGGTGAGTGGGAGTTGTTTTGTGGTTTCAATCAGTTTTCAATCGTGATCGGGATCGTGATTTGATGATCCTTCGAGTCTTGTGGATCTAGGGTTCTTGGAGGGCTGCAGAGAAGAGGAAGTCACAGGTTTCAAACTGGAACCGTGGGAGATCAAACTTCCCCCGACAGGCTTTGTTTCCGACGATCGTGGCTATACTCAGATTCGAGTGAGGAATAGCTGCATCAACCCAAACAAGGTAAGGACGATTTACTGTTTAGTTGGATTGGAGGAGGTGTTTTGATGGGTTTCCGTTTCTTGTTTTCCCAGAGTTGCGAATTTGGGGAAACTCCATTGAATTAGGGTTTGGGGCCGAGCCTAGCTCCGACTGAGAGAGCTTGTGGTTGTTTTTCTTTGTTGGGCTTGTTCTGCGTATACCTGAGCAGAGGAGTTCGTGCGTACCATCTGAGGTAAGCTCTATGTCTGTTGGTGATCAACTTTGGATTCTGATCTGTAGGGTTCTTGTAGTTCTTTGAATTCGAGATGGTTTCTCTGCTGTGTGTTGAGATCAGATTTGGGAACTAGACTCTCTTGGGTTGTTGTTCATATTGGTTGTGGGTTTCTTGATTAAAACTGTTGTTGTCACAATCGGTTGAATTGGATTTTTGTGTTTTCTTGGCTATGTGAATGTTGGTTTCGGGGGTTTGATTAATCTGGTCATGCGGAGTAGGGTTGATACTTGAGCTGTGTTGTTAAGGTTGTTTTCAGATTTAAGCTTTTGTTTTCTGCTGTGAAGATAATTCAGGTGTGTTCTTGTGTTCTAGCTGTTGTGGGTTAATAGGTGAAGGTAGGTGGATAGTGTTGGTTTGGTTATAGAGACTTTGAATCGTTTTGATTAGGGGCTTGGATTGGTTTGTTTTAGGTTACAAACTTTAGACCAATTGAAGAGTATAGTAATTAGGATTGGTCTTGACTTAGTTTTAATATTTATTTAGCTAAATATCATGTGTGATTTTTGCTAAACAATTGTTATTCTTATTTGTAGGACGTTGATTGGCTTTGCTACCTCATTTCGAATATTATTTTGGACGGGGGTTTCCCTACGCTTTCGGACTTCATTCGAAGGCAGGTACTTTTGACTATATCTGTATTAGATATAATCGCCTCTTATACATAGTTAGATATAGATAACAGTAGGGATACCTGATACTGTTAGGACATTGACGTTTGGCTAGAGGGGGGTGAATAGCTTCCCTTTGATTTTGTCTACAAGAATGTTAGCTAAAACACAAAAACAATAATAGGCAAAATCAATTAACAAAGAAAACAATGCTAACTCCCTTGATTTACTTGGTATCCACCTCCTAGAGGTGACTAATCCAAGGATCCACACCACACAATCAAGCTTCACTATGATCTTCTCCTTGAAGGTGGAGAAACCCTCACAAGATACTCTCTTCCTCTTTTACAAGATGAGATTTAGAGTATAAGGAAGAGAATAGGCTATAGAGGCTTTGGGCACTTAGAAATAGGATTTAGTAATTAAGAAACATAACATATTCATTCCCCAAAGTCTCCTCTTAAATAGAGGAGAAAGTTGTTATCCAAGCAGCTCAACCCCGACATCAGTCAACTGGTAACATCATCAGTCGACTGATGGGCTTCAACGGCTACTGTAGAAAGCATCTGATTTCTGTCGTCAGCCTTCAACGGTCACTTACCAGTCGACTGAGACCTGACCCAGTCGACTGATCTTTCTGTTCGTTGAAACAATCGACTTATTCACTATCAGTCGACTCATCCCACTGTATCAGTCGATTAATCCTCTCATCAGTCGACTGATACCTGATAAATCTCAAGTTCCACTTTTCCTTTGCGTAGACACAAGCCTTCAAACAGCTTCTATCAGCCTCGCGCCCTTAGGATGCTTTCGAGCCCTCGACTCCTCATCCTTGCGGTTGCCTTGAAGTGTTTCCCTCGGCCTTGCCATGCTTAGTCTTCTTCTATCAATTCTTCATTTCTGGACTTAAACTCAAGTTTCATGTTAGATCACCAGCATTGCCTAACTCAAACACATTTAACCAAACATCAAAAGTAAATAATGTTTGGGGCATGAATGCACCAATAATCTCTCCCTTTTTGTTGTTTGGCAAATTTGTTTAAGTTAGGACTTTAAATATATTATGATCAAAATGAACATTGAGCATTAACAAATAGATCATAGACCTCATCTAACTTAACTTATCCAATTCTCCCCCTTTTGCCACACAACAAAAATAGAGGGAGTAAAAGTAATCAAAGCTCCCCCCCCTTAAAGGAAGCTCCCCCTGAAAATACGCTCCCCCTTTAAACCATGATATCTAGATGAGAGGCAAACAAGAATCCATCACAGAAACAAAAGCAACATGTATACTAAAAACACATATCATAACAAAAGACAACAAAAGGAAAGACAAACCATAGAAGCACTACTAGAGAAATAAAAGGTTCATACATAACCACAAAGATAGTGCTATAGGGATTCAAATAAAATTAGAAAGTACTACAATATCGTTTATGGTGTTCGAGATATAATGGGGAGCTATGTCTAATCCAAATACAATCTCAACACCATAACATCTGAGGTGCACCATAGCTAAGCATCATCGCCAGGAGGAGGAGGAAGAGCATGATACATCAAGTCCCAACGCTGCATCATCTCAAACATGGTAGTCTGACGTTGCTGAATGCCCTGAAGTTCCTGCCTGATCCCCTGAATCTCCTCCTCCAGTCGGGTGAACCACTCATCTGTAATCATCGCAGGAGCAGCAGCAGGTGCATCACCACTAGGAGCATCGACTTCCTCATCCTCATCATTAGAGCTAGAAGACGCATGGTCATGCCGCCAGACCATCACTCTCCGCTGTCACTCAATCCTAGCCAAGGAGAGCTGCTGAGAACCTATCTAATCATAGACAACTAATGAATCTGACCTCTAGTGATATTAACATCTCTAGATGCAAAGAATTCGGTCAAAATATGACCAAATAACATGTAAATCTTTCTATAGACATCATGCGAAAAATATAAAATGGACATGAATATGTGAAGGGCAATGTCTATGTCAAGCCTTCTCTCCAAGGCATACATCATAACTAGGTGAGGTAATCAAATCTTGGACCTCCCCTTTGTGACAATAGGCAAGATGCAGTCAAGAACAATCTTATAGAGAATGTTATTGACTGCAGATATACGATTAGCATCGAAGATATGCTTAAGGGGAGGTCAAGGATTATTAAAATAATGTCTATGAATTTGGTCAACGATCACATTAGAAAATGAACCCGTGAAAGGCTCAACAACACTAGGAAAGCATGTGAATGGGTTCTCCGAAACCCGACATTTTAAAAATGACCCTAACAATGCAGGTGAAAATGAAATGGTGACTCCCCCAACCATAGACTCACATGTCACACCATCGGTACTAATGCAGGCGAGATTGACATAGAACTCTTTACAGAGATCAATATTGATATAATGCTGACACTACACTAATTTATCCAACCCATAATGTGTGATGATCTCAATGATATGAGGAGTGATCTCCTTAAAATAAAAGCGATTCAGATACCGACAATTCATTATGGTAAAATCGGTATTCTCAAATCTTTGTCGGCAAGCCTAAGAATGGAACCGAGGTGTCGTAAAATCAATGGGAGGCTGTCGGGAAGTTCCCTCACCGACTCTACATTTTTGTCTAGCCCTAAGATGCAAATACCATATGCATGTACCAAGAAGGACCTAATCACGAGGAAAATTAAGGTATACATGCAAAATTAGAGGGTTAGTCACAAATCATAGATTAAATGAGAAAAACAAAGTGAACAACTCGTTACCTTCGCTCCATTCGGTGCATGGAAGAAGATGGACGAAGTGGACTCAAGAAGGGCTCCTCTTTGCCCTAGGTTCGAATCCAAGGTGGAGAAAGGCTAGGAACAAGATTCCAAGGACTTTGGAACCCTTGAAGTGGCTGGAGAAGTCAAGGGAGAGGAGAGGCGACGAGGGGCGGCGCTGAAACCCTAGGTTCGGCCGCCCCTGCGCAGGCTGTCCTTTTAAAGATTCGCTACACCAGCCGACTAATCCATGAGTCAGTCGACTGATGGTGCAAACAGAATTATCAGTCGACTGATAGAGGACCAGTCGACTAATACATCGAAGACCCTAGTTTTGAACCGAACTATACTAGTCGATTGAGACAGGTCCCAGTCGACTAGTTCTCTAAAATCAGCTTCCATGCTGAATTTCAGAAATACATGAAAATTTCTAGAAAATTTGAAAAATTATGAAATTTTGTAAACATATTTCTTTTGATATCCACTAATATGGAAAAATATGTTTTCATCAAAAGTCAAAATATTTTTGAATTTCTTGATCAACTCTCAAAATATTGATACACACTTAAGTTATGTATCAACTTCAAAACCTAGTTTTGAAACCGTATATTTTTCAAATCTATATGACCATAAGTAGAACATAGAATGGTTTTCAATACTTATAAAATATCCAACTATGATCTAAGGGCAAGATGTATATTAATTAAATATTTACTTTCGCCATAGTTGGTCTATTATCACTAATGTGATACATCCAATAACTCATCAAAATGTCATAAGCATAAGTTGGTTATTTGTATCACCCTAACATCTTATATACATAAATGCAATCATAAATCAAGGTAATATGAGATGTATTAAAGGTACATCTTATTTAGCCCATTTTATCAAGAATTTCTACTTGGGCTAAAATGCTCCCCCTTAATGTATCAAGTCAACCAAATTTCAAAAATTTGAAATTTTAACATGGTTGACTCAACCCAAATCCTCTAGCCCTTGAGGATTGATTTTGGCACCCAATAGAAGTGTTTCCAAATTGGGTTGACCAAGTACTCCTTAGGAATCCATTTCTTACTTAGGGTCTTGGTCTTTGTTTGTCATCTAGCAAGTAAACAATGATAGGTTTTTCCATTGCTAGATTTTCCAAACTCTAACCCTTATTTCTTGAAACTTGCCCTTTGGCTCTCAATGATCATATATAGGGTTTTTGAGTCAATTTCAAATTTTCTAAGGGCTTTGGTAAAACTATATACCTTTTCCCTTAATTCCTTATTTTCTTCTTCTAAAGATGAATCATTTGAACTAGAAGAAGATGTAGGATCGGTGCCGTCGATAGAGGGGGGGTGAATATCGACTCGAAAAATTCCTTCGGAAAACTCATCGTTAGTTCATTCTAGTTAAAGAGTTAGTGCGTAGCGGAATAATAAAGAACGAAAACAAACAACACACTAAGACTCGCGAGATTTATTTTCTTGGTTCCTAACCCTCCAGGGTCAGTACGTCCAAGGCCTATGTACTCGGCGTGAGTCCACTATTGGTCTCCTTTTTGAAATTTTCGGAGGTGGAGAATACCCGTCTTATAGTTCAAGTTTACAACCGAAGAATAAGTAAATTAAGTGTGTAAAATAAAAGCAAACCAAGAAGAAAGTCGAAGATCCGGCCAATCCGGAAGTTCGAAGTGCAACGCACTTCCTCTTGGAGCCTCCTTGGTCGCAGAGCTTCGTCTCTAGCGTTTTTTCATCGCTCAGAATGCTTAGAATGATGTAGCAAGTGATGTTCAGAGTTGAGGGGTCGAACCCCCTTTTATAGTAGTGTCCAGGGCGCCCTAGAGGCCTTTGGGGCGCCTCAATACGGTAAAAAATTCATCCATGCTCGTGAACTTCGCAGTGCTGATAAGGACTCCTTCCCAGGCGCCTGGGAGGTCCAGGGTGTCTGGGCTATGGGGGGGCGTCTGTGTTGGCCAGCCCAACCCAGGAAGCAACCTTCCCAGGTGCCTGGCAACTCCAGGGCGCCTGGGTAATGCGGGCGCCCTGGAAGGTCTTTTCCGGGCCTTGTTTTCTTTACGTTGCTCACCTATCTCGCCTCCAACTCCAAGTACCTGCAAGATAGACAAACACAAGACAAACAAATATATAATTATAGGTTCTAACTTTGGATTTCACGCGAAACCCTAGGTTGAATCAATGCTTAATGTTCCCTTTCCCGGGGAACGCGGCTTAACCTACTCCACCTTGGAGAAGTTACTTTTGCCAACCGGGACCTCCGGTTGGACTTTTACTTAGCCTCCGAGACTCCTAGATCTCGAGACGTCCGAACCTCAACCCGTCTCTATGTCTGTCCTTAGTCATTGCTCAGCTAAGTTGCTCGATCCCTCGGACCAAGACTTCGTGCTCGACCTCCGAGAACCCGGATCTCAAGACGTCCGATCCTCGACCCGTCTCTACTTATGTTCGCGATCCCTGCTCGGCAAAGACTCCGTTGCCCGATCCCCGACCAGGACTTCATGCCCAATTCCTCGAACCAGGACTTTGGTGCCCAATTCCTCGAACCAGGACTTCGGTGTCAAACCCTCGGTCAGGTCTTAGGTGCCCAACCCTCGGCCAGGACTTTGGTGCCCAATCCTCGGTCAAGTCTTAGGTGCCTAGCCCTCGGCCAAGACTTAGTGCTCAACCATGCAGGTCAAGACTTCGTGCCTAGGTTAACTAGGACTTTCCTTCACCTTGATAAAGACTTCTTTTGCTAGTCGTATTAATCCTGACTAGACTTCTCTTCTACCAAACATCAAGTCTTGTTTGGCTCACTCCTTGGTCTAACTAACTAACCCTTGGTTTTCTGCTAAACATCAAATCCTGTTTAGCTAACCATTGTTCTAATTGATGAAACCTTAGTATATTAACCAGATTAAATCTAGGTTTGATCACCCTGCCAAACACCATGTCATGTTTGGCTAACCCTTGGTCACCTTACCAACCCTGGGTATTATCTACTCTGCCAAATATCAGATCCTGTTTGGCTAACCCTTTGTCAACCTGATCAAACCTGGGTTTACCCTACCAAATATAAGGTCCTTTTTGGTTTAACCCTTGATCACTTTGACTAACCCTTATTTTGTCTAACATATATTACTAACTTAAGTATATTGTTAAACATCAAAAGACTAGAGGAAGACATCACTGATGCATCTTGTACCAATAATCTCCCCATTTTTGATGTTTGACAATAACTTAAGTTAGATTAGGTCAAAGGGTTAAATCTAGGTTTAATCCTTGGGAGAAATTGAAAAAAAATCTAACTTAAACTCGTTTCGCCCCCTTTGTCACACATCAAAAAAATTACGAAAAAAAACTTGGGATAATTTTTTTTGAAAGCATATATATATATTTTTTAAAAATTTCAAAATTCTTCCCCCTTTTTGTTTTAAAAAAACTAAGTAGTTGTTTTATAAAGTATAAAAAAATACTAAGTACTTAAATTGTACCAACAATATGGAAAAATATATATGTTAAAAAATTCAACTTCCCTAGGTCTGACACCAATCCTAGGAATCTTGTTGACCACAAGAAAATTCCTGTGTCTTAGGGATTTTGCATAAATGTAAAGATAATCTCTTTTTTTATTTGGTTTTTTTAGTCTGACACAATCTTAGGAAATTTTGTTAACTACAAGAAAATTTTTCTAAGTGTCCTGGAAAATTTTCCAAACTCAAGATGAGATAAATTTTTAACGACTTTGTTTAAAAGATGGAAAAATTTTCACAAAATATTTTTGAAGACTGAGAATATTATGTTTTCAAGATGATTTTGAAAAGATGGTGTATGAAAACATAATAATTTTAAAAATTTTAATAGTCCTTTTAGTTTGATCTCCCTCTAAACTTGACACAGTCCTAGGAAGCTTGTTGACTACAAGTGATCTTCCTCTGAGTCTTAGGGTTTGATTCAAACGAAAAGAATTATCTAATAATTTTTCAAAAAAATCATTAGAAAATAGAATCAATTTCTTTTGAGCAGGACTCCTCCTAAACCTGACACAATCTTAAGAATCCTTGAAGATCATAAAGGAAATTTCCTAGTGTCTTTAGAGTTCATCCAAATCAAAAGAGCAATTAGCACATTTTTGAAATAAGTTTTGAAATAATATTATAGTTTTAAGGAAATAATTTTTGAAAGATATTTTGAAGGATATAATAAGTTTTTGCAAAAACTAATTTTTGAAATGCATTTTGAAATAATTTTTAAAGCATAGAGAATTTTGAAAAGATATAAATTTTTGAAAAAGGATGAATTTTTGAGAAATCGTTTTTTGAAAATAAGAATATGCAAAAATACAAACTCCCCCTAAACCTGACACCGTCTGGCTACCCTTGTTGACTACAAGGACTCTACTTAAGTGTCTTAAGGGACTTTAGTGTTGACCTAAAAGGTTTGTTTCTAAGTGTGTAGGTCAAACAATTTTCGAAAAGATATATGATTTTTGAAAAACTATTTATAGTTAAGCAATCAAGCAAGCATGAAATTCATAAAAACATTATTATGTTTAATCAACTATTTTGAAAATAGATTTTTAGGAACATAACCTAAAGATTTTGAAAACATTTTGAAAAATATTTGTCAATTAATTGGTCCTTAACATCTCACACATTCTAAGTGTCGCAATACACCCAAGTACGGTTGCCTTATAGGTGTTTTGTGAGATGCTTAAATAATTTTTCTCAATTTTATTTATAGATTGGTTGATCTTTAGTTAGATTCTGTTGGTGCTGGAAGCACCAGATCGAACCTGAGTTTTGATAATGACAAAGAGTTCATAAGTTAAAGTTATATTGTGATCTAATAAATCTGTTCAATATGCAGGAAAAGTCCTAGGTAAGCTAGGCACGAAATCCTGGTTCGAGGAATTGGGCAATAAATCCTGGTCGTGGACTGGACATGAAGTCCTAACCGAGGGTTGGGCAATAAGTCCTAGCCGAGGGCTGGGCACCGAAGACCTGACCGAGGATTGGGCAATAAGTCCTGGTCGTGGACTGGGCACCGAAGTCCTGATCCGGATGATTGGGCAAAAGTCCAACCGGAGGAGTCAGTTGGCAAAAGGTAAATTCTCCTGAGAGGAGTAGGTGAGGACGCGTTCCCCAGAAGAGGGAGCATTAGGCGTCGGTTCAAACTAGGGTTCCATTTTGGTAGCCCAAAGTCAGAACCAAGACATCGTCGACTGATACCCTATATTTTTAGTATTTCAGACCTAGTTTCAGAAACGCATAACTAATTCTACAAATTTACAAAAAATTCAAAATTTCGTGGAGAGATTTGTGATACCCATGTCTACTTGGGAAAAATATATTTAAAATTAAATCTATCTCCAATTTCAAGATTGACACAAAATTCAAAATTATCTAAATGATTTAATTGAACCTTGACCTAAAGTCCTAGTTTTGATCTCTCCTTAATGTGTCTTCTTATCCTCATCCTTAATGCATCCTTAACATTGATTTATATGACATTCACACATTAAAAACCAATTTTCATGCAATATAACTCTATTGTCAAATTTTTCCATGATACCTTACTTTTAATGTGCCTAATCCATAGAATTAAGACTCAATTTTGTCTCCACATCCTTTGACACATTCAACAATTTATCTAGTCCTTTTGGAGAAACCTTCTTGAGATCTATTGACCATGGATCCCATTTTGACTCCTAGAGCTCTCCCTTGAGCTCTTAGCCTTAGTCACCTCCCTAGGTGACTCATCTACCATGGCAAGATCACACATGTGTACCCCCGGTACTTCTTGACCTACAACCCTAACTTTCTTAACTCTATACACCTTGTCATTGGTTAAATTCTTTTTCTCTCATTTAAATGACTTTCTCTTGCCATTTTTAGCCTTCCCTTTGCTATAGTCATATGACACCCTTGTATATGACTTTCTCATAGCATTTGATCTAATAGATTGGTATCTTAGACCCGGTCTATCATTGTCGGGGGTTTGACTACCCGACACCATGCATAACCCTTAGATCCACTAGCGAATATTTCTAGAATTTTCTCTAATTTATCAAGTTTTGCCCTCAAGGCTTGATTTTCCCTCTCTAGGTTCTTAACCTTAGTATCACCATGTCTATTTTGGACATTTCTAGATCTACCAATTTGTCTAGACATGTGTCTACTTTTCTTTGAATTAATGTCTTGGTCCTTTGGTTTAAAAATCCTAGGTTTATCATAATACATAAATTCCTTAGGGTTTTGAGATACACCATTAGCCCTATTTTTATCATAGTATCTAAAACCAAAATTATGCATAGACAACTAATTTTCATTACTTCTAACATTCATAGAGGAGTTTGAAAAATTCTTAAAGTTAGGGATTACCTCCCTTACCCTTGTAGCTCTCACTTGATATGAGCTTTTCTCCTTCTCCTTTTCCCACTTCCTCAAATGCTTCAATTTCTTAAACTCTCCTTTTCTTGAGCATTTGGTGTGGTAGTGTCCTAGCTCATCACACATGTAACACCTAATGTGCTTCTTCTCCTTCTTTTCCCTACAACCCATGTTAGATTTTAAATGAATTGACTTGGGTTTAGGGTTTACCTCTTTTTTATATAATAAACACTTGTCCTTGTAGTGTCCCTTCTTGTTGCACCCAAAGCAATTGATGTGGTCTTTCGACTTTGCTTTGGTGGAGGTAGATACTTCTTCTTGCTCCAGTATCAAGGGTGGTCTCTCCTCCCCCTTAATCCTTGAAGAGGAGACCTCTTCTTCTTCACTTGAAGAAGTGGATGATCTTTCACTTTCTTGTGCCACTTTGGATGTTGAGCTTCTTTCTTGATCCATTTGATTCTTCTCCTCTTCTTGGACCATTGAGCTCACTTCCTTGGGCTCTTCCACTACTTGAGCTTGTGTAGGATTTTCATGAAATGTTACCATCTTGTTTCATAACTCGTGTGCATTTTCGTATTCACCTACACCATTCTTTACATTATTAGGCAAAATATCAATTAATATTGAAATTACGTTTTTGTTTGCCTTTGATTGGGTTTGTTGTTCCTTGGTACAATATCTTGGTCAAAACTTTTTCCCATGTTTATCTTTTCGGACTTCAAATGACTCTTCTAGTGCGATCATGTAGTTCAAATCCATACCAAACCAAACCTTTATCCGCATCCTCCAATACTCGAAATCCTCGCGATCATAGGGAGGTGGAACATTGATATCATCACCCAATTTTTTTCAATCGTCATCTCCTCTAGCTTTTTGCTCTCTCGGCGGTTAGTCCGTAGATGAGTGAACCTTCGCTCTGATACCACTTGTTGGGACCTTTCCGTTTAGCTAGAGGGGGTGAATAGCTTCTTCTCGATTTTCTTCCTACACGTTGTTAGTGCGCAAGCGGAAATACAATTAAACTAAAACTAATAACTAAGAATGACACACTGATTTACGTGGTTCAGAGATGAAACTCCTACTCCACGGCTGTCCGTAAGTTGGACGATCCCGATCCTTCGGTGGATGATTCCCCAGAACACCTCCGGCTAGCTCTTGTCGCTCCTTGTGGGTGGAAAAACCTCGCCAACTCTTTGACACGACCTGAGCACTTATAGGCTACTAACAGGCTCTAACCAAGCTTGTTTGGCCAAAGAAAAGTAGTCAAACATGAGCTCTCTTAAATAGAGCTCGATTCTGATTTGACCATTACCAGTCGACTGCCCAGGGACAGTCGACTGGTCTTCGTGAATTCAAAGGTCACTGCCTTGACGATTCACATTCTGGTCACTAGTCGACTGCCCAGTCGACTGCATCAGTCGATTGGTCCTTTACCAATCGACTGACCTCTCTGTGCTCTACCTCAGCCGACTGGTAAAGGACCAATCGACTGCCACCTAGGTTTCCCTTCTCGAGTACAATTCTCTCAGCCCTCGAACCCTAGAATTTTCCTTCCCGAGTACAGTTCTCTCAGTACTCGAATCCTCACGACTCAGTTGACTCTTCATTCAGCAGCCTCTACATGTTGCCTTCAAGCCCTCTTCGACTTTGGCTCTCGTCTCTCGGATGCATGGAAGCCCATGGCTTGTCTCCCATGCCACCCTTCACGTATGCCTTGAAGTCCGTTTCCCTCAGCTCATCGTCCATGCTCCAACAGCCTCAATCTGTTTCCTTCAAGCCCTCTTCGACTTTGGCTCTCGTCCCTCGAATGTATGCAAGCCCACGACCTATCTCCCATGTCATTCTTCACGTATGTCTCGAAGTCCGCTTCTCTCGGCTCATCGTCCCTGCTTTGCCCATGGTCCCTTGGATGCATGCAAGTCCACGACTTGTCTCCCATGTCATCCTTCACCGGACCCGAAGACGTCCAACTAAATTAATGTGTATCCTGCAAACCTGCACACTCGCATACATATATTAGATCAACATAAACCCTAACTTAATCATATTGATACACACATCAAAACTCATGATCTACCCGATCACACTTGGGTCGATTGTACCAACAGGAACGAGAACGAAAAAAATTATACATTTACCTGATAATGGAGCAGGGGTCGCCAGAGGTGGAGTGCTTGGAGGAGATCTCCGGTCATGAGAACGAGAATCGGCGGAGGAGAGAATCGCTGAGGAGTGAATGCGCCTGTGAGGAGGAAGGCGACCGCGGGACCCAAACCCTAAGTTTATCCTGACTATAGCGATAGACAATTTATAGCGACGACTACAACTTGTCCGTCGCTAATTACGATGGATTTAACTTATCGATCGCTATTATCGACAGATTTTAACTTGTAGTGACGGACATATGCCATCGCTAATCGGTCCCAGATTTTCGTCAATATTTTTATGATGGACAATAATTCTCCGTCAATATTAGCGACGGATACTAAACATCGTCGCTAATTTTGTAACGAATATTTATATGTCTATCGTTATTGCCTAGTTTTTTTTGTTGTGATCTTTCCTTTGTCCTCTTCAAAGTGTTTATATACCCAGTCTCTTGAGAATCTCCATGTCATCATGGAATATCATTGTTATGGGATCCGAAGAGGAGACCAAATTCGATAATCATTAGCTGGTTCCTTAGTCATCTGGTGCCATGTGTAGATTAGGAGGGCATTTACGGAATCAAGTCTAACAACCTCGTAACATCCTAACCATCATTAGGATGTCATGCATTCGAGAATATTTGTCTTGTTTGCTAGTCCGTGTGTGCTGCAGCGGATTCTCTTTAGAGATGGAGGAGGTGACATTAGCGTAGAGTAACTTTTACACAAAGCGTGCCACCATGCAAGGGACAACCGTGCGACTTAAAGTCTTGTTGTGTTTTGGTGCTGAGGTAGACCCTGAGACCGAGAAGGATCTTTAGATTGAGATGGGCCCTGAGGCCGAGTTATACTCTAAAGTTGAGATGTACTCTGAGCCTGAGATGGGTCCCGAGATTGACATGGGCTTGAGGTCGAGATATGCTCTAAGGTTGAGATGCGCTCTGAGATGAGATGTTCTTTGAGATTGAGATGGATCCCGAGACTAAGATGGATCGATGATTGAGATGGTCCTTGAGGCCGAGATATGCTTTGAGGTTGAGATGAGTCTCGAAACTGAAATGGACCCTGTTAGATCACACCCGAGCTAAGTTGACTATTTTAAGGGTTGGGTCTGACTCCTCTTGACTTTGACTGCCACGTCACCCTAGGTATTGACCAAGAAGTCATATAAATATCCAAGAGAAACCTCTACATCAATAAGCACTTTACTAGCCATCGAATCAAGAAGCTAACAGGCACTGCAGAAGATTAACTACTAACTATATATTACTGTTCTAATGTGTTGGTACAATCATGCTCCAAATATTATTTACTTTTGATGTTTGGTTAAATGAGTTTATGTTAGGCAATATTGGTGATCTAACATGAAATTTGAGTAAGCAGGTACAAAGAAAAATCCAGGTATGAAGACTTGGCAAGGGAAATCCAAGAAGATTGTCTTGGCGGATGAAGTCCCGGAGGTGCGACCTCTTAGCAAAAGAAGGCTTAGCACGACAAAGTCGAGGGAAGTACTTCAAGGCAAGCACATGGATGAGGAGTCGAGGGCTCGAAAGTATCCTAAGGTTGCGAGGCTGATGGAAGGTATTTGAAGGCTTATGTCTACACTAAGGGAAAGCAGAAACTCACATTTATGATTTATCAGTCGACTGATGAGAGGATCAGTTAATTGGTACACCAAACAGAGAAATAAGTCGACTGTTAAGAGGAATCAGGAGACTACTACTCAATACCGGACCAAACAGAAAGATCAGTCAACTGGGTCAGGTCCTAGTCGACTGATGTATTATCGTTACAGACTGACGGTAGAAAATCAAACGCAATCTATAGTGACCGTTGAAGCTCATCAGTCAACTGATCATGATACCAGTCGACTGATGTCGAGGGTAATACAAAAGCAGATTTTAGAGCTTGAAGAAGACACAACTTAATCTTCTTATTTTTTTCATGTTCTAAAGTCTCCAAGCTTTCAAATTCTCAACTTCTTCCTCCAAAAATCATTCTAATCGTGTAAGAGGAAGAGATCATCTTGTAAGGGTTTCTTCACCTTCAAACTTGATTTGAAAAGGAGAAAAACATAATGGAGATTAATTGTGTGGGTGTGGATCTTTGGATTAACATTGTTTTAGTTGTTTTTTATTTTATCTATATTTTTCTTGTGCTTCTGTTAACTATTTGTAGATAAAATTTAAAAAAAATTATTCATCCTCCTCTAGCTAGATGCAAAGATTCTAACATAATATATATAAATATATATAAAAGAGGAGCTCAACTTATTGGATTTATGCAAAAGCTTAATCATGAAGCTTCTCAAGTAGTTAATTCGGAGCGCAATCACTACGACAGTGGAGAAGGTTGACGACAAGAAGCAACTTTAAAAAAATAATTAATGAGATTTTTCTAATCAATCTCCATCAATTGGTCCGTCGATATAAAAATTTTTCATCGTTCGTCAAAATAAATCGGGAAACGCTCATAGTGGGCGATCTAGAAATTCAACGTCTCAGAGTTCGCGTCTTATTTGGAGAAAAAATTCCTATAAATACGCTGTAACTAGGAATTGAATCATGGATATCTGGAATAGTAATTAGTCATCCTACCGCTGCATCATAAATCTCGATGGCAATATTTAAAAAATGAATAAAGATAAATCACAGGCGGAGCTCATTAGCTGTTGTTTGATCGAAATGATAAATGGTTTTTAACTTTTAGATGGTGTGCTCATGATTTTGAAGTTATTTTAAAAAGAAATAAATTAAAAGATGATGTGACTTCCGCTTAACCTAGTGTCACTCAACTTTAGAGATGTTAATATACCATCCATGAAAAAAAAGGGTTCACTTTAACAGCCCGTTATGATTATTCCAAAAAAAAAAAAAGTAAATCAATTTATTCAGTTTTAATACTGAAATGAGATAATTAGATGATTCAGGGAGACGTGGGACTCTTCATGAATAAAAGGTCATTGCTAAAATAAGTTGGGATTAACGAAATTCACTTTTTATGGCCAACTCGCCCTTCTTTATGATCGATCAGTCATTCTTTTCGACGGACATTTGACCCGCCACTTTTCATAGCGGAGGACCAACATACCATTCTTCGTGGTCAACCCGTCATTTTTTATGGCTGATCACTCTTTCCGGAAGACGACCGACCAACCACTTTTTGTGGTGGACGGCCGATCCGCCATTCTTCGTGGCCAACCCGTCACTCTTTCTGACAGATAGTCGACCCGCCACTCTTCATGGTAGACAGCCGACCCGTCACTCTTCATGGACGACCAGCCACTCATTTCGACGGACGACCGACCAACCACTCTTTTTGGAGGACGGTCGACCCGTCACTCTTCGTGGCCGACTCACCATTCTTCGTGGCACATAACTGACCCGCGCGACATATTATCAATCGACCTACCGCTCTTCGCGACTAAAAATTGATCTTTAGCACTTGCTCGATCAGTATAGTTGATCGGACGCTTCAGTTCACCTTCACTTCGACCCGACCCCTCCTCCATGTTAGAATTGGTGCGTATGGCTAGAGGGGGTGAATATCCTGTTGCCCCCAATACGTCGATTTCTTCCTACAAGTGTTAGCGTGCACAAGCGGAAATATCAACTACAAATTAAAACAATGCTAACACCAAACCTTTACGTGATTCGGAGATGATACTCTTACTCCACGGCAGTCTGTAAGGTGGACGGTTTTGATCTGTCGGTGGATGAGTCCACGGAAGACCTTCGGTTAGCTCGCGTAGCTCCTTGTGGGTGGAGGAACCTCACCACAACTCGCACAAGACTCCTGACCACAAAGACTACTAATTGGCCTTTAACTAAAGTCAATTTTGTCAACCCTAGCCAGCCAAACCGAGCTCCCTTAAATAGTCGTGGCTGAAATAGCCGTTACCAGTCGACTGATGTCAATACCAGTCGACTGGTTCCAACCGAATCTGAACGTTACCGCCCAACGTTCGAATTCCAACCGACACCAGTCGACTGCACAGAAGATCAGTCAACTGATCTTTCTGTGCCCAACACCAGTCGACTGCTACATATAGCAGTCGACTGCCCAAACCGTAAACCTAAGATTTCAATTTCGAGTACAGTCACTCAGCACTCGTCCTCACCTGATTAACCTAACCTAGCCTTCTAGTCTCCTCCATCAGCCTTGCGTTCCTCGGATGCTTCTCCATCCTTCACGATTTGCCTTCTGGAGTTTCCTTCGGCCTCGGTCCTTGTTGTCGGATCTTCCTTTGCCAAGATACCACTTGGACTTTTCTCCTTTGTTGTACATATATCCTATATACTCACAATGCATATTAAATAAAATAATAATCCTAACTTAAACCTTTGCCCAAACATCAAAACTTAAGGTATCTAGATTGCTCCAACACTCTAGACCTAAATACAGAACCAAACTCACACATGGGCTAATATGACAAAGTAGGGTGTGACATAAAGTATGATGAGATATTTGCCAATATTATATTATAAGGCAATCTCGACAAGATCTCCAAGATATAAATAATCTAATAGACATGACATGTTCTTTATTATCAATGGGATATCTTATCAGAGGTATTCTCTTTATAAGTTTCTCCCGTGTGTCAAGAATGGGGGTCATTCGCTTCATTCTACTTGAAGAGGAGAGGCTGAGAAAATTCATTTCTATTTACATTTTCATTCATTTAATTTACTGTTTGTCTTCTTCATACGTTGGAGATTGACTTGATCGTCAGAATGCAAGACCGGGGCACCCCTAATCTTCTTGTAGGTTATTCTGGCGATAGAAATGTCTCGGCGATGGCTCTGGAGGCCTCACCTTTTCTTGGTCATGACGATCTGGTCATCCTTCTAGCCACATCACCGGTGCTCCGCTATCCGCCGCTTCCAAATATGATCAAATTTGACGTCATATGTGGGAACATATATCTAACCCGAAACGTGAAGACAGACTACGCTGAAAAATTTTCTACCATCACCATTATCCTAAAGGATTTATACAAAAATTTTCTACCTATTTCTTATTTTTTATTTAATATTTTAACTTCATCTTAACCAATGCCACATTTTCTTGCCAAATCATATCAACTTCTAAAATGTCGATTGGCATGGAGTGTTGATCGACACTCAATTTCCAATTGATATCCTCCAATCGACAGATTCAGGCCAAATTTCAAGTGACAAGAGTTAGCCAATATACAAATTACAAAGGGCCAAGGATGAAATCCAAGTGACAAAAGTCAAAACTAGTCAACTTGCAAAGATAAAGTCTGAGCGGTATCACAAAGCTCCATCTGCATTTCAAGGCATCCAATGGGGGCAGAAGCCGATAGGCTAGAATAAATTTCGAGCAGCTGTAGTTATCTGATCGGCGATCTGAAAAATCCAAGTAGTGATGCAAGTGGCAGCAATCGAAAGTTCCAATTGAAAATCGATTCGGCTGAAGCCATTGTAAATTTCATTTGGCAATAATTCATCGCTCGAAAGACCCCTGTAAGTAGGGATGGAAATAGGTCAGGCGGTCTATCAAGGGCCTGTGGCCTGGCCTGGCCTGGGCCTGTTAAAAATAAAATAACAATCAGGCCCTTTTAAAAGTCTGTTTTTCTTATCAGGCCAGGCTCAGGCTCAATATAAAGCCTATGAGGCCTAACAGGCCAGCCTGGGCCTGTTAAAATTACATGATACAAATTATCATAATAGAGTTTTGATCCTTAGACCTCTACGAGCAAACTCTTATCTACACCCTACTAGTCAACACACCACAAATCTATTTTTGTTATATCATACATATTTTATATATTTACTTTGGAAGGAACATATATATTTATGGTATTTTTAACTAATTTGTTAAATTAGTATTTTGAATAATCGAATTAAATTATAGGTTTTGTAAACAGGCCACAAGCCAGGCCAGGCTATTGAACAGGCCAGGCTCAGGTCTAGAATAAAGCCTGTAACAGGCCACAGGCCAGGTTCAGGCCTGTTTGCTATTATACAGGCCTGGCCTGTTAAGGTGAAAGCCTGGTCTGACCTGGTCTGTTTCCATCCCTACCTGTAAGTCCATCCCCGGTCAGCTTCTCGAAATTTGGCCAACCCCAAGTGATAAAATCGATCGGCTTCGAAAGGATCAAAATCCAAGAGAAACCGAGCGGTCGGTAAACTCGCAAGCCAACTCCCGTCCAACATGCAAGCTTGCAATCCCATTAGCAATAACCAAAAAAATCCAGCCAATCAAAACATTCCAACTAGTTTTAGTGGGATAGTCAAAATAAAAATGATAGACAATACGTTGAGTTTCACATTATAATTCTACGCTCTCTATCATAGCTCTAAGTCAAAAAAGGCTGATCAAACTTCGTTTAGCAATTTCTAAAGTGGCCAACTCAACTCCGAGCATTCTGAGATGGGTATTTCCAAATAGAGGTCAAATTTGGCATCTCATCATTAGCAAAAAATCGAAAGCCACATGAGTCGATCGACCAAATTCCCAACAAAAGAAAATAATCATCCGATCGGTAGTCCCATTTGTCAGCTTAATCATCCCAAATAGCTCCTTCATCCTACTTGGTTGCGTAAGATTATATGTGCAAGCCATCTCGACAGGTGTCTTAACTTGGAGTTTAAAATTTTAATTCAAAATATATTTCTCTTTTTGTCAGCAGGGAGATCTTTATCCAAAAGGCTATTCGGCGGGGTATCTAAATGGTTTCTGAGTCATCCGTATCTATCTCCCATTATAATTCGACAATTTCAATCAGTCTGTCTATTAGATCAACCGTTCTAAATAGTTAAAGTTAGAAAGTCGAATGGTCCCAATGGAGAATCAGCAATCCGATCGACTGCAAGGATATCAAATTTTTATTTAAAAAATTATTTTGCAAAGTTGGAAATCCAATCCGATCGAATGTGAAGGTATCAAATTTAGGTTATTTGAGTGGCAAAACTCGAATAGCAAACAACTCAGCGGTTAAAAAAGAATTTCAGAGAAATTCTGCTTAGCTATGAAATCAGCGAAGGCAACTCAGCAGTACGACTTTCTATTTGACAAGTCTTTGGATAACATTATTTTTCAATTCAAAGGGTCAAAGACAGTGCCAATTGAAAGTTCGATCGGACAAATAAAAAAATCCCAATCAAAATGGGCGTCTCAATGGCGAAGCAAAATATGAAGGACAAGAGTAAAAATTGGCACATTCAGGGGCTAGGGATTAAAGCCGATCGACAAAGATCAATTTACATTGAATGACTAGAAATTAAATTGGATCGGCAAAACTCTCAAGTTCAAGTGAGTATATATTCGACCATTATTCTTAAATGACCATCTAGGCAATATATTTTCCAATAGGTCAGTCTTCTTCTCGAATAGTCACTCGGTTGATATTTTCTTATAAATTATCACAGCCATTAAGTCTTAAAGTTACCATTCTTCCAAATGACCACTCAGTTGGTCTTCTTCCAATTGGTTATTCGATCGGTAATCTCCAAATGGCCGCCCGACACATAATTCTCAAATAGGTCACACGACCTGTCTTTTTAAAGAGGCACTCAACTAGTACACCTTAACCGTTATTTCTGGAAGGCCGCTCAGCATGACAATTGAGACTCTCGTTCCTTCGCGAGTTATAAGTGTGATTCCCACACGTCTAATGGTCGTGGCGTCCCATGCTCTATTAAGGTATTCTGATCGACGTCCAGATTCTCACATCTGTGTGAGTTATAAGTGGGCATGCTCCTACGCACCCACCGACCTCGAGTTTGACTGGACGTGGCTGGCTAAGCTCTAAAGGGTCTTTCGAGCGATGTCCAAACTCTCACCTCCAAACGAGTTATAAGTGAGCATACTCCCACGCACCCACCGACCTCGGGGTTCGATTGGACATGGCTGCCCACACTCCAAAGGGTCCCCCGAGTGGTGTCTAGACTCTCACCTTTGAGCGAGTTATAAGTGGATATGCTCCCACACACCCATCGACCTCAAGGATCAACAGGACATGGCTCCCCATGCTCTAAATGGTCCTTCGAGCGGCGTCCAGACTCTCACCTCCGTGCGAGTTATAAGTAGACATGCTCCCATGTACCCACCGACCTCAGGTCCGACCGGACATTTCTGCCCACGCTCCAAAGGGACCCTCGAATAGTGTCCAGACTCTCGCCTCCGAGCAAGTTATAAGTGGGCATGCTCCTCCCACGCACCCACTAACCTCGGGGGCCGATTGGACATGGCTGCTCACGCTCCAAAGGGTCCCTCCCCCAAGTGATGTCTAGACTCTCATCTTTGTGCGAGTTATAGGTGGGTTTGCTCCCATGCCTCAGCCACTCTACTTGGCACTCAGCTGCCTATTTGGCACTCATCCACCTTGATCTAACGGCTTAGCCACTCTACTCGGTACTCAACCACTCTTCTTGACACTCAACCACTCAGCTTGACATCAGCCGCTTAGCACTCAGCTACTCAGCTTGGCACTCAGCCGCCTAGCACTCAACTACTCAGCTACTCTGCTTGACACACAGTCGTCTGCTCAGCACTCAACTACTCTGTTTGGCACTCAGGCGCCTAGCACTCATCCGCTAAGCTTGGCACTCATCCACTCTACTCGGCACTCATCGTATGCTCGACACTCAATCACTCTGCTTGGTACTCAGCCGCTTAGTACTTAGCCACTCAGCTTGGCACTTACTCATTCTGCTCAACACATAGTCATCTACTTAGCACTCAACCACTCTACTTGGCACTCAGTCACCTAGCACTCAGCCACTCAGCTTGGCACTTAGCCACTCTGCTTGGCACTCAGTCGTCTGCTTGGTACTCAGCCGCCCTGTTTGACACTCAACCACCTGCTTGGCACTCAGTCTCCTAGCACTCAGCCACTTAGCTTGGCACTCAGCTATTCTGCTTGGCACTCAGTCGTCTGCTTGGTACTCAGCCACCCTGTTTGACACTCAGCCACCTACTTGGCACTTAGTCACTCTATTGGTGCAAAGAGCATCAGTTATGAACAGTGAACCTCTAGTGTTTCGATGTTTGATAATATACTAAGGTTTGGTCAAAGTGATCAAGGGTTAAGCCAAACATGACCTGATGTTTGGTAGGGTAAACCCAAGCTTGATCAGGTTGATCAAAGGGTTAGCTAAATAGACCCTGATGTTTGGCAAGATGATCAAACCTAGATCTGATATGTTTGACAGTATACCAAGGTTTAATCAGTTAGAACAAGGGTTAGTCAAACAGGATCTGATATTTGGTAGAGAACCCAGGGTTGGTCAGTTTGACCAAGAGATAAGCCAAACAGGATTTGATGATTGGAAGAGTAATAAAACACATTTGGACTAAGCCAAACAAGACTTAATGTTTGACAGAAAGAAGTCTAGTTAGGATTAAGATGACTAGCAAAGAAGTCCTTATCAAGGCACGAAGTCTTGGCCGAGGGTTGGGCACCGAAGTCCTGGTTCGAGGAATTGGGCATGAAGTCTTGACCTGCAGGGTTGAGCACGAAGACTTGGTCTGGGGAACCAAGCAGAAGACTTTGCCTAGCGGAGATCTTGGACAGGAGTCGAGACTGGTCGAGGTCGAATGTCGTCGAGTTCCGGATTCTTGGAGGCTGAGCAAAAGTCCTGGTTGGTGATTGGGCAACGAAGACTTGGCAAGTGAAGCCGAGCACGAAGACTTGGTCCGGGGGACCGAGCAAAAGACTTTGCCGAGTGGGGATCGCGAACAGGAGTCGAGTCGGGTCGAGGTCGAATGTCATCGAGTTCTGGATTCTCGAAGGCCAAGCAAAAGTCCAACCGGAGGTAATAATGAAACTTTAATTAATAATTCTCAAAATAATCCAAATAACTTTGAAGATAATTATGAATTCTTAATTAATTATTCTACTTATTTTGAAGATAATGATACAATCTTAATTAGTAATTCTGAAAATTATTCTACTTATTTTGAAGATAATGATACAACTCTTATTAATTCTGAATATAACTCTGAAGATGAAAATGATTTTGAAGATGAAGATAAATTTATTAAAATTAAAGCAATAATTAAAAAGGCTTATAAGGATTCAAATAAAGTAGAAGTATTAAATAAAATTAAAAACTTAAAAATAAAAGAAATAATAGATGAATCAAAATTTTTTAAATTAATGAAAATTATGTAATTAGTCCCAAAATTATTATTCAAATCTTAAATTTTAATTAACAATTCAACTTTAATTAGAAACTCAAATCTTAAATCTTAATTAAATCTTAAATTCAAATTAATTACTTTCAATTAAATCTTAATTCAAAATTTAAAAACTTAAATCTCAATTATCATAAATCTCACAAACTTAAATCTTAATTAATCACAAATCTTAAATTTTACTTTAATTAGAAACTTAATCCTTAATTCAAATCCATGAACTAAATTTAAATTAATTACCGTCAATTATGAAACTAAATAAAATTCTACCCAATTAGAACAATTAACTCAATAATAATAAATATGTCAAAGTGGGTTGATATATTCGCGGGTTTATACGTTTATATCAAATTGAGAATTTGATACTTTATTAGAAAACAAATTAAATTGCTTCTACTTGATTGACACATGCATAATTACCATGCTCATGCATCTGTTTATTTTTCTTCATATATATTTGTCATGTCATTCATGCTAGCTTACTTTTTGCTTAACTTAGAATGGCTAGATAGGAAAAAGATTGGTTAATACTTGCCTAACATAGTACCAGGGTGAGGCGAGATGATAGTGGGTTTGGGGAAGCTTGGTCTGGGAAGTCAGGAAGAGTAAGGAGTACCCGACTTGGTCGACCTAGCCAAGTGGAACTAGCCGAAGCTACCTCACTACATCCTAGACTAGTTAGACCAGAGTTTCTCAAAAAGTAAATTGAAAGTATCATTTCTTTAAAAGACTTTGTCTAAGGAAAGGGTCGTTGTTCTAATAACCAAGAAGACCCCTGTGCCTCGCTAAGATCTGAAAGCTAATTATTGAAATTTTCTTTTAAGTTACTAATTATTAAACTTGAATCTAACTCAAGGTCAAACAATTTATAAAATTAAATTGAGAAAAATTAATCAAACATCTCACAACACCCATAAGGCAACCATGCTTGTCTGTACTGTGACACATAGAATGGGTGAGATAATAAGGACTAATCAATTGATAAATATTTTCAAAAATCCTTAGAATATTTTCTTAAAAATCTATTTTAAAAATAGTGACTAAACATAATAATGTTTTAATAAATTTCATGCGTGATTGTATGTACTTATAAATAGATTTCAAAAATTATATATCTTTTTGAAAATTATTTGACTTGCACTTAGACGCATACCTTCTAGGTCAATACTAAAGTCCCTTAAGACACTTAGGTAGAGGTCCTTGTAGCTAACAAGGATAGCCAGAAGGTGTCAGGTTCAGGGGGAGTCAGTGTTTATCGTGTTCTCAAACGTTTCTGTTAAAAAATTTATTTTTGAAAAACTATTCTTTCCAAAAAATTATTATCTCTTTCAAAATATTTTTTTTTACTCGAAAAATTATTTTTACAAAAATATTATTTCAAAATTTTATGTCCTCCAAAATGTTTTTCGAAAAATATTTCTTCAAAAATTTATGTCCTTCAAAATATTTTTTTGTCAAAAAATACTTCTTCAAAATTGTTATATTTTTTTTAAAATGCCTTAATTGCTCTTATGATTTGAATAAACTCTAAAGACATATAGAAAATTTTCCTTATGATCTGTAAGAATTTCTAAGATTGTGTTAGGCTTAGGGGGAGTCTCAATCAAAAGAACAATTCATCTTTTGATTACTTTGAACTTAAAAATATATATATTATGTAATTCTTTTCATTTGAAACGAACCTTAAGACTTAGAAGAAGTTCAATTTGTGGTCAACAAGCTTCCTAGGACTGTGTCAGGTTTAGGGGGAGGTTCAAATTAAAAGAACCATTAGAAGTTTTCAAAAATACTATATTTTCAGAAAATATTATCTTTTCAAAAATACTATATTTGTGAAAATATAATATTCTCATTTTAAAAAAAAATTAAATCTTCTCGAACATCTTTGAAAATCTTTAAAAAATTGCTTGATTTTGGAAAAAATTTCAAGACACATAGGAATGTTTTCCTTGTAGTTAACAATATTTCCTAGGATTGTGTTAGATTGGAGAGGAATCCAAACCAAGAAATTTATTTTTTAAGAATTAAATACTTAAATTGAAAATATTTTATCTTTATTGGAAAACCTCTAAGATTCATAGGAAATTTTATTTTGGTCAATAAGATTCCTAGGATTGTGTCAGATTTAGAGAAATTCAAATAAATAAAGTACTTATCTTGTCAAATATTACTCAAGTACTTAGCGTTCCCTAAAATATTTTTCAAAAAAAGGAGTACTTGGTTTATAAAATAAAATTAAAAAAGAGAGGATTTTTGAAAATTATATTTTCTTTAAAAAATCTTAAATATTTTTAAAAATCGTATTATTGGTGTAAATTTTAAAATTTGTATTATTGCCTTCTATTTCTTTTTGATGTGTGTCAAATGGAGAGAGAGTGCCTTATGTTAGATATTTTTGATATCTCCCAAGTATTGACCTAAAACCCTTAGACCAAAATCTAACTTATGATTAATGACAAACATCAAAAAGGGGGAGATTATTGGTACAAAGAGCATTAGTTATGAACAGTCAACCTCTAGTGTTTTGATGTTTGATAATATACTAAGGTCAAGTCAAAGTGATCAAGGGTTAAGCCAAACAAGACCTGATATTTGGCAGGGTAAACCCAAGCTTGATTAGGTTCACCAAAGGGTTAGCCAAACAGGACCTGATATTTGACAGGGTGATCAAACCTAGATCTGATATGTTTGACAATATACCAAGGTTTTATCAGTTAGAGCAAGGATTAGTCAAACAGGATCTGATGTTTGACAGAAAACCTAGGGTTGGTCAGTTTGACCAAGAGATAAGTCAAATATGACTTGATGTTTGGTAGAGTAATAAAACACATTTGGACTAAGTCAAACAAGATTTGATGTTTGACATAAAGAAGTCTAGTCAAGATTAAGATGACTTGCAAAGAAGTCCTTATCAAGGCACGAAGTCCTGGCCGAGGGTTGGGCACTGAAGTCCTGGTTTGGGGAATTGGGAACGAAGTCTTGACCTGCAGGGTTGAGCACGAAGACTTGGTCCGAGGGACCGAGCAGAAGACTTTGCCGAGCGGGGATCGTGGACAGGATTCGAGACGGGTCGAGGTCGAACGTCGTCAAGTTCTTGATTCTCAAAGGCTGAGCAAAAGTCCTGATCGGGGATTAGGCAATGAAGACTTGGCAAGTGAAGTTGAGCACAAAGACTTGGTCTGAGGGACCGAGTAGAAGAGTTTACCGAGCGGGGATCGCAGACAGGAGTCGAGACGGGTCGAGGTCGAACATCGTCGAATTCCAGATTCTCAAAGGTCAAGCAAAAGTCCAACCGGAGGTCCCAGTTGGCAAACTTCTCCAGATTGGAGTAGGCAAGGATGCATTCCCTAGGATAGGGAACAGTAGGTGTCAGTTCAATCTAGGATTTCATTTGAAATTCGAAGGCAGAACCAGACAGCTCTGGCTGTCAATCATTAAGGCTAAGGATTATTTGTTTTGTCTTGTGTTTGTTTGTCATGCAGGAACCTGGAGTTGAAGTCAAGATAGGAGAGCTAGCAAACACAAGAAAACAAGAAACCTGGGAAAGAGCTCCCAAGCGCCCGAATGACTCCCAGCCGCCTGAATAGCTCCCAAGCGCCTGAATAACTCCCAGGCGCCTGGGATGTAGGCCTTATCTCTGCACCGAGTACGCCAGTTCGGATCAAGTTTTGACCACAAAGAGGGTGCCTGAAAGGCCATTCAGTCGCCTGAATAAGTACTATATAAAGGGGTCGAGTGCAGAAGCTCAGAAATAAACTTACATATTCGCTCACTCATTCTGTGCAAAAGAAAAGTGCGGAGACGAAGCTCTGCGACGCTTCAGAGTTCCAGATCAGTCGGAATCATCGTCTTATGTTTTGTTTTGCATTTAATCATAACTTGTAATTCTTTATCAGTATTTTGCTTGTACTCTCAACTGTAAGATGGGGTTCTTCGCCTCCGGAAATTTCAGAAAGGAGACCACTAGTGGACGGGCGCTACCCGTAATTAGGCCTTGGACGTACTAACCTTGGAGGGTTGGGAACCAAGTAAATCCCACGTGTTCCTGTTGAGTTCATTTTTACTTTTATTATTTCGCTGCTACTAACAACTCTGACATTAAGTGAACAATCAACGAAGATTCGAATAAGTTTTTGCGAAGCGATATTCACCCCCCTCTATCGCTCAATCTCGATCCTACACACTCTACTCAGCCGTTTGCTCAGCTGTACTCCACCGCATGCTAGGCACCCGCAACCACTCGCTCGGTTTCATTTTTTCAAATCGCTTGGCACTTTATCGTGGCTCGTTCGACACATATATTTAGTTGTTTGTCATGCACAAATTTGTCACTCGTTCGACACAATCTAACTGCTCGCTTGACATAACTAAATACTCTAGCGACAACATTCCAAGGGACCCAGTCCAACCTACAGCTTGGTAAATATCTAACCTACAGCTTCTGATCGGCTACCCTTCTATCCAAGGGACCCAGTCCAACCTAATTCTAGGAACCACTAGACTTAGGCTAGTCAGTTGGACTCATGCCTCCTTCAACTAGACTTGAAGGGGAGGCATGTGATCTAGGGAGATGTGGAGGACCCCCCCCCCCGGAAAAGAAGGTAAAAGGCAGAATGAGTTGGGGTCAACGGGATCCAATCTTCGTGGCCAACCCGCCACTCTTCATGGCTGACTTATCATTCTTCGTGACACATAGCCAACCCGCACGATAGATTTTCGACCTGCAGCTCTTCGCAGCTGAAAGTTGATCTCCAGCACCTTCCTAATCGACATAGCTGACCGGACGCTTCGGTTCACCTTCACTCCGATTCGATACCTCCTCCATACCTAAATACAGAGGCAAACTCGTGTATGGCTGATATGACAAAGCAGGGTGTGACATAAAGTATAATGGGATATGTGACAGTATTATATGACAGGGTAATCTCTACAAGATCTCCAAGATACGGGTAATTCAACAGACATGACATATTCTTTATTGTCAATAGGATAACTTATCAGAGGTATTCTCTATATAAGCTGCTCTCGTGTGTCAAGGAAGGGGGTCATTCACTTCATTCTACTCAAAGGGGAGAGGCTGAGAAGATTCATTTCTATCTTCTTCATACGCTGGAAACTGATTTGATTGTCAGAGTGCAAGGCCGAGACACTCCTGGTCTTCTTGTAGGTTATTCCGGCGACAGAAATGGCTCAGCAACAACTCCGTAGGCCTCACCTTTTCTTGGTTATGGCGATCTAGTCAACCTTCCAGCCACATCATCGGTGCTCCGCTTTCCACCGCTTCCAGACAAGATCATTTGAAATAGTATTTATATCTATCTGAAATCGAACTATGTCTCTATGACAAGTTATGTTCGAATACCAACTCCATCCATCATCTTGGTCCCCTAAATTGGATGTGCCATTTTGGCTTTGGCTATAACTGTTAAAAACCAGCTACTTCTCCACTAAATTCACCAAATGAGATAACTTCACCAACCTTTATCATGGCTAGCTAAATTTGATAAAAATATGTTCTCTTTTTTCTTCTCTTTTGTCCATCAAACAGTCAATTTAAAATGTGAGTAACAAAAATTTAAAGAACACGTGGTAACTAACTTTGAGGCTTTCAGGTTTGATACTTGGTCATTTTATCAAAAGACACGCATAACTTTTCGAATTAGCCAAAAGACGCATGCTACTTTGGTGTTTACCAAAAAATATATTTTTCAGTACTTTTCCTATTTTACCCTTCTGTCAAATCTAACTTATAGGTATGCAATCTCTTTTTCCTTGTCTCTCACTCTTATGCATGCAACCTATCTTCTCTTTCCTCTCTTCTCTTTACATTCCTCCCTCTTTTTCATACATTTTCTTTCTCTTTTCTCTTTTCTTTTCTCTTTTAGATGAATGAATGCATAATATGGGGAAAATATCAGGCCCATGTTGAACCTGATATTTTTCATATCAGGACCGTGTTGGGCCTAATATTTTTCATATCATGGCCAACGTGGACCAATTTCGGAACTCCTTTTTTTTGTGAGACTACTTAAAAGTTTTTTAAATGTTATAAACTATAATTAAATTCCAAAATATATATATATACAATTTAGTAATTTTGAAATATTTTTATTATTTGCTTATAAAAATTATTTATCATCATTGTTAATATCTCTTATTACTTATATTTAAATGCAATACGAGATAGCATAAATTAAGGTGGAACTAAAATTTAAAGGTCACATTGGGCCTAATATGAAATTATATTAAGCCCAACGTTCATATCAGGCCCAACGTGGGCGTGATATGATATCCATATCAGGCCCAATGAGCCCAAAGTGAGACTTTTTTTGTCGATTCTTCCTTATTATCTTTTAACATCTCGGAGAGGTTGAAATAAATAATGGATAACATATTTGAACTCCTTGTAACTTCAGAAATCCATGGGACTTGAAATTGGTATAATTGGGTCTCTCTAAGTCAATTAGTGAGTTTTGACCAAAATCCACTGATTTGACATAGAGAGCACCGATTACACAAATTTCATTCCTTTGGATTTCCAAGGTTATGAGGAGTTCAAATATGTTATCGATTATTTATTTTGAATTCTCCGAGGTAATAAAATATAATAAGGAAGAATCGAGAAAAAAAATCTTATATTGGGTCTGTTGGGCCTGATATAAAATCCATATTAAGCCTAGTCGAAAAATCACATATTGAGCCCATTGGGCCTAATATGGATGACTTGATATAATCCATATAAGGCCCAATGGGCCCAATATGTGATTTTAATCGATTCTTATTATATTTTATCATCTCGGAGAAGTCAAAATAAATAATGAATAACATATTTGAACTCCTCGTAACCTCGGAAATCCAATGGAACTAAAATTTGTGTAATCAGAGCTCTTTAGGTCAAATTAGTGGATTTTGGTCAAAACCCACTAATTGACTTAGAGAGCTCCAATTGTACCAATTTCAAGTCCCATTGATTTCTGAGGTTACAAGGAGTTCAAATATGCTATCGATTGTTTATTTCGACTTCTTCGAGGTGTTAAAAGATAAAAAAGGAAGAATAGAAAAAAAATCTCACTTTAGGCCCATTGGGCCTGATATGGATACTATATCTCGCCCACGTTGGACCTGATATAATTCCATATCAGGTCTAACGTGGGCATGATATAATGTTGGAACTTGGATGGCTAGAGAGGGGGGGGGGGGTGAATATAGCCAGACACTCAATCTTTCACTTTTTTGAGATTTCTCTGCAGTTAGGGTTAGTAGCACAGCGGAAGCAATACAAAAACAGAGATGCAGAAACTAGACACTAAATTAAGTACAAGTACAAAACGCTAACAAAGAAGATTTACAAGGTTCGGGGATAACTTGCCCCTACTCCTTGGCGTGCCCGTAAGGTGGGCGATCCCTTGATCGTCGGCAGATAAAGCCCCGGAAATCCGGATAGAATGCAACCTCCTTCTCGGTGGAGTGACCTCTCCACAGCGTTTCAATCAAGATGAAGATATTAAGTACAATGAAACACAAAGGAAGCTTACAGAGCACTTAGGACAGAAAGACCACAAGCGAACTCCTCACCGAGCTCCACTCAGCACAGATCTCACGCAATAACTCCCTCTTCGTGTCTTCTTGCTGATGGACTCGCCAAGCTCCTTGTTTCTTCTTCCAAGCGCTCAAATATGCAATGTCTCCACAGGTTGCTTCAAGGATCAGACTATGTGTAGTAGCAACCTCACTTCTCAGTTGTAGCTCAAGCACAAAGCAACACTCAGAGAGCTCAACCCCACAGCAAAAACTTCACCCATTTTTCTGTGTATCCTTGTTGCCGCTCCTCTGCATCAGATTCGTCTTAAGCTCTGCTCATCATCTCAAGCTTCATCAGCATCCACTGAGCTAGCCTGAACCCACTGACCTCCCTGAGCACTCAGTCCACTGAAGACCTCCTCTCCATCTGAGCCTCCGTCAGTCGCCAGCTGCGCCAGTTGCTCGTTGAAACCTGAGAAGGAGAAACAGCCAAACCTGCTCAATGGAAAGTCTCTCATTAACCCTCCTTGAGTGTTTGTATCATCTCTGTAAAGCCTGCACACTTCAATAGAAGCTTAGCAAATCATATCAAACATAATCAGCAATGTATCAGAGAATCGATAGAGAAAACAGACGCGATCAGAGCGTCTGACAGTGAATTTGAATTAAAGTTCAGCTCCTGATCGGTCCCCAGACCGATCAGAGAGGATCCTGATCGGTCACCAGACCGATCAAGAGTCTGCTGCACACACCTGATTGGTCCCCAGACCAATCAGGATGTGGCCTGATCGGTCACCAGACCGATCAGGACACCTCCTGACCAATCAGGCTCTATCTTGATCGGTGATAGTGAGAAACTCGCGACAAATGATCGTTCACCAGAACGATCTGAATAGTATCCCTGATCGGTCACCAGACCGATCAGGAGCCGATCAGTAAGGTTCCCAAACTCACTGTAAGCTCCCTGATCGGTCACCAGACCGATCAGGAGCCGAACAGTAGGTTTGCCAAAGTCACTGTAAGCTCCTTAATCGGTCACCAGACCGATCAAACATCGCTGGATCGGTCACCAGACCGATCCACGAGGGAACTCCGTGCCAACTTCCCTGATCGGTCACCAGACCGATTCAGTCAAGGCCAAACCAACTCTAAGTCAAGAGAACAAGCTTCCAGCCCTTCTCTGACTCGTTCTTAGTCCCTCGGACCAAGACTCCGTGCCCAGTTTCACTCACTGGGACTTCAACCTAGCCCTCCAAGCTAGGACCTGGCCCTCCAAGCCAGGATTTCATCCAACCTAGCCCTCCAAGCTAGGACATGGCCCTCCAAGCCAAGGTTTCATCCAACCTAGCCCTCCAAGCTAGGACCTGGCCCTCTAAGCTAGGATTTCATCACCTAACCCTCCGAGTTAGGATTTTTCACACCTAGCCCTCCATGCTAGGACTTTTCACACCTAACCCTCCAAGTTAGGACTTTTCACACCTAGCACTCCAAGCTAGGACTTTTCACACCTAACCCTCCAAGTTAGGACTTTTCACACCTAGCCCTCCAAGCTAGGACTTTTCACGCCTAACCCTCCAAGTTAGGACTTTTCACACCTAGCTCTTCAAGCTAGGACTTTTTCACACCTAACCCTCCAAGCTAGGACTTTTCACACCTAACCCTCCAAGTTATGACTTTTCACACCTAGCCTTCCAAGCTAGGACTTTTTCACACATAATCCGAATTCAACCAGACTTAAATCAAACTTAAATCGGTGGCAATACCAAAACAACAATCAGGGTCAGACTGCATCAACATATAATTCTATATCAGGCCCAATGTGATATTTAAATTTTGATTCCACCTTAATTTATGTTATCTATTATTTTAGGGAATCGTATTGCATTTAAATATAAGTAATAAGAGATATTGACAATGATGATAAATAATTTTTATTAGCAAATAAAAATAATATTATCAAAATTACTAAATTATATATATATATATAGGGATTTAATTATAGTTTAGAATGTTTAAAAAAGTTTTAAGTAGTCCCACAAAAAGATGAAGTTTCGAAATTGGTCAATGATGGGCCTGATATGAAAAATATTAGGCCCAACGTGGGTTTGATATTTTTCCCGTGCTATGCATCCATTCATCTAAAATAGTGAAGAAAGAAAAGAAGAAAAAGAAAGAAAATGCATGCAAAAAGTGGAAGAAATGTGAAGAGATGGGAGGAGAGAGAAGATAGATTGCATGCATAAGGTAAAAGAAAGAAAAATGAGATTGTATGCAGGGCCGTCTCAAGATTCCATGAGACTCTAGGTTAAATTATTTTTTAATCTTTAATAATTTTTTAAAAAATAAAAATTTTCTCTCACCCTTTTTCATTTGGACTTGAACCCCACAATGGTGGGTTTAAATTTTTTTTTAAAAAATAAAATATTAATTTAAAAATAAATTTTTATTTAAAATTTAATTTTCTAGCTTTTTGAGATGCAAAATTATTAATTAAATTTTTATATTCAAGTTTTGATAATATTTTTTTTTCAATTGATAAAATTGCTAGATTATTTAATCTTTCTTGAGACATTGTTGAACGTAAATAAGACTTTATTGAAGTAGTATTCTGTATTCATTATGCTAAATAGAAAAGCTAAAAAATAAAGTTGGCATGGATGATCTAGATGAGAATAATAAAAATAATTATTCATTATGCAGAATACTAAAAATAATTTCATTATGCAGAATAAGAAATTTCGTATTCATTATTCATTATGCAGAATAAGAAATTTTATTATGCAGAATAAAAACAATTTCATTATGCAGAATAAAAAATTTCATTATGCAGAATAAGAAATTTCTGTATTCATTATTCATTATGCAGAATAATAAAAACAATTTCGAAGAAGATTCAAGATTGGAAGAAGAAAAGAGTGAAAAATTATTACCGAATACCAAGCGAGGGAGGTTTGAGCCTTGAGTGTTGGTGCAGGAAGCACCATATCGAACCTTGTTTTGATATTGGCAAAGGATTCAAAGTTAAGTTTGTTTGTGATCTAACAATGTTACTCTAGTGTGCAGAAACAAAGTCCTAGCGAAGGGCTGCTAGGCACCTGGCGAAGGGCTGCTAGGAAACCAAGTCCTAGCGAAGGGCTGCTAGGCACCTGGCGAAGGGCTGCCAGGGAACAAAGCCCTAGCGAAGGACTGCTAGGCACTGGCGAAGGGCTGCCAGAAAACAAAGCCCTAGCGAAGGACAGCTAGGCACCGGGCGAAGGGCAGCTCGGCATCCAAGACCTGACAAAGGACCGTCAGGCAAAAGTCCAACCAGAGGAACGGTTGGCATCAGGTAAACTCTCCCGAGAGGAGTAGGTGAGGACGCGTTCCCCGTCGAGGGAACAGTAGGCGTCGGTTCGACCTAGGGCTCCATTTTGGAGACCAAAGTCAGAACCAAGACAGCTAAGGCTGTATAAATAAATATTCTATTGTTGCATTGTGTTTTGGACTAACCCTGGATGCAGGACCGAAGGAACGTGTGTCTGCAGCTCAGAAAGCCTCAAAGGAGAGAGGCAAAGGCTGAGTAGGGCGCCCGGAGTGTCCCGGGCGCCCCCAAGGTACATACAAAACATGTCAAAGGAAAAAGGGTTCGAATAGCTGCTGGGTGGGGCGCCCCCGTGCTCCCGGGCGCCCGCGCTGCTCCCGGGCGCCCCCATGTGCAACCTCGAACCCGAACCCCTCGAAGCCAAGGAGATAGGACTTTGACCCGGTCAATCCGGGCGCCCCGAGTGCTCCGGGCGCCCCGGACAAAGCGGATCCAGAGGATAGACGCTGACCGAGACCACTGCGGATCAAAGGCCACGTGGGGGGCGCCCCCGACGTCCCGGGCGCCCCCAGGCCCTATATAAAGGGCCCTCGACCCCAGGCTTCAAACAACAATTCTCTCAACGCCTCAAAGCTCTTCTACGCTCGTGCCTTGCTCCAGAAACGCTTCACCTCGAGCCGATGATGTCCCGCTGCCCCGAAAGAGTCGACCTACTCCGGACGTCGGTAAAGAAGAGCGTACTTAATTTATTATATTTTATTGCACTCATTTTGTAATTAAAATTGTGTAACCTATTTGCGCGAATATAGAATTGCCCAAAGTAAACGGTCAACGACCGTGGGCCTTGGAGTAGGAGTCGACACAGGCTCCGAACCAAGTAAAAAACCACTGTGTCTCTTATCTTTATTTCCGCTGTGCACTTACTCTTAGTTTTCCGAAAAAGAACGATTTCCGATATTCACCCCCCTCTATCGGTTTTCACGATCCAACATTGAGAAGAAGGATGTCTTCTTAAAAAATTACTGATGAGGAAAGAAAACTAATGCTTGTTGGCTCTTGAGAAAATTGAGCTAATGACATATAAAATAGAATGAAAAATCGTGATAGCCTTAACCTATTATAGTCCTAAATAAATTTTTTATGATAATAAAATAATTATAATTAATATGAAATTAATTATTGGTGCGTTGAGTTTTGGAAATTGGAATGAGTTTTCCAAGCATGGCTGCATGATTCAATGAATACCAAATTAATTATTGGTACGCGTTTGGCAATGATTTAATGAATTTTCCAAGCAATTACGCATGATTTTTGGGTGGTAAACGCGTGATTTTTGGGTGAAGCAATCACGCATGGCTGCATGGCTGCATGCATATAAAAAAATAATTAAATTTTAATATTATATATATAATAATAATGGGCCCTAGATTAGTTGTGGCCCTAGGCACAGACCTTAGTGGCTTGTGCCTTAAGCCGGGTCAGATTGTATGTATATAAGTGAGATTTGATAGAAGGTTAAAATGAAAAGAATATTAAAAAAATATACTTTTTGATAAACACCAAATCATATATATATATATATATATATATATATATATATATATATATATATATATAATTCAAAAAATTACGTGCAATTTGATAAAATACCTTTGATACTTTGATTCACCCGCAGATAATTTTACTACGGATTGAGTTCTGTCTCTCTCTACATGTCTATGTAATTTCAATGCTTAGAAACTTCCAAATGCGTTGCAATCAGAGAAAGAACGCATATTCTCCAATCCAGCAAGACTCGAACTTTTCACAGATCCAGATGTCTATGAGGAAGAGGAGGAAGCTCAATCTGACGTTTGTTCAATTCCTCTTCCTGCTCTCAATCTCACGCTTTGCACCGTCGGTCAGCCCCGATGAGCTCCCGAAGATGGCCTGCGAGTCCCCGCCCTATGCCTCCTTCCCCTTCTGCAACGCCTCGCTCCCGGTGGCCGCCCGCGCCGCCGACCTCGTCGCCGCCCTCACCCTCCCGGAGAAGATCCAGCAGCTCTCCAACACCGCCGCCGCTGTCCCCCGCCTCGGCCTCCCGGCGTACCAGTGGTGGTCCGAGTCCCTCCACGGCGTCGCCTCCAACGGACCTGGCGTCGCCTTCAACGGTTCTGTTCGTGCTGCAACCGGGTTCCCCCAGGTCATCCTCTCCGCTGCTGCCTTCAACCGGACGCTGTGGCGCGCTCTCGCCCGCGCCATCGCAGTCGAGGCGCGCGCGATGCATGCCGCCGGCCAGGCCGGTCTCACCTTCTGGGCTCCCAACATCAACGTCTTCCGCGACCCCAGGTGGGGCCGCGGCCAGGAGACCCCCGGCGAGGATCCCTTGGTCGCCGCCCACTACGCTGTCGAGTACGTCAAGGGGTTCCAGGGCCAGAAGAAGTCTTCCGTCGCCGGCGACGACGACATCTCGTCGTCCTTGATGCTCTCCGCCTGCTGCAAGCATTACACCGCTTACGATCTCGAGAAATGGGGCAATTTCACCCGATACACCTTCAATGCACAGGTAACTAACCAAAAATTTCAACTTTTTCCTCGGATTGCTTGCAAAGATGAGTAATTTCGCCGGAAATCGCGTTCTTCGTTGTGAATTGGTGATCAGGTTACAGAGCAGGACATGGCGGACACGTTCCAACCTCCATTCCAGAGCTGCATCCAAGAAGGCCACGCTAGTTGTCTCATGTGCTCTTACAATCAAGTCAATGGGGTTCCCTCTTGTGCTCGTGGCGATCTCCTGGAGAAAGCCAGAAAAGAATGGGGATTCCAGGGGTAATTCTGCTTCTATGAATCTTAATTCCTTCACAATTTCTTCAGTTCTGAATCAGCACTGCAGATGCATTTCAGTTGTCTGATGATATTACTGACTAAAGACTCAGGCCCATTCCCTGCTTGCTTTCAAATTGATACAACTCAGCTTCTATTCTCTTGGTGAGGATTGATTGATTACCCACAAAAAATGCAGGTATATTGCGTCGGATTGCGATGCCGTTGCGATAATCCACGAGAATCAGAATTATACAGCTTCACCTGAAGATTCAATAGCTGATGTTCTGAAAGCAGGTCAGAGCTGATCTTGCCTTGTTATAGCCTGTAAACATGCTAATGATTTTGAGGGAATTCACTAGTCTGATTCCTATTTTGTTTCAATTTCATCCCTATCTCAGTACAACTATGATCATGTGTTGATTCATGAAGGAATGGACATCAATTGTGGAACATACCTACTTCGATACACCGAGTCAGCCGTCAAGTTGGGGAAGGTCCAAGAGGAAGACATCGATCGCGCACTCCTCAACTTGTTCTCGGTGCAGCTGAGGCTTGGGCTCTTTGACGGCGATCGCGCAAGGAAGCATTACCGACTAGGACCGAAAAATGTGTGCAGCCATGAGCACAGAGAGCTTGCTCTCGAGGCGACACGACAAGGCATTGTCCTTCTCAAGAATGCCAAAAGCTTTCTTCCCCTGAGCAAGGATGCTGTGGGTTCTTTAGCAATAATAGGTCCTGCTGCCAATGATGCAACCATTTATGGTGGTGATTACACAGGTAAGCAAGTATGATTAAAATTCCTTTTGCATCCAAATGCAATATGCATAACATGGTAGTCCTAACAATTTGTAGGAGTCCCTTGCAATCCAATAAGCTTTTTGGAAGGCCTCAAGATCTATGTGCCAAGAACAGCATATGCTCCTGGTTGCATTGATGTGCCTTGCCAAACTACGTATGGCTTTGAGGAAGCTATTAACACTGCTAAAGAAGCAGATGTGGTCATTGTGGTGGCTGGACTGAACCAAACTGAAGAAACAGAAGACCATGATAGGGTCAGCCTTCTGCTGCCTGGCAAACAGATGGATCTTTTAAGTGTCATAGCAAATGCCAGCAAGAATCCTATAGTACTGGTTCTGATGGGCGGGGGACCCGTCGACATTTCCTTTGCCAAATATGATCCTCTCGTCGCAAGCATTCTTTGGATTGGATATCCCGGTGAAGTGGGAGGGCAAGCACTCGCAGAGGCTCTCTTTGGAGACTTCAACCCAGGTCAACTGGTTGATTTTGGTTACTAATGTAAAGTATGAGTCATGATGTCTATCTAATGTTTGATCTTGGTTCAAATAGGTGGGCGGCTGCCTGTCACTTGGTATCCCGAATCCTTCACCCATGTTCCGATGAATGATATGCACATGAGAGCCGATCTATCACGAGGTTATCCTGGTCGAACATATCGATTCTACACAGGAAAAGTGGTCTATGAATTTGGATATGGGTTGAGTTACTCAAACTTCTCATACAGATTCTTATCGGCACCTAAAATGATCAAATTATCAGCATCGACCGCAGAGACTTACATCAGCAAGCAGACCCTATATGCGATGAAAGATGGTTTGGATGCTCTGAAGATCGAGGATATCTCATCCTCCTGTGATGCTCTGAGATTCCATGTGGAGGTTTCTGTGTTTAATAATGGTGGTATGGATGGAAGCCATGCAGTGTTGTTGTTTTGGAAACCCAAAACTAGAGGCGAAGGCTTCCCTCTGAAGCAATTGATTGGATTCGAGAGGGTGCAAACGAGAGGTCAAGGAGAAACAAAGGTTCAGATTTTGGTAGATCCTTGTAGGCATCTCAGCGCAGCTGATGCCAATGGAAAAAGAGTTGTTCCTCTAGGAGAAAATGTCATAACCATGGGTGATTTGGAGCATGAGTTCATCATTGAAGCTTAATATGGACTATTTATTTAAAACGATTGATCGATTGTCCTCGATGCTACCAGTAATCAGACAATAAGAATTGATTGATTGATTCTTCATGATGGAAGAAGCAATGTTTCTCCTCCCTTCTTTGGTTGCTGACGATTGGCCAGTGTGGAATGATAAAATAAAGATCATTTTAATAAGATAATTAAATAAAACAACAAAAATGATAAGTGAAAAAACAAAGTATTCATGCCAACTTTAATTTGAAATGATTGTTTTTATGGAATATGATGGATGATTAATAAGTAAGTATTATTGTATTGAGATATGAAAGTCAAAATCTGACCAAATCAGTGTCTTACCTTTTATACGTGTTTGTTACAGTATCTAAATTAATAATTTCCATGATTTTTTTTTTTTTTGTATTGATCCTAAGATGAATGTATAGATAAGACATGCGTAGATGATGAAATTCTCCAAAAATTTCAATTCCAACTATTAATCAAGGAATGTTACAAAAAATGATTAACGAGGTTTTTTCAATGTTGGACGATCGGCTCAGTTTCACGAAAGTTTTTCACCGCCCGCTAAGCTAAATCAGGAAGCGTTCGTGGTCGGCGGTCTAGAAGCCCAGCGTCCTAGGATTCGCGCCCCATTTAGAAGAAAAATTCTTATAAATACATCGTAGCTGAGGATCGAACCACGAATATCTGAGATAACGACTAATTAAGGAATGTTACACCACATAGGAAACACTGTTATTTTTACCCAAAAAAAATCCCTTATTTCAAAATCCCAAAATCCCGCCCATTCTCCTCTTCTTCTTCCCTTTTTTTTTCCCACCATTTATTGCACAAGGACGAAGCCCTAAGCACAGGAGATCTTCGCCGGGGCCAATCGAAGCCCTGAGTCGCCGCCGCCCACTCCGACAGAAGCCTAAATGGCGACCACTATCGGGATGATGGATTCAGCGTATTTCGTCGGGCGGAACGAGATCCTGACCTGGATCAACTCCACCCTCCATCTCAACCTTTCCAAGGTCGAAGAGGTATGTCGTCTGGCCTTGATGATTTAATCGTATGCATCGACAGATGCGAGTAAGTTCTGATGTGATCTGAAAACTCAGGCGGCATCAGGGGCGGTGCAGTGTCAGCTGATGGACGCCGTGCACGCGGGGATGGTGCCGATGCACAAGGTGAACTTTGACGCGAAGAGCGAGTACGAGATGATCCAGAACTACAAGGTCCTTCAGGATGTATTCAATAAACTCAAGATCACTAAGGTTTAATTTCTCCTCTGTTTATGCTCATCACATTCTGTTTTTTCCTCATCTTTTCTCTTTTTTTTTTCGGGGACCGATGTGGGTGTTTGTTTACATGCTTTATTCCTAACAAAACTTAGTTGTCCACACAGATATTTACCTATAGTCACAATACAGTTCGGAGCTCCTGCAACAATTAGGCTTGCGAATATGCATTGTTACAGTGGCCATAGAGCACTCATTCTTTCATGATCATCCAATTCAAACCTAATCATAGGGTTATCACATAATGATAACTGAAAGCCGTGAGAGTACACCTTATTGTAGTAGAAGTTAGAAATGTAATTTCGAAGAAAAAAATCTTCCTTTTTGAAAACTGAATTGTCTGTCTTCTGTTATTAAAAATTTCGTTGATATTCATGCAGCTTATATTACTTAGGAATTGAAATTCTTCAATTTTACACGTTTTAAGAGGAATTCAGTTTTGAATTTGCACAATATTGTGTTGATATATATCTGGCCATAAGGCTATAATATTCAACTCGTAATAATCTAGCTTTATGATGATTAGGAATGCTGAACTGATGTGACCTATTCACTTTACATTTTGTTTCTTCCGATGTGTTAATAATGTGTTTTTCAATCAGTTAGCTAAACTTTGTTGCATGTTATGATTAATGAAATTACACTGAATGATTTTCTTAATGTTAGCACATCGAAGTAAACAAGCTCATTAAAGGAAGGCCCTTAGATAATTTGGAGTTCATGCAGTGGATGAAGAGATACTGTGATTCTGTCAATGGTGGCATCATGGGCAAGTAATTTGTCAACCATTTATGTTCTGTTCTGCTTATCTATTTTTTTGCACTGTTAATAAATGTCTGAACATTTTCTTTTGATCCATTCCATTAAGATATTAAAGAAGAAAATTATTTATGTTCTGTGCTTATCCCAGAAATTCCTTTTCACGTTAGGGAATATTATACACACGCCGTGATCATGCTTCTCGCTTCTCCATTCCATTTTTTTTAGAAATCATCATCATTCACCATTAAAATATAATGATAGTTGTTTTATTGACTTAGATCCATAGAACATAACAACAGATCTATCTACATGGTTTGTGCAACCAACTGCATGGCCATTACCAAGTGTATACAAGTCAAAAAGATGATCCAATGTCATAGTCTTTGCCATCTAACTTGGCTTAAGGTAGCTTATTTCCAGGGTTGTTTTTCCAGGGTAGTTCTGACAGGTTCAATATAAATCTCCAGTTTTGGGAAAAAATTTTCTAGAACTTAATATGACCCTGTACATTGTTAGTTCCTAAAATCTCTTTTATTTGAATGTATTTTCACAGATATGATGCTGTGGAGAGAAGGGATGGTTGCAAGGGCGGCAAAGAAGCAAACAAGAAGACAGCACCTTCGCAATCATCTGTAAGATCTTCCTCATTTGCCCCTAAAACTCAAGCCTCCAATGGAGCAAAAAAAGGCGACAGTCATACTGTAAATTCTTCGCATAAAGCCACAAAATCTGCAACTCAAGCTTATGATGAGCAGGTTTGTTAGATGGATGATAAGACTGTTTACAATCGATAGTGAAAAAACATCAAAGTCTATAATGGGATTGCAAATTGCAGATTACAGAACTGAAGCTCTTTGTGGATAGTTTGGAGAAAGAAAGGGACTTCTACTTTGGAAAATTAAGGGATATTGAAATCTTGTGCCAGAACCCTGAGGTTGAGCACCTACCGGTAAGTGTAATCCTTTTTTGATAAAAGAAAAGCAACTGCTTTTTCAAATTGTATCGTATATTTTATTATCATTAAAATGTCTTATAATGCTATTACAAGTAGTAAAACTGTTGTTACTGCTATTACATAGTCACTGTGCTGCAGATTGTTACTGCTATCCAAAAGATACTCTATGCGGCAGATGATGGTCCTTCTGTAGTGGCAGAAGCTCGGGCGATGATAACGCAGCACCAGCAGCAGGCTGAAACACCTCACACTCTCAGCCCTATCCTAGAGCCTCCGATGAGAGGCCGAAGCCAAAGCGAAAAGATATCAATACCCATGAGGTTGACATGGCAGCCAGCTCCACGCTATTCCCCAAGCAGAGGCTCTCTGACATCTCCGATGTCCATTACTGTGGCTCTCCGCTCACAAACTACTGACCAATACTTATTTTCAAGTTAACGGTATTGGCTCGGTACTCTACTACTACCTGTCTCTCACACTGCATGTTATCTAATCTGTTGGCTTTCTTCTTTCACCCCTTTTTTATGAATCTATCCTGCAATTTGTTGAGATCGAGTATGTCTGATGTGTTCCTTGAGCTTGTCCATTATCATAAACTCGGATGGTTTCCTGCGGTGATACCTTCGGCTCACCGATTCTTATTTTAAAGCAAGTACATTGGCTCGGTGTCTAATAACTACCTGTCTCTCCATGTTATCTAATTTAGTGCTGCTGTTTTTGAATCTATCCAGCAATTTGCTTGCCCTTGTAGAGATTTGAGTGCGTTTATCTGAAACCTGTCAAAATGATTTGCATTATCATTTCGGTAGACATTGTGTTTGGCTGTCACCATAGTTTTGGCCGATTTCCTTTGGTGTTTTCTTCTTTTCAACATCTGGATACATTTTGACCTACATGAAAACAATATAATTTATCGGGTAATATACAAAAATTGCAAGCATATTTTAGATTCTTTTTCCTGTCTTTGGGGGATCTTCAAATTAGAATTGAATATGTCGACTACCATTAGAAACTAAACTTCACATAGGTACAGACCGACCAAACGAACCCCAAGCATAAACAAGAACTCAGTCCATATGCTTTAAACTTCTACAACTGAAAAACAAGGTGGATTCTAACTGAAACTACAAAATTTCACGTACATACACAGACTAACCTAATGAGCCTTGGGCCTTATGCATGAAAAAGAACTCAAAGTTCATATGCAGGAAACCTCGCCTCGGAAGGATTAATCATGTCGAAGAAGAGGTAAGCCATTCCGGCTTGTCCTTCAAAAAGCGAATAAGGATGATCACCACCGTGCATCATCCCTTCCGCGATCAAATTATCAGCCCTATCGAGCAGAAAACAAACAAATGCCTTTGCACGATACAAGTACTTCATATTGCCAGTTAATCTGTAAAGAGATAGGAACACATACGCATTTCCACTCACGCCATGGCAAATTCCCACTCTCTTCAGCAAACCTCGTTCCCACACCACATCAGCAGCTTCTGCTGCTGCTTGAAGAAACTTATGATCCTGGAGTACCTGACGAGATGTAGATGGTTAGATTTCATGAAAAATGTTCAAAGTTCAAATAAGAAAGGAAAGGAAGAGATGGAGAGAAGAGAAGAAAAAAAATTCCTTGTCTTGCAGTCAAACAAATTCATTCTGTAAAAAATTCCTTCACAAAGATAAGCTGCCACTTTAACTAATGGGATCGATGTCATGTGCTTCATTCCCTTACCTGCGCAGCTTTGGTGAGGGTGAGAGCGACACCAGGTGCACCATGGCACCAATGCACAAGACAATCTGTATCGAATCCTTCAGTCGATGGGTAGTTTCCGCTGATGAACCGGTTGTTAATCATGTAGTTAAGGGTGTCCTTAACATATGGCAGGTCATCTTCATTGAGATTAACATCCATCAAAGCATGCATGATCCCAGCAAGGCCATGGGCAGCCCCCCAGTACCTCTCACCGTACCACTCGTACATCAAGGGGCAGCTGCTCTTGCTGGCTAGTCTTTTTCCATCCCTAATCACGTCCTTAGCTACCGATCTCTACAAAATTATGCATCCAAGCAAGCACTATTAAAAAGAGCAAAATATGAAAATGAGAGAATAAATTTCATCCTTTAGTCTCACATCTTCAAATGATAGTTGTTAGAATATGCTTGTACTAGCATAACATCCACCTTAAGTGATTTAGTATTTCAGGTTATATTAGACTTAGACTTATATGGTATTAGAATCAGTCCCTCACCTCTAACGAGGTTGAGATTGAGGGGGAATGTTAAAGAGAGTTGGAAGTAGGAAAGACAGACAACTTTCATCTTAGCGTGGCATCTTCAAATAAGGACTCTTACAACATGCTTAAATACTATAGGTCATCCATGTTAGTGTATTGGCATTTTGAATTGGATTGGACTCAATCTTGGACACTACAATTATATTGAGTGAATGATTCAGAAAATAATGAGAGGACACAAGAAGGAAAGTTACCATATGAGTTGAGGGAATTGTTCCCTCGCCAATGTGTTTATTTAAGAAAGAACACGCCCACAAGTAGCCAGCTCTTCCATATAAAAGCTCATTTGGGACATCGTGAGGAAATTTAATCTGTTTAGAAGAAAATAATAAATCAAATTTTATGCAACCAGTAATAAGTTTCCTGTGGTTAAAATGAACATGGCATTCAATTGAAAATGTGGGGAAAAAAATCATTACATCTTCTTGTAAATAGTTAGATAGATATACTAATTGGATGATTGTGAGAACTGAACATGAAAATATATTAGCACAAGAAATTATTCTTAATAACGGTGTAAAGCACCTAAGCTTTTATCATATCAAAAAGAAACTGATTACACAGTAGGATCAGTCAGAAACAACAAAGGTGTAGACTTTACCATGAAACCAATGTGAAATTTCCATGCAGCAAGTTGAATAATCAACTCAATCATATACTTATGACAAATCAATCACTTATGCAGCATGCATTGCAACAAGGAGAACACAGTTGGAATGAAAAATATGGTAATGGAGAAATTTGAAGGGTAATCCTTTCGTTCATTGAATAACTTGGTATAAGTGACCATACAACTACTATTTATTGGTATATAAGTGAGTCTTAAACACGACTACATATAAATAGTTAAGACTCTTGAAATATGCGTGTCTACGTTTTCCTTATAATATGCTTTCAATAAAAAATAATTAACTTAAATTAAATCAAGCTTGTTTTTCCAACAAACATAATAAATTAGACCAAGCAATTGTTGGCCTTATCAGAGATAAACTGAAAAATAGTGAAAGATTATAAAGGACAAAACATTTCCTTCCCTTCCCCTTTTGTATGCACTATTAACTTTACTTTCCTCCCAATTGGTAGTATTTTAAATTGCTTCATTTCACCTTCCTTGTCATTCCTTACCTCATCTTCTTTAAACGAGTCCTTAATGGAATTGGATACAATAGATGACATAAACAATTTGTTTGATAGCAACATATCAAAAAATAATTGAGTTGTTATTCATGAATTTATCCAAATTATCAAGTGAATACATTTAGCAATAGGGTAACAACCTTCTGCCTCATACTAAACAGGCATTAGGTTTTGCAGCATTTTTCACAAATGCAAATCAAACCTTACCTCTCTAAACGCGCTCAAATAGAGATTGAGCAAGCCCTCGTCTCCAGCTTCCTTCGCCACCACAGCGCCAAGAGCACAGACGCCGGCCTTTCCACATATGAACGTCACTAACCTGATCCAATCCAATTCACAAGCAAATCAACCCTAAAAATATCTTGCTTCACCAAAACACTCAGATCCTTAGGAGGTTTCTCTTTATCTTACGGTGAACCCTGAGATGCTTGATGACACCCCATGACGATCTCAGCGCAGAGACTGAGGTCGGCCAGGTTTTTGGTCACCTGGTAAGCCTTGAACAACAGAAAAGCTGCCCCTAGGGCACCGGTGTAGAGCGTGTAGTCCCGTGCGCCGCGCCCACTTCGCAGCCATGTCTCCTCCACCACCTGAAGTCGAGTGATTACGATGATCCGATGAGTTCGCACAGAGTAAAGGGAGTCGATTGACCTTTTGCTTGAGATGGAGGGCGGAATTAAGCAACTTGTCGACGAATTTGGAGTACGGGAGGTGGAGAAGGTCGAGAAGGGTAGATCCGGTGACGGCGCCTTCTTCCTCTACCACAAACTCCGGCAGACTGTTGGGGAAGAAGCGATCGGCCATCTCCGGCGGTTGTCCTATCGGTTTAATTTCCGCCGCTGATAGAAAATTATCTAATTATATATATATTTTTTCCTTTCCATTTTTAATTTAGAAACAAATTAAAATGTTGTTCAAAATTGCAAATTATAAACTAACATGTTGAACAGCTTATATGCTGAGGAACTTTACCCCATTTTCACCATAGAAGATTTTATTTTTAAAATTTTTTGTTACTGTAGTAGTTATGTTAAATCTATATTATAGTAACTACATTCTATAACTACTATAATACTATAATAGTTTATTAAATCTATATTGTAATAATTACAGAAATGATAATAGTTAAAATATAGTCATAAATTGTAACCACTATGATTCCGTAATTGCTACAATATAGATTTAACATTATATCAGCTACTGATTAAGTGGTACTACAATGTGATTGAATAAATCATAATCATATTGTAATAGTTACGGTTCGTAGTTGTTACAATACAAACGTTAACATTGTAGCAGCTATTGGCTCGTAACTACTACAACGTTGTAATGATTTAATTATTCAGTCACATTGTAGCAACTATCAGTTTATAGCTGTTACAACGTTAAATTAGTTGTGTAGTAGTTGCGGTTCTAAAGTATACTCCACCTCCTCACGCAAATCCTTGGTGATGATCCATTCAAGGAGCAGTTGGTGTGCAACTTGTTTCCCTTTAGAAAGGCATAAGAGGAAGCTCTTGGCTCGCTCCAATATCTCTTCCTCGAAGAAGGCCATCAACACGTTCCTGCTCAAGTTGAACATCCTTGTCGCCGCCTGGTTCGACTGCCTTGCGAAGCACATGAACTGCCTATCCTTCTAGAATAGTCGCAGCACACCGAGAGAGACCGGGTAACCGTGCAGCATCAGCAGCTGGAACCCCATCGATGCGTCATCATCTTCGATGTCGAAGATCCTCGATTCCTTGGCCCAATAAATGTCATCCTCTTGTTAGTAGGAGCCCTAGAGCCAATTATACGATGATTGACTAAGGACTTTTTGTATCATATTCTATCATTAATAAATGCATGTTTGATTATTATACTTACTTTAAACTTGTGCTAAATAACTAAGGGGGCGCTTGGTAACCGAGTTTAGAAGTCGGGAATGGGAATGAAATCTATTTCATTCTCATTTATGATGCTTGGTATACGAGATCGGAATCAAAATATGGATATGATACCCCTGATTTTATAACCAAGCCCCCACTAGGTTATCATCAAACCCATAAATCCTTCAATCAAAACCCATTACCATTCCCATTGCCAAATGTATACCAAGCGCCCCCTAAGTATAATAATGTCCTTGAGTAGTAGGTTCTTATCTACATCATATAGATTGGTTGAATCGATAGTGAGATAATGTAGAGAACACTACACTAAACCATTCCTAACCAAACATTAATATTCAAGAACAATATTAATGCATTGAGACTAGCATGTATGTCAATTGATGACTTGAGCTCACAAGTTATGGATATGTGATATCAAGTTGACACATAGGTATACATTAGAGAATGTATACTGCATTGTGTTGGTGTAAGATGCATCAGTGATGTCCTCCTCCAAGTGTTTTAATGTTTGACAATATACTTAAGTCAGTGATACATTGAACAAGGGAAGGGTGAGCAAAGGAGGAGTACTAAAGTGAGCCAAAGTCTTAGTTAACCTAGGCACTAAGTCTTGACCAAGGGTTGGGCACGAAGACCTGGTTCGAGGAATTGGGCACTAAGTCCTGGCCGAGGGTTGGGCACCGAAGACCTGGTTCGAGGAATTGGGCACGAAGTCCTGGTCGAGGGTTGGGCACTGTAGTCCTGGACCTAGGGTTTGGGCATGAAGTCTTGGTCCGAGGGATTGAGCAACTTAGCTGAGCGATGACTAAGGACAGAAGTAGAGACGGGTCGAGGTTCGGACGTCTCGAGATCCGAGAGTATCGGAGGCTAAGCAAAAGTCCACCCGAATGGACTGGGTGGCAACCGTCTCCTGAAAGGAGTAGGTGAAAGGCGCGTTCCCGGGGGTGGGAACTTGCGTCGGTTCGACCTAGGGTTTCGTGGAAATTCGAAGTCAGAACCAAGTCCTTAAGGTTAAGAGTGTGTGTGTATTTGTTTTGTATTTGTGTATCTTGCAGGTACCTAGAATGGAAGACAAAGCAGGGAAACAACACACAGGAACCCAGCCTTCTAAGCACCCTCATTGAAGGGGCGCCCTAAAGGAGCTAGGCGCCCCCATCAACTGGGGCGCCTCAGTGAAGGAAGGTAGAACAGGCTTCCATTCAGGCACCCCGGATGATACAGGCACCCTGGTTGAAAGCTGTATCTGCTGCTACGAGTTCGAAGCAGAGATAAGCTTTGACTAGGTTCATTGAGGCGCCTAGGAGGAAGTGTGCGACACTTTGGAGATCCAGATCGGCCGAGGCTTCGATTCTTTTTGGTTTGATTTACATTCAGTTCTTAATTTCTTTAACTCTTTTTGGTTGTAACTTTTGCACTGTAAGACGGGTTTCTCCGCCTCCAGAAAGTCCGAAAAAGGAGACCATTAGGTGACGGGCATTCCCGTGCTTAGGCCTTGGATGTACTGACCCTGGGGGGTTGAGAACCAAGTAAAAAAATCCCGCGTGCACTGTGTTGTTTTTTATTCTTTCTGTTTTATTTTCCGCTATGCTACTAACGCTCTATCCAGAATGATTACTCTTAAGTTTACGAGTTTCCGTGAAAGGATTATTTTTTCGGTCGATATTCACCCCCTCTATCAATGGCACCAGTCCTACACATTGACCCACCATGAGAATGTTTCATAGATTGTCATATGAATGTCATAAACTTTCTCATGTGACTATTAGTATGAATAGTCCTTAGACCTAAAGTCACTACGGTTCCCTACATGAGGAGTTATGTACTATGGTATCGTCAAACGTCATCCGTAACAGGGTGGACTATGAAGGCGATCACTGGGTATATAATGAATTATGCGGAGGGATGTGAGTGATATAGATGAGATCTCTCTCTCTCATATAACGGGAGTGATATCTGTGGGCCCCATGATCCAGTAGGACTGCCAAAACGCATGACCATGCTCAAATGAGTCAATATGAGATATTGAGTTCATTTGTTTGAGTGAGTCTACTGGGGGATCAAGAAACACAAAGATTGATCGAGGATGACACAGTCTATGCCTCATTGGTCAATCTAGATATCGAGGATAGAAGGACAAGGTCATACATTATCATAGTCACGAAGGTTAAGTCGGATCTTGACTTTTTTTGTTACTTGGGTAGCAATGATGCATTGCTAGATGTCGCTCATTGCTTATGTGTCAAAAGTAGTTTAGGCACATTGCCAACGTTACGAGAACCTATTGGGTCACACACTAAGGGCACGATGCTTCAGAGATTGATTGATCTTAGTTTGACTATGATTTGATCCGAATTGGATTGATTGAGTTAGACTCAAGTGAATCCAATTGGATTATGAGATTGAGAGCTAATTTGAGTTAGACTCATTTAGATTAGACTCAACCACATTTGGATGAAATATTAATTTATTAAAGTGTTTAATGAATTAATAATAAAGGAAGAGGAAAAGTCTCTCTTCATTGAATGGAGAGAAGTTGAAGAGCCACATGAGAAGATGCGCTCTTTATTGGCTTTAATGAAGGGAAACTAAAGGGACAAAAACCTCTTCATATTCATGGGATGAGTATAAAAGAGTTTCTTGTCATTTGGATGGGGGCTTAGTCTTTTTCCCTTCCTCTCTTCCTCCTCTTCTCCCTCTTTGGCCGAAACCCTATTTTAGGGTTCTTGGTGTCTCTGCGAACTACCTCAAGTTGCTAGAACAACTAAGGTAGTTCTTCTCCGAAGTTGAGAGATTGTGTTCGTGTGGATATGCATAGAGGCACGGACGCTTGAACGTGCAAGAGATCCGGCGTACCTTGGACGAGCGGGATAAACGAAAGGGCACGCATCAAAGGTATATCTATACGATAAGTAGTTGTAGATCGGCTTTGTACAAGTTTTCTTTCACATGGATCACTCGAGGGATCTTGTTTATGTCACCGGGAGATCCCAACAGTGGGATCAGAGCCACTTGCGAAAGATCGTACAAAGTTTTATGCACTTCATATGTGATATAGAAGTAGGACAAGTTTTTGTTATGAGTTGCATATAACTGTATGAGTATTTCGTCTCTATGAAAAGTTTGTATTGATTAAACTAAAAGACTCTAGCATCATCATTCATATGATAGTGTGCTATAATCTGATTGGTCTTGACAAAATATTATAACCTTTGGTGTTCATGTTGATGAAGTTGCATCAATCTGTTGTGAACAGATTGTGCATTTTTGTCGTAAGGATGCACCAATGGAGCAATAAGGGTCTCGGATTCATTTTGATGAATCTAGGGCAGCGACTCATTCAAGGAGTCAACAAAGAAATTTTTGTCTCGGGGGCGCTGCCCCTTGACCCCGCCCGCTAACCGGCTGGCGGGACCGCCATGAGTTTTTGCTCATGAGCGATTTTTGTTTTTGCACTCATAATAAAATCAATGTCCTAGATCTATTGTGTATGATTGATGACATGGTGCATGGTTATGACCTTAACCCCAATGTGATTGGATGTATATGTGTGTGTGTGCATGTTGTAATGTAATTCATAATACGACCTGCGTGTCGTACCTTGTCTCTATTTTTCCTAGTTGTAAAATAGATTTAGACTCGAATGTAACTCGAGTTTTCCTAAATTGTAATGTACAAAATGAGTAGTGGAGTGTCCATTGAAGAATGATGATACAAGAAGGATGTCGACGACACATGACGATTGAAGGATGCATTTGGAGAAGATGTTATCCCTAGGTTGACCATCGATTTTCTCATTGGATTGAGAAGATCGTAGTATACGGGCCATAACCATGCCACATTTTATCACTTATATGTTGATATATGCAATGTGTGTATGTGATGCTTGATTAGATAAACATTTATCTTAATTAAGTCAATTCGATATGCCTACTAAAGTTTGGTACTCATAAACTACCTCGTGTTGAGGCAATCTGTGGTCCGAAGTGACCAAGTGTTTTGATGTTTGGGCAAACAGTTTAAGTTAGGTTTACCCTTGTGTTCTTATATGTGTATGTTGAGTGTGCAGGTTGTACAGGTTACACATATGGACTTGACTGGACGCCCTCGGTACGGTGAAGGGTGGCATGGAGACAAGCTGGAAGCTTGTGTGCACCCGAGGGACCTTGATGGAGCAGGGACGATGAGCTGAGGGGCGCGGACTTTGAGGCATGCGTGAAGGATGACATGGAGACAAGCTGGAGGCTTGCGTGCATCCGAGGGACGGGAGCCGAAGATGAAGAGGGCGCGAAGGCAACAGTCGAGGCTGCTGTGGAGCAGTCAGTCGAGTCATGAGGGTACGAGTCACAGATTGCCTCAACACGAGGTAGTTTATGAGTACCAAACTTTAGTAGGCATATCGAATTGACCAAGTGTTTTGATGTTTGGGCAAACAGTTTAAGTTAGGTTTACCCTTGTGTTCTTATATGTGTATGTTGAGTGTGTAAGTTGTACAGGTTACACATATGGACTTGATTGGACGCCCTCGGTACGGTGAAGGGTGGCATGGAGACAAGCTGGAAGCTTGTGTACACCCGAGGGACCTTGATGGAGCAGGGACGATGAGCTGAGGGGCACGGACTTCGAGGCATGCGTGAAGGATGGCATGGAGGCAAGCTGGAGGCTTGCGTGCATCCGAGGGACGGGAGCCGAAGATGAAGAGGGCGCGAAGGCAACAGTCGAGGCTGCTGTGGAGGAGTCAGTCGAGTCATGAGGGTACTGCAGTGTGATTGTACTCGGAAAATCCTAGGGTTTGAGTGCAGAGTGGAATGTACTCAGGAAGGGTAACCATAGGTGGGTGAGTAGACCAGTCGACTGGCCTGGGGGCAGTCGACTGATGGAACTCATAGAAAGGTCTCAGCCCTGGGACCAGTCGACTGCCCTGGGGGCAGTCGACTGGTAGGTGGCTGGTGAGTTGGCTGAGAATTCGGACGTTGGGGGTGCAACTGTCGAATTTCAATGGCACTAGTCGGCTGCCCTGTGGGCAGTCGACTGGTAGCGAGGGTTTCAGCCCGAGTCCTATTTAAAGAGGGCTTCGTGGTGACTGAGATTCTTGACGAGTTTGGTCTTGGTTAAGGGCCAAACAGTAGTCTTTGTGCTCAGAGATTCTCAAGGTGTTGTGGTGAGGTTTCTCCACCCACAAGGAGCGACGAGAGCTAGCCGGAGGTTATCCGGGGAGTGATCCACCGACGGATTCTTAGATTAGTCACCCGGCCGGGGTGGATACCAAGTAAAATCGATTTGTTAGCGTTGTTTGTTTTGTTTATTATTGTTTCTGCTGTGCAACTAACAATGCAGGTACAAGAAAGATCCGAAAATCGCTATTCACCCCCCTCTAGTGTTGGTGACGAGATGGCTAGAGAGGGGTGGGGGTGAATATAGCCAATCGCTTTTCCTTGAAGAGTTAGCAAGTTTCTGCACTTGAGGTTGTTAGTAGCACAGCGGAAGTATGGAAAACAGGATGTGCAGAAACTAAAACCGAAAACTAACTAGCAAGATTAGCAAGATCGCTAACAAGGAGATTTTACAAGGTTCGGGGATAACTTGCCCCTACTCCTTGGCGTGCCCTTAAGGTGGGCGATCCCTTGATCGTCGGCAGATCAAGCCCCGGTTAACACCGAATAATTCAGCAATCTCCTTCTCGGTAGAGAAACCTCTCCACAGTGTGTTTCAAACAAGGATATAGATTAAGCACAAAGAAACAACGGGAAGGATCTTACTCAAACACTTAGCAAGGACAAAAACACAGCAAGCTTCCCTGAGCTTCACCCAGTGGCGATCTCACGCAAGAACCCTTCTTCGTGTCTTCCCACTGTCGGACTCCAAGTTTCTTGTTCTCTCCTTCAAGCGCTCAAGTAATGGTCGATTGCTTCTCTATCGCCTGCTCAGAATGATGGAAACCTCAAGAACAACAAGCTTGATGTGGAGAACTCAAAGCACAGGAACTCAAGAACACAAGCTGAAGAATTGTCGAACTCTGCTTCACCGAAGCTGTCTCTCATTCCTTTTGTTTCTCCACTAAGCGACAAGTGACCTCATCTCTAGCAGCCTCCAGCTGCCTCACTGCTAACGCGCCAGCTACACTGAACCCTAACTGAACTTCCTGAGCTCCCTCAGCCAAGCTTCAGTCAGCGTCTTCAGTCCTGCAGCTCCAGTCGTTGCAACCTGAGTTGAGAAAGGGACAAACCTGCTCCAAGGAAAGCCCTCTTTAACTTCTCCTTGAGAGTTTGAATCCTCCCCTGTAACCTGTAACTTAATCAGACTGTTAGAGCAGCAAATCACGCAGTAAATTAAATATCAGAGATAAACAGCAGCGAATCAAATATGGTCAGACGCGATCAGAGCGTCTGACAGTGCATTTTGAATTAAAGTGATCGGTCACCTGACCGATCAGAGAGCCTCCTGATCGGTCACCAGACCGATCAGGCTGGTTACAGACCGATCAGGATCCGTCCTGATCGATCCCCAACGCTCAATCAGAAATCGCGATTTCTTTGAGATTCTCCTGGACCGATCACCAGACCGATCCCAGGTCATGGATCGTTCACCTGACCGATCCACCCTTATATCGGGCGATTTCTGAGTTTCGCAGGCTAAGCCTTCTGTTCGGTCAACTGACCGATCAGGGTGTCACCTGATCGGTTAGCAGTCCGATCAGGTCATCACCAGACCGATCAGGAACCATCCTGATCGATCTTAGTGAGGAGCCCACGAAGCTGGATCGTTCACCAGAACGATCTGCACACTGATCCTGATCGGTCATCAGACCGATCAGGAGCAGTTCAGCAAGTGAACTCAACCTCACTACTTGCTCCCTGATCGGTCACCAGACCGATCAGGAGCCAGTCAATGGGTGAAACGCATACTCCCTGATCGGTCACCAGATCGATCAGGAGCAGCACAGTAGGTTCCTAACCTCACTGTGTGCTCCCTGATCGGTCACCCGACCGATCAGTCATCGCTGGATCGGTCACCAGACCGATCCACGAAGGAGCAGCGTGCCAGAATCCCTGATCGATCACCAGACCGATCCAGGGACTCAAACTCAGCCCTCCAAGCTAAGTTTCCATCCACCTTAGCCCTCCAAGCTAAGGATTTTCCATCTAACTCTCCAAGTTACGAATTTGCACCTAACCCTCCAAGTTAGGACTTTTCACCTAGCCCTCCAAGCTAGGACTTTTCACCTAGCCCTCCAAGCTAGGACTTTTCACTCAACCCTTCCGAGTTAGAACTTCATCCAACCTAGCCCTCCAAGCTAGGCACCTGACCCTCCAAGCCAGGACTTTTTCACCTAATCCTCCAAGATGGGAATTTGCACCTAACCCTCCAAGTTAGGACTTTTTACCTAGCCCTCCAAGCTAGGACTTTTCACCCAACCCTTCCGAATTAGGACTTTTCCAACACCTAGCCCTCCAAGCTAGGATTTTTCACACCTAACCCTCCAGGTTAGGATTTTCCCAACACCTAGCCCTCCAGGCTAGAATCCTCCATATCATGCCTAATCCTCGATCAGGACTTAATCATAATCATCATAATCATCAACCTAAACTAAAATCGTTATCAACACCAAATCAACAATCAGGGCCAGACTGCATCAACAATCTCCCCCTTTTTGTTGTTTGACAACCCGATTTTAAGTTTAGGGATTCTCAATCAATTTTCCAAATTTAGAGTCATAGGGGAATCCAGATCCTCCCCCTACAACATGATCATTCTAAACTTAACCAATCCACACTCTCCCCCTTTGTCGAACACCGAAAAGGGGCAAGAGGGACTGTTAAGATTAAAACAAACTCCCCCTCAACCCTAGAGGTATCCAAACTCAATAAAGATGTGATAGTTTGATGAATAACCATATGAACACATGTGAAAAAGATATAGCAAGACATAGCAATCACATGCATCATATGAGTATGAGGTATCAGATCACAGAGCATGCTATAATATTCATAGACATGGCAGTGTAAGCATGAACATGGCAATGGATCAAAGATGCAGATCATAGTCATATAAACAACATGGCATCAACAATAAACATACTAATATCAGATAAGTATGTGAAGCAAAGTAGCAAGTAGAAAATATCCAGACAAGTAGAAAAATAAGTGTGACACAAGGCCACACCAATCAAGTCACAGGGCATACAACCCAAAAGTATCACAGTCAAATACTCAGATCATGATAAGACAGCAGACATTCTAGCTCAAGTGTCAGTGGGAGGGTCGTCATCGCGCATGAGGTCATCCATCGTGGCATCAGTCGATCCCGGTGCAGCGCTGCCCGAAGGAGGATCCCCTGGAAATGTATGGCGGCGCCACTCTCCGTACCACGTCTGCTGTAATGCCTGGACCCCAGAAACAGTAGACTCTACGCCGGTCAACCGGCGATCGAATGCCCTGAACTCCGAGCGGATCTCCTCTCGATGAAGCTCTCGTAAATGAAGATCCTGCTGGATGGTCCACTCGAGCTCTGAAATCTGCCAGCGCAAATCTGGCTCGGGCTCATCGTAGTAATCGTCAGCAGCATGGGGCTCATGAGGAGCAGCAACATCGGGTGGCGCCTGAAAGTGTGGTGCTCCGCCAGGTAACTCACCGAGACCTCGCCCATCCTTCCACACCAACACCCCATCTCGCTCACGAATGATCATACCAGACTTCGCAAAAGATCGCCGACCCAACCGACAATCTTGCTTAACCATGGGCACGGTCCTGCCTTTGGTGACATCAACACCAACTGACATAAGCCAATCAGTGATGATGTGACCAAACGGCATATAAACCGTGCGACGACTCGGCTTACGGTAGGATAGGATAGACTGGAATATGCTCTCCATAATATCGAAGTCCATCCGGCAATGCATGCCGTAGAGCATGAGGCAGTGGTAGGGTCGGATCTCGGCCAACGACTTTGAAGTAATGGGCAAAATGCAATTTGTGATGATCTTGAAAAGGACATAATCAGCTGGAGCAAGGCGGAGGGCAGCAAAAGTGGGGAAAACTGGACCCAATTCGTCAAGCCCGGTAGGGCGAGGATGACCGAAGAAGTGCTGATAGATAGAGTCAGGGGTAATATCTGCAAATGGTGCTAGCAGAGGATCAGGAAGTTCAGGATAGATTGAATAGAGATTCGGTGATCGTCGACCACCCAAGTACTCTGCCAAAATCTCATATGAAAAATCGAGGTTCATCTTCCCAACTCGAGTAGTGAACTCGAATCCCCCTTGAGGACCTTGTTGTAGGTTGTTGTAGAATTCAGAGATGAGGTCGTAGTTTATGGTCCGTTCCAAGGATAGAAGAAAACCTAGATTGTAGTAAGTGACAATCTCCATGACCGAGGGACAGAACTCAGTCAGGAAGGGAACATCAATGGATCTGCAGGGTAATAGTTTGAAGGTCCTTGCTTGAAAAGCCTGTTCACAGGCCGCATTGGGGAACCGAGAGCTTGAAGAAGGCTGTGGCCTTCTGGAAGGGGCAGAGGAGGAAGGAGCTTTCCCCCTCGAGCTGCCGTCAGCAGCTTCCTTGCCCTTGGACGACTTTCTAAAGGGTTTTGAATTGATCATAACACGGGATTCAAATGATAAGATCGATCATACAAAACAAGAATTGATCATATAAGGTGATACCCAATCAAACGATAGATAGATTCGATCATTGACATAAGGTGAGAAGGTAAGGTCACGGTAGGCAAAAAGATCAAGACACCACAGCAAGAACAAGAGCAAAAACATGAGCAAAAACATGATTAGCTTCATAAACAAGCATTATAGACTGATATGAATGAAAAACCAAAGCAAAAACTTACTTTGGTGCCATCGTTGTCGTTTTTGGAAGTTGAGAGGAAGAAACCGTGCGCAGGAAACATGCTCTCGGCGCAAGAGATGGTCGCAGAGTGTTTCTGCGAGAGAGGAACGCGCACAGGACTCATGCTCACGCGAGGAAGAAGAACACGAGGATAGCCTTCTTGCTCACACAGGGTCGCGCAAAGGGTTTTTCGGCGCTAGGGTTCGTGAGTTGAAGGTATTTCGCGAAGTTAATCGGTTGGTGGATCGGTCCACCAACCAAAATTTAATGCGTTTGAACGGATCACCGTTCGATCTGATCGTGTCCAGACCAATCAGGCTACAGCCTGATCGGACTGGCATGGTCCTGATCGGTCGGATGACCGATCAGACGCGCTCCTGATCGGTTGGGTGACCGATCAGGATCCGATCAGTAGGGTCCGGAGAGAAACCTCTGAGCTCCCTGATCGGTCTGTGGACCGATCCCCACAGGGTGGCAGATCGGTCCAGGGACCGATCCAGGCTAGCTCAGTACACTTAGTCAAATTCCGGAAGATCACGGCTTGCCTCGCCGATCGGTCTGTGGACCGATCACCACAGGAAGAAGCCAGATCGGTCCAGGGACCGATCAGCCCTATGCCTGATCGGTCCGGTGACCGATCAGCCCTATGCCTGATCGGTCCGGTGACCGATCAGGGTTCCTGGTATTCCCTGATACGAACTGAAATGTTCAGTTTCAGAATTTTTGAAATTTCCAAACGATATTTGATGGACTTTGTCGAACTTGGACATAATTTCCTGACTAAAATTGATCCCTGAACAAGAATCAAAAGTCCTTATAGGTTCAACAAACACTTTGACCCATCTAAATGAGGTCAAACTCAATCAACAATCAATCAAGCAAATTCAACCAAGTTTTGATTCCAAATTCAAGTTTCCAATCAAGTTGCCTTGATTGGAATGTCCAAGTATGATCATGGAGCCATATACACATATGTTATGCAATAGTTTTCCCCATACTTGGTCACCACCGTGATCATTATCTCGTCAACTTAATTTCTCAAGTGATGCAATGACATTTTGAGAAATTGAGTTGAACCTAACATCTCACCTCATATCTAGCAAACAAAAACGTTTTGTTAAACCTTATAGTTTGTGTGAGATGTTCCCAAAGTTACCCAATTGTTCCCAACAATTTAGAAATAATCATGAAGGGTTTTGAATGCAACTTGAAAATCATGAAGCGCGATATATTCCCAATTCCCGTCTTAGAAAACTAAATTCACTTTCGGGAAGTGGTTTAGTAAAAATGTCAGCTAGGTTTGACTTTGACTCTACATAAGAGAGTATGATGTTCCCCCTAGCTACATGATCCCTAATGAAGTGGTGTCTTACTTCAATATGTTTTGTCCTAGAATGATGGACTGGAATCTTGGTTAAGTTAATTGTGCTAATGTTATCACATAACACTTGCACACCCTTGTAACTCAATCCGTAGTCCTCTAAGGTATGAATCATCCACAACAATTGCGATATACTCTCTCCCATGGCGATATATTCTGCCTCGGTAGTGGAAAGAGCAACACAATGTTGCTTCCGACTCGACCAACTTACTAAGAACGAACCTAAGAATTGGCAGCCCCCACTAGTGCTTTTCCGGTCCAACTTACATCCAGCGTAGTCGGAATCCATATAGCCAATCAAATCAAAAGATTCGGTACGGGGATACCAAAGACCTACACCAATTGTGCCCTTGAGATATCTCAAAATTCGCTTAACAGCAATTAAATGAAATTCCTTGGCACAGACTTGATACCTAGCGCACATACCTACAGCAAATAGTATATCTGGTCGGCTGGCTGTGAGATATAGCAAACTACCTATCATGCTTCGATATTGAGTTAGATCAACGGGTTTACCACTCTCATCATTGTCTAATCTTGTGTTTGTAGCCATGGGAGTGGTTACCTCTTTCGAATCACTCATATTGAATTTTCGAAGCATTTCATGTGTATACTTTGATTGGTGCACATGGATACCATCGCGAGTTTGCTTGATTTCAAGTCCAAGGAAGAAAGTCAACTCTCCCACTAGACTCATCTCAAACTCACTCTTCATGTGTCCAATGAACTCATTTAAATAGCCCTTGTTGTTTGAGCCACAAATTATGTCATCGACATATACTTGGGCTACAAATATATTGTCACCATCTCTTCGTAGAAATAGTGTAGGGTCTATTTGACCTCTAACGAAGCCCTTTTCAATCAAGAATGTCGACAACCGCTCATACCAAGCCCGGGGTGCTTGTTTAAGGCCATAGAGTGCCTTTTTGAGCTTGAACACGTGGTTTGGATATTCGGTACTCTCAAACCCTGGAGGTTGTTCGACATAGACCTCTTCCCTAATCAAACCATTTAGGAAGGCCGATTTAACGTCCATTTGAAATAATTTGAAACCACGATGGGCTGCAAATGCAAGCATCAATCGAATGGACTCTAATCGTGCCACGGGAGCATAAGTCTCATCATAATCAAGGCCTTCAACTTGACTGTAGCCTTTGGCTACTAAGCGTGCCTTGTTTCTAATGATTTCTCCCTTGTGGTTCAATTTGTTCTTGAAGACCCATTTGGTTCCAATAATGGTGGTCCTCTTAGGTCTAGGGACTAAGTCCCAAACTTGACTCCTCTCAAATTGACCTAGTTCATCTTGCATTGCGATAATCCAATCGGGATCATTTAATGCTTCATCAATTTTTCTAGGTTCAATTTCGGAAATTAGAGCAACTTCATTAGCCTCATTCCGGAAGAATGATCTAGTCCTAACCCCTTGATGGATGTCTCTAACAATTTGGTCTTGGGGATGACTAGAGGCTAATCTAGTTTGCCTTGGTGTTGGTGGTGCTTCTTGAACGGGTTCACTAGACACAGGTTCAGCCTCAGGATCCGGCTGATCAATGAATTGTCTAGGCTCACCGTCATCAGACTCATCACCATCAACAACACTTGGAGTTTTATTCAAACTAAGTCTCCTTAGTTCGAGTTGAACTCCTTCTACATTTTCTGATTGGTCAATTGATTTCGGAATTTCTTCAAAAACCACATCAGAAGACTCTTCAACTAATCTAGTTTTCTTGTTGTAGACTCGGTAGGCTTTACTAACGAGGGAGTACCCGACTAGTATCCCTTCATCAGCCTTTGCCGTGAACTTTCCAAGGTGATCCTTGGTGTTTAGGATGAACACCTTACAACCAAACACCCTAAGGTGTTTAACCGTAGGTGGTTTCCCAAACCAAAGTTCATGGGGAGTCTTTCCTAAAAACCTATGGATGAGAACTCGATTTTGCACATAGCAAGCTGTATTTACAGCTTCAACCCATAAGTAACTCGGGAGTGAGTACTCATTAAGCATGCTTCGTGCAGCCTCTTGAAGTGCACGGTTCTTCCTCTCTACAACACCATTTTGTTGTGGTGTTCTAGGAGTAGAGAACTCATGTCTATAACCCTTATCTTGACAAAATTCTAGAAACCTTTGATTTTGGAATTCACCTCCATGATCACTTTTAATTGTCTTAATTGTTAATGATTTTTCATTTTCTACCCTTCTACAAAAAGAAATGAACACATCTAAGGTTTGGTCCTTATGTTTCAAAAAGTATGTCCATGTGTATCTAGTAAAATCATCAATAATCACAAAGCAATATCTACTTCCATTCAATGATATGATGGTACTACAATCAAATAGATCCATGTGAAGTAAATCTAATGCATTGGAAGTACTTACAGTGCTTTTACCTTTATGTGCAGATTTAGTTTGCTTACCCATTTGACATGCATCACAAAGTTTATCTTTTCCATACATGATGCTCGGTAAGCCTCGGACTAGTCCCTTGGTGGCCAACTTCCGGATGTTCTTCATGTTAACATGTGCTAGCCTCCGGTGCCAAAGTGTGGACTCTTCTTCTTTTGACATGAAACACTTAGCAAAAGCATTAGTAGCACTTTTAAATGAAACTTGATAAATATTGTCTACTCTTGCTCCTACTAGTACCGTGTCCAAGGTGTCAGTTTGTCTAACTAGACATTGACTTGGTTGGAAGTCAATTGTGTAACCCGTGTCACACAATTGACTGACACTTAGGAGATTAAACTTCATCCCCTTGACTAGAAGGATATTTGAGATTCTAAGACATTCGGATATTTGAATGTCTCCTATTCCTATGACCTTAAGACTACCATTGTTACCAAATGATACATTACCTCTACTCTTCTTGTGAAATGTGGTAAACAATGATCTATCCCCGGTCATGTGTTTGGAGCATCCACTATCAACAAACCAAGTTGATAGATGCTCCCCCTCAATCATAACCTACACAATTCGAAAAATAGAAGTCTTAGGTACCCAAACCTTGGGACCTAAAGCATCAACTAAACATGACTTAGGCACCCATGCCTTGACACCTTTCTTTCGGATTTTGGGTGTCCTAGATTGTCTCATGTCACTCCTAGACATAAGAGACACAAATGACGGTTCCTTAGGGCGATAACCAATACCGGCCCTATTGTAAACCGCTCTTTGGGCATTTAGGATCATATCTAGGGTCTTAGAGCTATTTGAGAATTTCCCAAGAAATTCTTGAGCTTCTCAACTTCACTCTTCAGTGATTGGTTTTCCTCTACTAACACGTTATCATGCAAATCACTGATTTCCTCAACCTTAGAGGATTTCAAGCTTACAATCTCATGTTTCAACGATTTAATTTCATCTTCTAGTAATTCAACATGCAAGTCATCAATGTTATCATCCCTAGAAGCTTTCAATTGATCAATTTCTAATTGCAATGCTTTAACTTTATTTTTGGATTTCTTAAGCATATTAGTTAAACATGCAATTGCTCTATAACATTTTTCAAGCTCGGGAGAAGTTACCTCTTCATCATCCGAAGATGATGAAGCCGCGTTTGAGGAGCTTGAAGATTCATCACTGCTCTCCTCTCCAAGAGCCATGAGAGCCACTTGCCTTGTGCTCTTCTCCTCCTTCTCATCATCGGATGAGCTAGAAGATGACTCATCCCAAGATGCCTTCAAAGCCTTCTTCTTCTTCTTGGATTTCTCTTCTTTTCTTTTGGATTTCTCCTCCTTCTTCTTAAGCTTCGGACATTTATTCTTGAAATGCCCTTTCCTACCACACTCAAAACATGATGCATTATTCTTATCAAATTTGGATTCACTAATGTTACCTCTATTTTTGAAACGTCGGTCTCTTCGCATCATCCTCCGCACAAAGTTTGCCATCTCGGAGGAAGAAGAGCCGCTGCCATCTTCCTCGGAATCGGACTCGGATTCGGAAGAGGATGAAGATGAAGAGACTTCCTTCTCCTTCTTCTTCTCCTTCTTCTTCTTAGTGGCTCGATCCCCTGCAACTAAGGCAATCCCCTTCTCCTTGGGGCCTTTGTTAGCCATTTCATGCAATTCCATCTCACAAAATAAATCATCTAACTTAACAATAGATAGGTCCTTGGATACTTTGTAGGCATCCACCATGGATGATCACAAAGCATTCCTTGGAAATGTAGGATCGGGTCGACCGGCTAGAGGGGGGTGAATAGACGGTTTATGAAAAATAAGCACTAACACTCGTCTTTAAAAGGAATACACTTGGTTGCAACAGAGTCGTTGCTTCCAAGGCAGTTGATGCTCAAACAGAAACTCCTTAAGGCGGAGAAGCCTTTACAGTTGTAGCACAGAGAAAGCTTAGAGAGAAAGAGAGTTTACAACTCAATGAATTGATTGCCTTGAATCTAAATCTCTAAGCCTATTTATAGGTTGAGTGATATGATCTTGATCGTTGATACAAGATTGAGTTGGATCTTGATCGTAGATTTAAGATTATCTCAACTAAATTTTGAACTCTAATTAAAAGAGATAAATGTTATTATCTCTTTAATCGGTTTGAAAATTTCGGATGGCAACCGAAGCAGCTCTCCACGCGTGCTGGGATCCGATTGCTTCGCTCTCCTGATTGCTTCAAAACTTTGATAAGTTTTGACTAAAAAGCCACGTGTGTTTTAACAAAGCTTTAATCATCCGAACGTTGCCCCTTTTGATAGCTGAACGTTTTAATTGATAGCTGAACGTTGCGATCCGAACGTTGCCGAATGTCGATTGGGTGATTTCCGGCCAACCGGAGTTAGGTTCACCCGAACCCGACTCTGGCCTTTCGCCCTTCGAACGTGCTTCCGCCAGGACTTCTCGTCCCTCGGACGTCGCGCACGTCCTTCATGGTCCACCGGCGTACTCTTCCGCAACTTCCGCGTCCCTCAGATTGCACCGAGCCCGTCGGCTCACTTCCCCGCGCAATCCTTCTCGTCCGCTGCGTCTTACGCTCGACTTCCTCCGTACCTAAGTTCCTGCACACTTAGCAGAGGGATTAAAACCAACAGGACCTAACTAACTTGGTGGATCACATCAAAACTAACCGGGGCACCAACAGGAAATGCTTTCAAGACATACCTCACAAGGTCGCGGTTCTCGACCTTTTCATCAATTGAATGAAGTCCATTGAGAACTTCCTTGAACCGGCTATGGAGTTCACTTACCGACTCATTTTCCTTCATGGAGAGATTTTGGAGTTGATTGAGGAACAAGTCCCTCTTGGCAATTCTAGAGTCCCGGGTGCCTTCATGAAGCTCGATGAGTTTGTTCCACAAGTCCTTCGCACTTGTGAAAGGACCAACCTTGATGAGTTGGTCTTTGTTCATTCCACATTGTAGAGTGACAACCACCTTTGCGTCGGCTTCACTCTTCCGAGTTTGTTCCGCAGTCCACCGTGAAGACTCGAGTTCTTTGCCTTCGTCATCCTTAGGAGGAACGAATCCCTCCTTCACCGCGAACAAGTGTGGATATCCATCTTCAAGTAGTATTCCATCTTTGATCTCCAATATTGGAAGTCGGCGCCATTAAAGAATGGAGGTCGGGTGGTGGAGAAGCCTTCTCTCAACGCCATCTTGTTGAGAACTCTCGAATGTTAAGCTGTGTATAGAGCCCCTTGCTCTGATACCACTTGTTGGTGACGAGATGGCTAGAGAGGGGGGGTGAATATAGCCAATCGCTTTTCCTTGAAGAGTTAGCAAGTTTCTGCACTTGAGGTTGTTAGTAGCACAGCGGAAGTATGGAAAACAGGATGTGCAGAAACTAAAATCGAAAACTAACTAGCAAGATTAGCAAGATCGCTAACAAGGAGATTTTACAAGGCTCGGGGATAACTTGCCCCTACTCCTTGGCGTGCCCTTAAGGTGGGCGATCCCTTGATCGTCGGCAGATCAAGCCCCAGTTAACACCGGATAATTCAGCAATCTCCTTCTCGGTGGAGAAACCTCTCCACAGTGTGTTTCAAACAAGGATATAGATTAAGCACAAAGAAACAACGGGAAGGATCTTACTCAAACACTTAGCAAGTAAAAAACACAGCAAGCTTCCCTGAGCTCCACCCAGTGGCGATTTCACGCAAGAACCCTTCTTCGTGTCTTCCCACTGTCGGACTCCAAGCTTCTTGTTCTCTCCTTCAAGCGCTCAAGTAATGGTCGATTGCTTCTCTATCGGTTGCTCAGAATGATGGAAACCTCAAGAATAGCAAGCTTGATGTGGAGAACTCAAAGCACAGGAACTCAAGAACACAAGCTGAAGAATTGTCGAACTCTGCTTCACCGAAGCTGTCTCTCATTCCTTTTGTTTCTCCACTAAGCGACAAGTGACCTCATCTCTAGCAGCCTCCAGCTGCCTCACTGCCAACGCGCCAGCTACACTGAACCCTAACTGAACTTCCTGAGCTCCCTCAGCCAAGCTTCAGTCAGCGGCTTCAGTCCTGCAGCTCCAGCCGTTGCAACCTGAGTTGAGAAAGGGACAAACCTGCTCCAAGGAAAGCCCTCTTTGACTTTTCCTTGAGAGTTTGAATCCTCCCCTGTCACCTGTAACTTAATCAGACTGTTAGAGCAGTAAATCACGCAGTAAATCAAATATCAGAGATAAACAGCAGCGAATCGAATATGGTCAGACGCGATCAGAGCGTCTGACAGTGCATTTTGAATTAAAGTGATCGGTCACCTGACCGATCAGAGAGCCTCCTGATCGGTCACCAGACCGATCAGGCTGGTTACAAACCGATCAGGATCCGTCTGATCGATCCCCAACGCTTAATCAGAAATCGCGATTTCTTTGAGATTCTCCTGGACCGATCACCAGACCGATCCCAGGTCGTGGATCGTTCACCTGACCGATCCACCCTTATATCAGGCGATTTCTGAGTTTCGCAGGCTAAGCCTTCTGTTCAGTCAACTGACCGATCAGGGTGTCACCTGATCGGTCAGCAGTCTGATCAGGTCATCACCAGACCGATCAAGAACCGTCCTGATCGATCTTAGTGAGGAGCCCGCGAAGCTGGATCGTTCACCAGAACGATCTGCACAGTGATCCTGATCGATCATCAGACCGATCAGGAGCAGTTCAGCAAGTGAACTCAACCTCACTACTTGCTCCCTGATTGGTCACCAGACCGATCAGGAGCCAGTCAATGGGTGAAACGCATACTCCCTGATCGGTCACCGGATCGATCAGGAGCAGCACAGTAGGTTCCCAACCTCACTGTGTGCTCCCTGATCGGTCACCCGACCGATCAGTCATCGCTGGATCGGTCACCAGACCGATCCACGAAGGAGAAGCGTGCCAGAATCCCTGATCGATCACCAGACCGATCCAGGGACTCAAACTCAGCCCTCCAAGCTAAGTTTCCATCCACCTTAGCCCTCCAAGATAAGGATTTTCCATCTAACTCTCCAAGTTGCGAATTTGCACCTAACCCTCCAAGCTAGGACTTTTCACCCAACCCTTCCGAGTTAGAACTTCATCCAACCTAGCCCTCCAAGCTAGGCACCTGACCCTCCAAGCCAGGACTTTTTCACCTAATCCTCCAGGATGGGAATTTGCACCTAACCCTCTAAGTTAGGACTTTTTACCTAGCCCTCCAAGCTAGGACTTTTCACCCAACCCTTCTGAATTAGGACTTTTCCAACACCTAGCCCTCCAAGCTAGGATTTTTCACACCTAACCCTCCAGGTTAGGATTTTCCCAACACCTAGCCCTCCAGGCTAGAATCCTCCATATCATGCCTAATCCTCGATCAGGACTTAATCATAATCATCATAATCATCAACCTAAACTAAAATCGTTATCAACACCAAAACAACAATCAGGGCCAGACTGCATCAACATCTAGCGTACTGGAAACGATACTATAGTTGGTATCAGAGCTAACGATCGCTCTCGATTGGACTAACCGCCAAGGGAGCACACGCTAGAGGAAGAAGAATCATGGAAGACAAACTTGGGGAAGATATAAACTCACCACCATCATACGAGCACGAAGATTTTGATTATTGGAAAGCAAGAATGAAGATGTGGCTCGGCATGGATTGGGAGTGCGTAATGGTGCTAGAAGAGCCATTCGAGACCCCTAAGGACAAGCATGGAAAGAAGCTCCGACCTAGGTATTGGACCAAGGATCAACAAGAACAAGCAAGGGTGAATGAGAAGGTAACCAATATTTTGGTTAATATTTTGCCTACTAATGTTTTGAGTCATGTAGGAGAATATCAAAATGCACATGATCTATGGAGAATAGAAGAAATTCATGAAAATCCTACACGAGGTCAATTAGTGGAAGAACCCGAGGAAGAGAGCTCCAGGGTCCAAGAGGATGAACAATCAAGTGAAGAATCATCCACTTCCTTGAGTAAGGGAGAAGAAGAGGAAGAGGTCTCCATCTCAAGGATTGAGGGGGAGGAGAGACCCTCAACCATACAAGAACAAGAGGAAGCATCGACGTCATCCAAGGTTGAAAAAGGAGTCAACCAAGCCTCCACCAAAGCCAAATCAAAGGATCATATAACATACTTTGGGTGCAACAAAAAGGGGTACTACAAGAACAAGTGCCCGAAAGGTAAAATGGAGGTAAATTCTAGACCCATTTCAATTCATTTAAATTCTAACATGAAGTGTAGGATTTGGGAAGCCCAAGAGAAGAAGAAAAGAATTAGATGCTTCACGTGTGGTGAGCTAGGGCACTACCACACCAAGTGCCCAAAGAGAGGAGAGCTCAAGAAGATGGAGCACTTGAGGAGATGGGAGAAAGTGCAAAGGAAGAAGAGAAGCTCACAACAAGGGGGAACTCCAAGGGTAAGGGAGGTAATTCCTAACCCTATGTTAAAGTTCAATTTAAATTTAAGATCCTCCTTGCATGATAAAAATAAAATTAACCATTCATCCATGCATGCTAGTATTAATGAAAATTATCTGCTTGTGCATAACCATAGTTTTAGATATAATGATAGGACTAGGGTTAACAATGTAGATCATAACCATAGGAAAAACATACATCATGGTAAATCTGGGACCTTTATATCAAAGGATCAAGGCACTAAGCCCAAGAAGGGAAGGAATATGCCTAGAAAGGAGGGAAGGTCTAGGAATGTCCAAAGTGGACATATGGACTCAAAGGTTCAAAACTTAGAAAGGGAAAATCAAGCCTTGAGGGCAAGACTTGATAAATTAGAAAAGACCCTAGAAAGATTCACGGTTGGATCTAAGGGTTTGGATATGGTGTTGGGTGGCCTAAACCGTACCAATGATAGATCGGGTCTAGGATACCGATCTAAGGTCTCCCATGCCAAGGGAAAGAGATATGCTAGGATAGCATATGATTATGGCAAGAAGGGGGAGTCCAAAAATGGCAAGGGGATGCCATTTAAAGGGGAAAAGAAGGACTTAATCAAAGACGAGGTATCTAAGGTTAAGAGTGTCAAGTTTGTAGGCCAAGAGTCACCGGTGGAACACCGATGTGGCCTAGTGATGGTTGAGTCATCTAGAGAGGTGGCTAGGGCTAAGAGCTCAAGGGGGAGCTCTAGGAGCCTTTGGGATATATGGTGAATGGATCTTTGGAGGGTTCCTCCTAGAGGTCTAGATGGACCATGGAGTGTGCCAAAGGAATTGGAGACGGACTTGAGTCTTAATTCTTGGGTTTTGACACGGTGTTTTTGAGTTTCATGCATGGAAATATGACTTCGGGGTCATATTGCATGAAAATTAGTTTTTGATGTGTAATTGCCATGTAAATCAATGCTAGGGATGCATTGTGGATTGATAATTACAGTAACATCAAGAGTAAACCAAAACTAGGACTTTAGGTCAAGAGGTTATTGAACTTTTTAGCTAGTTTTGGGTTTTGTGTCAAACATGGGAATGGTGATAGATACATTTTGGAATATATTTTTCCCAAGTAGGTATGGGTACCACAAATGTCTCCACAAAATTTGAAAATTTTTGGAGATTTATGGAATTTCTGGCACATTTTTGAATTTAGCCAGAAAAGCTGAAATTTCTATTTTTCAGAGTATCAGTCGACTGCCCATTTTGCCAGTCGACTGGTAATGGCTGAATTTTGTATTAACAGTTGGGTATGTGTCCAAATGATGCAAAACAAGTGTATGAGGGGGGGGCTAGTACACATTGTTTATGGTCATTGGGGATTAAAAGAACCGATAATTGGGATATTGTTGGGTTCTTTTTGATGTTAGGCAAAGGGGGAGAAGTGTTGAGTTTAAGTTGGTACTGGAAACCAAACACACCTTTGCTAGAAACCCTAGGTTTAGGGGGAGCTAAGATTAAGGGGTAGCATGGTTACTCCATTCTTGGCGTAAGGGGAACCTTGGAGAGGTTCTTAAAAAGCCTTTGTAAGTCCAATATAGGGGGAGCTTGGGAGAAGCTTTAAAAAGCCCGTGAAAAGTCCTAACTTGGAGGGTTAGGTAGTGAAAATTCTAACTTGGAGGGTTAGGTGTAGGAAAATCCTAACTTGGAGGGTTAGGTGTAGAAAATTTCTAACTTGGAGGGTTAGGTGTGGGATGCCTTGGGATAGGATCCATGTATACATTGCATATGCATGATTTTAACATTGTTTTTGCTATTGACTACTATTTTATTTTCCCTAACTTAAACGTATTGCCAAACATCAAAAAGGGGAAGATTGTTAAGGCAATCTGTGGTCCGAAGTGACCAAGTGTTTTGATTTTTGTGCAAAGGGTTTAAGTTAGGTTTACCCTTGTGTTCTTATATGTGTATGTTGAGTGTGCAGGTTGTACAAGTTACACATATGGACTTGACTGGACGCCCTCGGTACGGTGAAGGGTGGCATGGAGACAAGCTAGAAGCTTGTGTGCACCCGAGGGACCTTGATGGAGCAGGGACGATGAGCTGAGGGGCGCGGACTTCGAGGCATGCGTGAAGGATGGCATGGAGGCAAGATGGAGGCTTGCGTGCATCCGAGGGACGGGAGCCGAAGATGAAGAGGGCACGAAGGCAACAGTCGAGGCTGTTGTGGAGGAGTCAGTCGAGTCGTGAGGGTACGAGTGCAGTGTGATTGTACTCGAAAAATCCTAGGGTTTGAGTGCAGAGTGGAATGTACTCAGGAAGGGTAACCTTTGGTGTGTGAGTAGACCAGTCGACTGGCCTGGGGGCAGTCGACTGATGGAACTCACAGAAAGGTCTCAGCCCTTGGACCAGTCGACTACCCTGGGGGCAGTCGACTGGTAGGTGGCTGGTGAGTTGGCTGAGAATTCGGACGTTGGGGTGCAACAGTCGAATTTCAGTGGCACCAGTCGACTGCCCTGGGGGCAGTCGACTGGTAGTGAGGGTTTCAGCCCGAGTCCTATTTAAAGAGGGCTTCGTGGTGGCTGAGATTCTTGACGAGTTTGGTCTTGGTTAAGGGCCAAACAGTAGTCTTTGTGCTCAGATGTTCTCAAGGTGTTGTGGTGAGGTTTCTCCACCCACAAGGAGCGACGAGAGCTAACCGGAGGTTATCCGTGGAGTGATCCACCGACGGATTCTTGGATTAGTCACCCGGCCGGGGTGGATACCAAGTAAAATCAATTTGTTAGCATTATTTGTTTTGTTTATTATTGTTTCCGCTGTGCAACTAACAACGCAGGTACAAGAAAGATCCGAAAATCGCTATTCACCCCCTCTAGCGTACTGGAAACGATCCTACACCTCGATCATTTGTTATTGGGTTTGCCAAAGCAAAGCGACACATTTTATCTTGGTCAAGTGCGAGAGGACAATTGTGATGTCCCGCTATCAAACTTTTGGTGAGACTTAACTAAGTCCCCTCAATTAGATTGAGGAACATAGAGGCATATCCCAAAGGTTGGGAAAATTAGGTAAGAGAACAATTATACTAAGTCTTAGGCGATTAGCCAAAACTAACTCAAGATAATGTGTAATGTGGATCTTGACCCTTTGTTTCCAAGAGTTGCATAAGATGTAATTGGTAAAATATTGCCTACCTAGTTATACCAAGTCTTGGGCGATTAGCCAAAGCTAACTCAAGATGAGGTATAATATGGATCTTGTCCCACATGAATATGATTGCTATTTGGTTTGGAGCTAGTAGTGTTGAGTTTGCCTACATCCATGACTAGCCTATACCAAAGTTCTACGATTCAGTGGAAGTATCATTTAATTAAAGGCCTAATTAAATGATCTAGATATGATACTTATTTCTGCATGTTTTATTGTTGTAGATCACCATGTCGTCTAACACGTCAAATACTCTCTCTCTACGATCCGTCCTTGAGAAGGACAAGCTCAACGAAGCTAATTTCCTGGACTGGTATAGAAACTTGAGGATCGTCCTCAAACAAGAACGAAAATTGTTCATCCTAGAGCAATCTCTTCCAGAAGCACCCGTCGCTACTGCCACCCGCGCCAAAAAGGATGCTTACAAGAAGCATCAGGATAATGCACTCGATGTATCATGCCTCATGCTTGCCACCATGAACTCTGAGCTTCAGAAGCAACATGAGAACATGGATGCACATGATATGGTTGAGCACCTAAAACAACTATATCAAGGGCAAGCTAGGCACAAGCGGTTTGAGGTGTCTAACGCCCTATTTGCATGCAAGATGCAAGAAGGAACTCCTGTAGGAACTCACGTACTCAAGATGATTGGGTATGTCGAGAACCTTAAAAGACTAGGATTTCCACTGGGACAAGAATTGACCACGGACCATATCCTGCAATCATTGCCGGAAGGGTACAATCAATTCGTCATGAACTATAACATGAATGAAATTGACAAGCTTTTGCCTGAGATGCTCAGTATGTTGAGAACTGCTGAACCCAATTTCAAGAAAACCAAGACCAGTAATGTACTGATGGTAAAGAAGGGCAAAGGAAAATGGAAGCCTAAAGGCAAGAGTAAGATCCAAGCCAAAGGCAAGGCCAACTCTACTACACCCAAGGCCAAAGGCGGGGTGCCTAAGGAAGGGACCTGCTTCCACTGCGGTGAGATCGGACATTGGAAGAGGAATTGCAAACTCTACCTGGAGGAAGTAAAGAAGAAAAGAAGTGAGACTTCTGCCTCAGATATTTTTGTTATAGAAGTCAATCTATCTATTTCTTTTTCTTGGGTATTAGATACCGGTTGCGTATCTCACATTTGTACTAATGTGTAGGGCCTTTAAAGAGCTAGATCATTGACAAAGGGCGAAGTGGGCCTACAAGTAGGCAATGGAGCAAGAGTTGCTGCTATAGCTGTAGGAACATATTTCTTGAACTCACACCACCTGGAACACCACAGTGGAATGATGTATCCGAGCGGAGAAATAGTACTCTATTAGATATGGTACGATCGATGATGAGTCAGACAGATCTTCCTACTTCCTTCTGGGGATTCGCTCTAGAGACGACTCTTTTCACACTTAACCGAGCTCCATCAAAGGCCGTTATAAAGACACCATATACGATATGGATTGGGAAGAGGCCCACGATGTCTTTTATGAAGATTTGGGGTGTGAGGCTTACGTTCGACGTCAAATCTCATATAAACTAGGACCCAAATCTGATAAGTGCTATTTTGTATGATATCCCAAGGAAACGAAGGGATATTACTTTTACAATCCCACACTAGGCAAAGTGTTTGTCGCTAGAAATGATATTTTTCTTGAAAAAGAGTTTATTGCTAGAAGAATAAGTGGGAGTAAAATCCATCTTGAAGAAGTTCAAGATGCAGATAGTACTGAGGCCTTGATGGACATTGAACAGGCACCACAAGGTGTTGTGGATCATGAGATTGTTGCACAAGAAGTTGTGGAACAATAAGCTGTTCAAGTAGACCAACCTCTTCGCAAATCTGATAGGATACATTGTCAGTCTGAGAGATACTCATTTCTCTTGTCTGACCATGATGACGTTACGCTTCTTGAGTTGAACGAGCCTACATCCTATCAAGAAGCTGTGGTGAGCCCAGATTCTGAGAAATGGCTACAGGTCATGAGGTCTGATATAGAATCCATGTACACTAACCAAGTATGGACTTTGGTTGATCCACCAGAGGGGATTAAACCCATTGGGTGTAAGTAGGTCTTTAAAAGAAAGACTAACATAGATGGTCTCATGCATACCTATAAAGGGCGATTGGTAGCTAAAGGTTTCAAGCAAATTCATGGTATCGACTATGATGAAACATTTTCACCAATGACAATTCTTAAGTCTATTCGGATCATGCTTGCTATTGCAGCTTACTATGATTACAAGATCTGGCAGATGGATGTCAAAACTGCATTCCTAAATGGGAACCTACTCGAGGATATGTACATGACACAACATGAGGGTTTTGTAGATCCAGAGCATGCTGGAAAGGTATGTAAGATGCAAAGGTACATTTACGGGCTAAAGCAAGCTCTCAAAGCTGGAATCTTCGATTCGATGATGCAATCAAAGCGTTTGGTTTCATCAAGAATGAAGATGAACTCTGTGTCTACAAGAGGGTTAGTGGGAGCACAGTTATCTTCCTGATCTTGTATGTAGATGACATACTCCTCATTGGGAATGATATCCCTTCACTACTGTGTGTGAAGACGTGGCTAGGGAATTGTTTCTCAATGAAAGACTTAGGTGAAGCAGCCTGTATCCTATGCATCAAGATCTATAGAGATAAATCTAAGAGATTGCTTGGCTTAAGTCAGAGTACATATTGTAGGACCGGTGCCGTCGATAGAGGGGGGGGGGTGAATATCGACCGTGAAAATCTCGCAGTAAATCATAAACTTTCGATCGTTCTAATCAAAGCGTTAGTAGCACAGTGGAAAAGTAAAACAAAAAAATAAAACAACACAGCACAGCAGACATGCGGGATTTATTTACTTGGTTCCTGACCCCCCAGGGTTAGTACGTCCAAGGCCTATGTACTCGACATGAGTCCACTATTGGTCTCCTTTCCGAAATTTTCGGAGGCGAAGAAAACCCGTCTTACAGTACAATAATTGCAATCACAAAGATAGATAAATTACTTGCAGAAAATAAATTCAAACCAAAGAGAGTCAAAGACTCGGTCGATCTAGAACTCCGAAGTGCTGCGCACTTCCTTGGTCGCAGAGCCTCGTTGTTAGAACATTTCTTCCATTCGGAATGCTCAGAATGTATGTGGGAAGTTGTGTTTGAAGCTGAGGGGTCGAAGCCCCTTTTATAGGCTTCATACGGGCGCCTGTGTTGATGGGTGAAGCCTATAAAAGGGGGTGCCTACATGAAACCATTGTAGTAGCTGATAAAACCATTGACCTGGGTGCCTACATGAACTCGGGCGCCTGTATCATCCCGGGCGCCTAAATGGAAGCCTTATTCTGCCTTCTTTGACTAAACTCACTTTTCTTCTTTGAGTTAGGCGCCCCTATTGATGGGGGTGCCCCCATCAATAGGGGCGCCTGGCTTGGTTGGTTTCCAGCCCTTTGCCTGCTTTGTCTCCAGTTCTTGGTACCTGGAAGATACACAAATACAAAGCAAATATACACACAATATTAGCATTAAGGACTTAGTTCTGACTTCGGATTTCCATGAAACCCTAGGTCGAACCGACGCAAGTTCTCACCCTCGAGAACGCGCCTTTCACCTACTCCATTAGGAGACGGTTGCCACCCAGTCCTTCGGGTGGACTTTTGCTTAGCCTCCGATACTCTCGGATCTCGAGACGCTCGAACCTCGACCCATCTCTACTTCTGTCCTTAGTCATCGCTCAGCTATGTTGATCAATCCCGCGGACCAAGACTTCGAGCCCAAACCCTAAGTCCAGGACTTCGGTGCCCAACCCTCTGCCAGGTCTTCGTGCTCAATTCCTTGAACCAGGTCTTCGGTGCCCATCCCTCGGCCAGGACTTAGTGCCCAATTCCTCGAACCAGGTCTTCGGTGCCCAACCCTCGGCCAGGACTTAGTGCCCAATCCATGATCAGGACTTAGTGCCCAATTCTGCGAACCAGGACTTCGTGCCTAGGTTAACTAGGACTTTGGTTCATCTTGGTCCAGTTTTCTTCACTCACCCTTCCCTTGTTCAATGTATCACTGACTTAAGTATATTGTCAAACATTGAAACACTTAAAGGAGAACATCACTGATGCAACTTGCACCAACAATCTCCCCCTTTTTGATGTTTGACAATATCTTAAGTTAGATTGGTAGAAAGGGCTAAACCTTGAAAAAATAATCTACATTTTTTATCCTCTGGGGAAAAATAGGAAAAAAAAATTCTAACTTTCACTCTCCCCTTTTTTGAAAAACATTTTGATTTTTTTATCCTTCGGTAAGAGATTAAAATTTTATTTCTAACTTAAGGCGCATCTCTCCCTCTTTGTCATACATAAAAAAAACAAAAATAATTGTACCAACAATGGAAACATTTGGTTCTTTGTGAACATACTTAGTATAAATTTTGAAAGTATAGCATTAAACTTAACTTGCACCTAAAAATATACTTGAAAAGATGTTGAAAAATAGTGTATTTGCAGGAACACATTTTGAACTTCGAAAATTTTTGCACTTTAGAAAATTTTTAATTAGAAACAAATTTCCAAAACAATTTGCACTTATAAAAACATTTTGAAAAATATTTTGAATATTTTGCAAGTACTTTTGAAAAATATTTAAGCTTTCGAAAAATGCAAGTACTTTTGAAACATATTATGATCTTTGAAAGATTAAGTACTTTTTGAAAAATTTTGAAGAGTATAAGTACTTAGAAAACTATAAAAGTATAAGTACTTAGAAAAATATTAGAACTTTTTAAAACATAATACTTTAGTTGACTTGGTTTTTTTTCAGTCTGACACAATCCTAGAAAATGTTGTTGACTACAAGGATATTTTCCTAAATATCCTGGAAATTCTTCAACTCAAGTAAAGATAATTTCAAACAGAATTTTGATAAGCAAAAAAAAATGATAGTACTGAAAATATATGCAAGTACATTTTGAAAAATGTATGAATTTTTGAAGACACAATATTTTACTTGACTTGGTTTATCTTCCAGTCTGACACAATCCTAGGAAACCTTGATAGCTACAAGGATATTTTCCTAAGTGTCCTGGAAAATTTTCCAAACTCAAGCAAAATATTATTTCAAATTGATTAAAACACGATAATAATTATTTTTTAAAGAAGAAAAAAATGATAGTATTTGAAAGGAAATATGTTTTCAGAATGATTTAAAAATTCCGTGCATGAAAACATATTATTTTGACATGTTTAATAATTCTTTCAGTTTAACCTCCCCCTAAACTTGACCGTCCTAGGAAGATTGTTGACCACAAGTACTCTTCCTCTGAGTCTTTAGGGTTTGGTTTAGACCAAATGAATTATTTAGTAATTTCAAAAATAATTACCAAAAAAAATTTGAAAAATACTTGTCAGAGAATTTTCTTTTGACTTAGACTCCCCCTAAATTCGACATATCCTTGGAGTCTTCGTAGATCATTAAGTAGACCTCTTCTGTGTCTTTAGGGTTTATCAAAATTAAGGAAGCAGGTAATTTTTGAAAAGATAATCTTTTAATGCATAAGCTTTTTTTTTAAAACACAAATGATAGTTATTGAAGGCACAGTTTTCGAGAAAAACATTTCAAAATAATGAAAACACTCCCCCTGTACCCAACACCGTTTGACTCTATCTAAGTGTCTTAAGGAACTTTAGTGTTGTCCTAAGAGGCTTGTGTCTAATTGTGTGAGTCAAACACTTTTCAAAAGGATATAATTTTTGAAAACATATAATATATTGGCAATCAGACAAGCATGAAATCCATAAAAACATTATTATGTTAAAGCACTAATTTTGAAAATATATTTTTAGAAAAATATTTTAACAATTTTGAAAAATATTTTTCAATTCATTAGTTCTTAACATCTCACCCATTCTAGATGTCTCAATACAGCAAGCATGGTTGCATTATGGGTGCATTGTGAGATGCTTGAATCATTTTTCTTAATTCATTTTTGAATCTAAGATTTAATTGAAACTTGTGTTAGATTCAAATTTATCAAATAGTAAAGTGAATTTGAGTTTCGGTAATCGGCTTCCAGGTCTTGGCGAGGCACAAGGCCTTCTTTGGCCGTAGCCTTATTGGATCATCAACCCTTTCCTTGACAAAACTTTTTATCGAAAATTCATTTTCAGATTACTTCTTGAAAAATTTTGGTCTAACTATGTAAAAAGGCGAAACGCTCGCCCCCAGCGCCCCCGCCAGCCCGCCCCAGGACCAACACGGAGGAGGTAAATCACGGTTATTACTGGTGTGGTGAGGCGCCTGGGGTCGAGGGAATTAATGCCAACAGACCAGAGTTTTATCCCCGTGTGCAACTGGCGACCGTCGAACCTGAGACCTCTATGTAAATGGTCAGACGCCTTACCATCTGATCCAGCCTTAGCTCAGTTGGTTTGAGCGTCGTGCTAATTTTGGTCTAACTAGCTTAGGTTTTGGATCGGTAGCTTCGGCTAGTTCCACCAGACTAAACAGACCAAGTAGAGTATACTTGACCTTATTAGAAAGGCTTCCCTAACGTACTATCATCTCATCTCCGCCTAATACTACGTTGTTCAAGTTTCAACTATTGTTTTTCCTATAGCCGTTCTAAATTATGCATAAGATTAAACATGAATGACATGACATAAATTGAAAAAATAGCAGATGCATAACATGACAGTTATACATGAGTCAAACAATTCAAATCATTTTATTTAAGTTTCTAATAATATATCAAATTCCCGATTTGATTCATGTCGTGTGAACCTGCGAATATGCCAACCCATTTTGACATATTTGATATTATTAATTTAATTGTTGCAGTTTGAGTAAGATTTTATTTAATTTGAGTTTAAGTTATTTAAGAATTAATTGAAATTAAATTAATTAAGAATTAATTAAATTAATTAAGAATTGAGTAAAATTTGAATTAATTAAGATTTAATTGAATTAATTTGAATTTGAATCAATTAAGATTTAATTGAATTAATTAAGAATTTTGAAATTAAATTAATTAAGATTTAATTGAATTAATTAAGATTTAATTTTAATAAATTAAAATTTAATTTAAATTTATTAAGATTTAATTTGAATTAATTAAGATTTAATTTGAATTAATTAAGATTTAATTGAATTTAAATTAATTGAAGATTAAATTGAACTTGAATTAATTATGATTTAATTGAATTAAGTTGAATTAATTATGATTTAGTTTGAATTAATTAAGATTTAATTAGAATTAATTAAGATTTAATTTGAATTAATTAAGATTTAATTGAATTTAAATTAATTGAAGATTAAATTAAACTTGAATTAATTAAGATTTAATTGAATTAAGTTGAATTAATTTGAATTTGAATTAATTAAAGTTTAATTTGAATTAATTTGAATAATTAAGGTTGAAATGATTAACTAATAGTTGTGGGTTTAAGTTTATAATCTTTATTATCTCGAAAATTTCTGACTCAACCACTACTTCTTCCTCATTTATTTTTTCAAGTTTTTTCAATAATTCAGGTTTATTTGAATCTTTGTGATTTCTATTGACTATGACCTTGATTTCAGAAAATTTCATCTCCTCATCCTCAAAATCACATCCTTCAATACCCACCAGGTAGGTGGGGTATTGAAGGATGTGATTTTGAGGATGAAGAGATGGAATTTTCTAAAATCAAGACCATAGTCAATAAAAATCACAAAGATTCAAATAAACCTGAATTGTTGGAAAATTTTGAAAAAATAAATAAGGAAGAAGTAGTGGATGAGTCATAAATTTTTGAGATAATGAAAATTATGAACTTAAACCCATAACTATTAGTTAATCATTTCAACCTTAATTATTCAAATTAATTCAATTTAATCTTTAATTAATTCAAATTCAAATTAATTTAACTTAATTCAATTAAATCTTAATTAATTCAAGTTAAATTTAATCTTCAATTAATTTAAATTCAATTAAATCTTAATTAATTCAAATTAAATCTTAATTAATTCAAATTAATTCAACTTAATTCAATTAAATCTTAATTAATTCAAGTTCAATTTAATCTTCAATTAATTTAAATTCAATTAAATATTAATTAATTCAATTAAATCTTAATTAATTCAAGTTAAATCTTAATTAATTCAAATTAAATCTTAATTAATTCAAATTAAATATTAATAAACTCAATTTAAATCTTAATTAATTCAAATTAAATCTTAATTAATTCAATTAAATCTTAATTTATTCAAATTCAAATTAATTCAATTAAATCTTAATTGATTCAAATTCAAATTAATTCTCAGTTAATTCAATTAAATCTTAATTAATTAAAATTTTCTCAATTCTTAATTAATATAATTAATTATTAATTAATTTAATTATAATTAATTCTTAAATAACTTAAACTCAAATTAAATAAAATCTTACTCAAACTACAACAATTAAATTAATAATATCAAATATGTCAAAATGGGTTGGCATATTCGCAGGTTTACACGACATGTATCAAATCGAGAATTTGATACATTATTAGAAACATAAATAAAATGATTTGAATTGTTTGACTCATGCATAACTGTCATGTCATGCATCTGCAATTTTTTCAATTTATGCCATGTCATTAATGTTTAACCTTATGCATAATTTAGAACGGCTATAGGAAAAAGAATGGTTGAAACTTGAACAACGTAGTATTTGGCGGAGGTGAGATGATAGTACGTTAGGGAAGCCCTTCTAATAAGGTCAAGTATACTCTACTTGGTCTGTTTAGTCTGGTGGAACTAGCCAAAGCTACCGATCCAAAACCTAAGCTAGTTAGACCAAAATTTTTCAAGAAGTAATCTGAAAATGAATTTTCGATAAAAGGCTTTGTCAAGGAAAGGGTTGATGATCCAATAAGGCTATGGCCAAAGAAGGCCTTGTGCCTCGCCAAGACCTGGAAGTCGATTACCGAAAATTAAATTCACTTTACTATTTGATAAATTTGAATCTAACATAAGTTTCAATTAAATCTTAGATTCAAAAATGAATTAAGAAAAATGATTCAAGCATCTCACAATGCACCCATAAGACAATCATGCTTGCTGTATTGAGACATTTAGAATGGGTGAGATGTTAAGAACCAATGAATTGAAAAATATTTTTCAAAAATGTTTTTCAAAATTATTAAAATAATTTTTCTAAAAATATATTTTCAAAATAGTGCTTTAACATAATAATGTTTTTATGGATTTCATGCTTGCCTGATTGCCAATATATTATATGTTTTCAAAAATTATATTCTTTTGAAAAGTGTTTGACTCACACAATTAGACACAAGCCTCTTAGGACAACACTAAAGTTCCTTAAGGCACTTAGATAGAGTCAAACGGTATTGGGTACAGGGGGAGAGTTTTCATTATTTTGAAATGTTTTTCTCGAAAAATGTGCCTTCAATAACTATCATTTGTGTTTTAAAAAAAAAGGCTTATGCATTAAAAGATTATCTTTTCAAAAATTACCTGCTTCCTTGATTTTGATAAACCCTAAAGACACAGAGGAGGTCTACTTAATGATCTACGAGGACTCCAAGGATGTGTCGAATTTAGGAGGAGTCTAAGTCAAAAGAAAATTCTCTGACAAGTATTTTTTAAAATTTTTTTTGGTAATTATTTTTGAAATTACTAAATAATTCATTTGGTCTAAACCAAACCCTAAAGACTCAGAGGAAGAGTACTTGTGGTCAACAAGCTTCCTAGGACGGCCAAGTTTAGGGGGAGGTTAAACTGAAAGAATTATTAAACATGTCAAAATAATATGTTTTCATGCACGAAATTTTCAAATCATTCTGAAAACATATTTCCTTTCAAATACTATCATTTTTTCTTCTTTAAAAAATATTATTATCGTGTTTTAATCAATTTGAAATAATATTTTTCTTGAGTTTGGAAAATTTTCCAGGACACTTAGAAAAATATCCTTGTAGCTAACAAGGTTTCCTAGGATTGTGTCAGACTGGAAGATAAACCAAGTCCAGTAAAATATCGTGTCTTCAAAAATTCATACATTTTTCGAAATGTACTTGCATATATTTTCAGTACTATCATTTTTTTTGGCTTATCAAAATTCTGTTTGAAATTATCTTTACTTGAGTTGGAGAATTTCCAGGACACTTAGGAAAATATCCTTGTAGTCAACAAGGTTTTGTAGGATTGTGTCAGACTGGAAAAAAAACCAAGTCAAGTAAAGTATTATGTTTTAAAATGTTCTAATATTTTTCTAAGTACTTATACGTTTATAGTTATCGAAAGCTTAAATATTTTTCAAAAGTACTTGCAAAATATTCAAAATATTTTACAAAATGTTTTTATAAGTGCAAATCGTTTTGGAAATTTGTTTCTAATTAAAAGTTTTATAAAGTGCAAAAATTTTCGAAGTTCAAAATGTGTTCCTGCAAATACACAATATTTTTCAACATCTTTTCAAGTATATTTTTAGGTGCAAGTTAAGTTTTATGCTATACTTTCAAAATGTATACTAAGTATGTTCACAAAGAACCAAATGTTTCCATTGTTGGTACAAGTATTTTTGGTTTTTTTTTTTATGTATGACAAAGGGGGAGAGATGCGCCTTAAGTTAGAAATAAATTTTTAATCTCTTACCAAAGGATCAAAAAATCAAAATGTTTTTCAAAAAGGGGGAGAGTGAAAGTTAGAAATTTTTTTTCCTATTTTTCCCCAGAGGATAAAAAATGTAGAATATTTTTTCAAGGTTTAGCCCTTTCAACCAATCTAACTTAAGATATTGTCAAACATCAAAAAGGGGGAGATTGTTGGTGCAAGTTGCATCAGTGATATTCTCCTTTAAGTGTTTCAATGTTTGACAATATACTTAAGTCAGTGATACATTGAACAAGGGAAAGGTGAGTGAAGAAAATTGGACCAAGATGAAGCAAAGTCCTAGTTAACCTATGCACGAAGTCCTGGTTCGAAGAATTGGGCACTAAGTCCTGATCATGGATTGGGCACTAAGTCCTGGCCGAGGGCTGGGCACCTAATACCTGACCGAGGGTTGGGCACTAAGACCTGGTTCGAGGAATTGGGCACTAAGTCCTGGCCGAGGGTTGGGCACCGAAGATCTGGTTCGAGGAATTGGGCACTAAGTCCTGGCTGAGGGTTGGGCACCGAAGACCTAGTTCAAGTAATTGGGCACGAAGACCTGGCCGAGGGTTGGGCACCGAAGTCCTGGACTTAGGGTTTGGGCACGAAGTCTTGGTCAGAGGGATTGAGCAACTTAGCTGAGCGATGACTAAGGACAAAAGTAGAGACGGGTTAAGGTTCAGGTGTCTCGAGATCCGAGAGTATCGGAGGTTAAGCAAAAGTCCACCCGAAGGACTGGGTGGCAACCGTCTCCTGAATGGAGTAGGTGAAAGGTGTGTTCTCGGGGGTGAGAACTTGCGTTAGTTTGACCTAGGGTTTCATGGAAATCCGAAGTCAGAACCAAGTCCTTAAGACTAATATTGTGTGTATATTTGCTTTGTATTTGTGTATCTTGCAGGTACCAAGAATTGGAGACAAAGCAGGCAAGGACTGGAAACCAACCAAGCCAGGAGCCCCTATTGATGGGGGCGCCCCCATCAATGGGGGCACCTAACTCAAAGAAGAAAAGTGGGTTTAGTCGAAGAATGCAGAATAAGGCTTCCATTCAGGCGCCCGGGATGATACAGGCGCCCGAATTCATGTAGGCGCCCAGGTCAAAGGTGTTATCAGCTGCGACGAGTTTGGTGCGGGGATAAGGTTTGACCGAGCCCTATAGGGTGCCTCATCAACACAAGCACCCGTATGAAGCCTATAAAAGGGGCTTCGACCCCTCAGCTTCAAACACAACTTCCCACATTCATTCTGAGCATTCCGAACGGAAGAAACGCGCTAACGACGAGGCTCTGCGACCAAGGAAGCTCCGGGAGGAAGTGCGCGACACTTTGGAGTTCCAGATCGGCCGAGTCTTTGACTCTCTTTGGTTTGAATTTATATTCTGCAAGTAATTTATCTATCTTTGTGATTGCAATTATTGTACTGTAAGATGGGTTTTCTCCGCCTCCGAAAATTTCGGAAAGGAGACCAATAGTGGACTCACGCCAAGTATATAGGCCTTGGACGTATTGACCCTGGGGGGTCAGGAACCAAGTGAATAAATCCCGCGTGTCTGCTATGCTGTGTTCTTTTATTTTTCTGTTTTACTTTTTCGCTGTGCTACTAACGCTTTGATTAGAACGATCGAAAGTTTATGATTTACTACGAGATTTTCACGGTCGATATTCACCCCCCCCTCTATCGACGACACCGGTCCTACAAATTGACAATGTGCTTAATAGTTTTGCCATGCAAAATTCTAAAAAGGGATTTCTGTCGATGTCACATGGTGTGAGTCTTTCTAAGTCTCAATGCCCCTCTTCTAAGGAGGAGAGAGACTGTATGGATCAGATCCCTTATGCATCCGTTATAGGGCCTGTCATATATGTCATGCTTTGTACTCGTCCAGATGTCTCGTATGCTTTGAGCATGACGAGCAGGTACCAGTCAGATCCAGGTGAAAGTCACTGGACAGCTGTTAAGAATAGTCTTAAGTACTTACGAAGGACAAAAGAATATTTCTTGATATTTGGAGGCAATGAGGAGCTAGCTGTAAAGGGTTACATTGACGCAAGCTTCCAAACAATCAGGGATGATTTCAGATCGCAGTCAGGGTATGTGTTTTACTTGAATGGTGGCGTTGTGAGTTGGAAGAGTTCGAAGCAAGACATAGTCGCAGATTCTATAACGGAGGCAGAGTATATTGTCGCGTCTGATGCAACAAAAGAGGTTGTTTGGATCCGAAAGTTCATTACAGAGCTTGGTGTGGTTCCTAGCATAGTAGACCCGATATACCTCTATTGTGACAACAATGGGGTTATTGCATAGGCTAAGGAACCTCGCTCTCATCAGAGGACCAAACACATACTACGATGCTTCCATCTCACTCGAGAGATCATCGATAAAGGAGATGTGAGGATATGAAGAGTACCCACTGATGCTAACATTGCGGATCCTTTGACCAAGGCTTTGGCACAAAAGAAGCATGATGGTCACACTAGGTCACTGGGTATTAGATATTACAGTGATTGACACTAGTGCTAGTGAGAGAGTATTAGTAGGAGCCCTAGAGTCAATTATGTGATGATTGACTAGGGACTTTTTGTATCATATTATATCATTAATAAAGACATGTTTGGTTATTATACTTACTTTATACTTGTGCCAAATAACTAAGTATAATAATATCCTTGGGTAGTAGGTTCTTATCTACATCATATCGATTGATTGAATCGATAGTGAGATAATGTAGATAACACTACACTAAATCATTCCTAGTCAAACATTAATATTCAAGAACAATATTAATGCCTGGAGACTAGCATGTAGATTAATTGATGACTTGAGTTCACAAGTCATGGATATGTGATATCAAGTTGACACATATGTATACATTATAGAATGTGTACTGAATTGACCCGCCATGAGAAAGTTTCATAGATTGTCATATGAGTGTCATAAACTTTCTCATGTGACTATTAATATGAATAGTCCTTAGACCTGAAGTCACTATGGTTCCCTACATGAGGAGTTATGTACTTTGGTATCGTCAAACGTCACCCGTAACATGGTGGACTATAAAGGCGATCACTGGGTATATAATGAATTATGCGGAGGGATGTGAGTGATATAGATGGGATCTATCCCTCTCATATGACGGGAGTGATATCTGTGGGCCCCTTGATCCAGTAGGACTGCCAAAACGCATGACCATGCTCAAATGAGTCAATATGAGATATTGAGTTCATTTGTTTGAGTGAGTCTACTGGGGATCAAGAAACACAAAGATTGATCAAGGATGACACAGTCTATGCCTCATTGATTAATCTAGATATCGAGGATAGAAGGACAAGGTCATACATTATCATAGTCACGAAGGTTAAGTCGGATCTTGACTTTTCTTGTTACTTGGGTAGCAATGATGCATTGCTAGATGTCGCTCATTGTTTATGTGTCTAAAGTGTTTTAGGCACATTGCCAACGTTACGAGAACCTATTGGGTCACACACTAAGGACACGATGCTTCGGAGATTGATTGATCTTAGTTTGACTAAGATTTGATCCAAATTGGATTGATTGAGTTAGATTTAAGTGAATCCAGTTGGATTATGGGATTGAGATCTAATTTGAGTTAGACTCATTTAGATTAGACTCAACCACATTTGGATGAGATGTTAATTCATTAAAGTGTTTAATGAATTAATAATAAAGGAAAAGGAAAATTCTATCTTTATTGAATGGAGAGAAGTTGAATAGCCACATGAGAAGATGTGCTCTTTATTGACTTTAATGAAGGGAAGCTAAAGGGACAAAAATCTCTTCATATTCATGGGATGAGTATAAAAGGGTTTCTTGTCATTTGGATGGGGGCTTAGTCTTTTTCCCTTCCTCTCTTCATCCTCTTCTCCCTCTTTGGTCGAAACCCTATTTTGGGGTTCTTGGTGTCTCTGCGAACTAAGGTAGTTCTTCTCCGAAGTTGAGAGATTGTGTTCGTGTGGATACGCATAGAGGCACAGACGCATGAACGTGCAAGAGATCCGGCGTACCTTGGACGAACGGGATAAACGAAAGGGCACGCATCAAAGGTATATCTATAAGATAAGTAGTTGTAGATCGGCTTTGTACGAGTTTTCTTTTACATGGATCACTTGAGGGATCTTGTTTCTACTGCGGGTTTTTGTTTATGTCATCGGGAGATCCCAACACCTCCGTCCAATACATGTGCATGTAATTGAGGCATTCTTTGATCTCCAGCGAGATGTAGTCAGCAATCCCCGGGTGGTGTAGGTGATCCACCGCCCACAGGTGCTTGAAGAGATTTATAGATCCCCATGGGATGGACTGATGGTTAGTCCATGAGTGTTGCCACCATGAGGTCTGGGGGTCAAAACCTGGCAAAGTCAGTGTGCCCGCCCTCTCCTTGCACTAGCCACAACATCTGAGCTAGTAGCCTCCGTAATTTACCTCCTCTGTGTTGACCCTGCGACAGGTTGGCGGGGGCATTGGGGGTGAGTGAATCGCCTTTTGCCACCTCGAAGAGATTTATAAGGTACGTGTTCGACACTCCTCTCTCAAGGTGGTGCAGGTGATCCACCGCCCACAGGTGCTCGAAGAGATTTATAGGGTACACGCTTGACACTCCTCCCTCGAATCTATGGACAAGTTGCTGGAGATATTTAAGACAGTGGTCGTCGCCAGTCTGCGCATACATACTGGACTACGACAATAAGTCGAAGGAGCCATCTTGACTCTGTAGATGGAGAAGATTCTCTAAGTCTAGGCCAACCATTCCTTCTAGGCTATGTAGTAGTGTCGTTAGCATCTTGTGCAACACTTGTTTCGGAATCCACTCTATTTTAAGGCCTCTCATGGTGCTTATGCCCAGCAAATAAGGATGTGAGTAGGGAATCTCCAGTCCCAGCTCCTTGGCTAGGTCCAACAGTGAAGGGAAAGCCATCTTGAAGTCAATCGGCATGTGCCTCGCAATCGTAGATTATTTATCAAGTTCCACTTTTTCCCTTATCCATGGACCGCATCCTCCTTTGCTTTCTTCTCAACTACAACGGACTTATGTTAAAAAGGAAGAAATAAGAGAATAATATGAGCAATAATAAATCTTATTATTCATTTGATGTTTGTCTCTAAGGGCAATGCCCTATATATAGGGTATAAAATTATTTGATCAATTCACCAATTAATAAAATTATTATAACGAAATTATTCTAATAATTATAACAGAATTATTCTAATAATTTCTAATTTGATTTGATCCGATAACTTGATCTGGTCATTCTAATTATATTGATGAATCTCTTTTACCCTTGACAAACTCAACGAGAGATCTTTGATATTGAGTTTGTTTGCAAGCTTGTTAAAATGTTGTCTGGATAATGACTTAGTAAAGATATCAACAATTTGATCTTCTATAGAAATATAAGAGATGAATAACTGTTTAGTTGTCACACATTCTCGAACAAAATGAAAATCAATTTCTATATGTTTTGTATGAGCATGAAAGATTGGATTAACAGTTAAATATGTAGCTCCAATATTATCGCACCAAATTTTTGGTGCATTATTTGATGCAAGATGAAGTTCAAAAAGAAATGATTCAAGTCAAATAATTTCAAACGTTGTATTAGCTATAATTTTATATTCAACCTCAGTGCTTGAACGAGATATCATAGATTGCCTTTTTGAATTCCAAGAGATAAGATTTCATCCAAAAAAATATTGCATATCCACTTGTAGATCGTCTGTCTTCAAGAGAGCTTGTCCAATCCGTATCGTTATATGCATGTAAATCTTGAGATGATTGACGATATTTAAGAAAACCATATAGAATAGTACCTTTGAGATACCGTAGTATGTTTTACATTATCCTAATTTTGCTCATTTGGAGCATCCATAAATTGATAAGCACGATTTACTGCAAAGGTAATATCAGGTCGTGTGATAGTGACATATTGTAAAACTCCAATAATGCTTCGATAAATCTATGGATAAGATAAAGCAGGAGAGGATGAAGTAGAGTTGTTTATACCGATTGGTGTAGAAACTGGACGTGCTCCATCCATTTTGGCTCTTTGGAAAAGCACAGTAATGTATTTGCTCTGAAAGAGGAGATAACCTTCCTCATATGGAATAAGTTCAATACCAAGAAAAAAATGAGCATTACCCAAATCTCGAGTAGGAAATTTTTGATCGAGAAGACTTAATAAATTTATGATACCCTTTTGATCGTTGCCGATTATTAGGATGTCATCCACATAAACAAGAAAAAACTATTATCAATCAATCATTATATTTATGGAATAGAGACGAGTTGATCTTTGATTCAGAAAATCCTTTAGCTTGCCATCAAATACAGCGAGATCTTCCAAATCCTCTCATTATGAGGAAAAGACACCTGTCATAATCATATCCCCCAAGTGCCTCTGACATTAACAGAGATTGAAAAGGGACAGCATGGACAGACCCTTTGGCGGTCATGTCAGGTCCTCAAGGAGACTAAAGTTGTCAGGTAATCAGATCATAAGATTGATCATTAATGAGACAAGACAATCCCGATAAGACAGGGGGTCTCTTCCTACCCTATATAAGGCCCTTGAGGTGCTTCAAAAAAGGGGATTCCGCTGCTAAAATTTTCCTCTCCACTTCTTGTATCCATATTTTGGGTCCAATTTCGACTCAGCCCTGTCCTGCTAGCCTTTGATCCCGACCATGACTCACACGCCGCCACAACTCGTGCGTCTGACTGGGTTATCTCTGGTCGATCAAGTTATCTGAGTAAGAGTCCTCTCCGTTTATCGACAATATTAAAAAGTATAAAACTCAGACAAGAGTGGATGAAATTTTTTTTTCCCATAGCGGAGAGATAGACAAGATTTTGAATTTTGACATGCGAATGTGCCAATACGATGGCGGAAAGAACTCCCATCCAGTTCGGATCCTCTGTACCAGAACTCCCTCTGTGCCTCTGTACCGAGCAGAAAACGACAAAAAAGGCGCGTGCGTTGCGCGTGACTTCGCCCACTTGTTCACACATCTCCGCCTTGGGCTTTACCAATCCGATCTCCACGCCGCCATCCTCCTCCCGGCTCTCCGCTACCGCCATCGTGCCGGTCTTCGCGATCGACGTTATTTCCACTTTCTTCGGCCTCCCCCATCCGAAATCCACCTTGTACACCTTAAAGGTCGGCGATCCGGCGACGCTGAAGATGTCCGCTTCGCCCAGAGTCTTGCTCAACTCCGGCCAATTCTGGACGTCCTTAAAAGGTTCCTCTTTGAACGCCTCAATCGCTTCCCCGATCAGCCTCGCCGCCGCCAATACTGCGTTTTCCTTGGTGAGTTCGCCGGCCTTTGTCTCCGTGAGGGCACCGCTGATGCAGTTACCGAAGTACGGCGCCGGGATCGGCGGCTTCAGCCTTGCTCTGAGGTCGCTGCTTTGAGTCACGAACCTTTTTAATTTCTGGATCTGATTTTTTCCGATGGTGAAGGTTTCGAGGACGGCGTCCGGCGGCGCTTTCTGGTGCATCATGGTCTGGACGGATTGGTAAACCCCAAGGCGGAGATGTGTGAACGAGTGGGCGAAGTCACGCGCAATGCACATGCCTTTTTTGTCGTTTTCTGCTTGGTACAAGGCACAGAGAGAGTTCTGATACAGAGGATCCGAACTGACTCCCATCAGGGTAGATGCCTTGAAGATCTACTGTCATACTTTCGACATCATCTTGATGCACCACGAGTAGCCATGTAAGCAACGCAGCATGCACTTGATTGATTGGCGATTGAATGTGACGGAAGATCTTCAAGCTGTCTGTCTGTCATAAGTTTTTGTCTGGCTTTCTTAAGCCATGCAACCAACCAAACCTTCGGTAAGCCTAATGATGTATGATAGATTTAATTAATAATAATGTCAAAAGTAATAATACATAATCGAATCCTTGTTAATCAAGAACAAGAAAATTAAAGAAAAATAAAAAGTAGTAATTAGCTAGCTCAACAAATGAAGACCCTTTCTTTCAATTGCAAAGGCAGAATTAACAGACCTATTATATATTTGTACGATGGATGCTACCTTTTACTTACCAAGCTTCCATTAAGCTTCATTAATTCTTGTCATGGGTTGGGTTGCACACCTGCCCACGTTCGATCTATTGGTAGCTAGCTAGCTAGCATTCGCCTTATTAAAATTCGCTTTTGCCAAATGAGATGCTTTATTTTCTTTCTGTTTTTCTTCTTCTTCTCTTCTCCTCTACTACTCAGACGATCGAATTAATTGAATAACATCTTCTAAATCAATTAATTCACTCAGAGATGAGAATCCAGTACTCATGGAGCTAAACTTCCACCTAATTTATTATTAATTGGTTCAATTATATATGAACACATTGAATCATTCTTCATGCTTCTGACAAACTCTGTCCCATTGCCTGCACCAATCAAGCGATTGCGTGCGTGCAAATGCCAGAGAGAGAGAGAGCGAGCGAGAGGCCAAGACACAAATTAATCAATCTCTCGTGAACGCATTAATATTTTCTTTTTTTTCCCAAAATTTTACGCGAATTGAAATTGACAAGGGATTAATTCGCAAGCAAATTGATTTATTTTGTGCAATCTTTTGCTTTATCAGGACCATGAAGCTTGTGCAAGGAAGAGGAAGAAGAAGAAGATATGACAGGACGATTCTTAGTAACTTGGCAGTCTCAAGCTGCTGCATCCTTGTCGCTGACTTCCAACTACCAAGTCCAGATGTTTGTAATGGAGCAGGCTCTCCTTCCCCACAACTCTTTCATCTTCTTTCGTCCTTGTTCTTCCCATTTCTGATCACAGTCCCAATCAGAGACGCTAGCTCTCATGGAGTACGAACGCATCAACCAGCCATTGTTTCCTCAGGTAAATATCTATGTCCTCGTTTTATCCCGTGAGCTCCATCGAGCTGTATGTTTTGCGGTTCAGGGCGGCGGATTCTCTCCGAAGAAGCTCCGGGAGAAGCTGCTTCGAGTGGAGAAGAGGAGAAATGAAGAGGAGCAACAGGAATCGAAGGCGTCGTTGAGATCGGAGCACACGGAGGTCGAGAGCGGAAGTAAAAAATCTCCTCTCTCCGCTTTCTGAAAAAAAAAAAAAAAAGATGAGTTTTGCGATTCGATTCAAGGGAATTCAACGGAATCTTGCAGGGGCTAGCGAGGCGGGTAGTTGCAAGAATGCAGAGTGCTCCGTTTCATTGGAGTTCACGGGCAGCCACGGGAGGAGACATTCTCTCGAATCAGACGGCGTGGCCACCGGATTCCAGTTGCATAAGGCGGAGAGGACGCCGGTGCCGCCGCACCGGTTGACAACGGGTACGGCGATGCTACCACCGCCATTTTCAAAACCAGCGCCGTCGAAGTGGGACAATGCGCAGAAGTGGATTGCGAGGCCGACACCAAACCAAGGCGGAAACAATGGCGGGGGCGGCCGACAGCCGAAGAAAGGAGGCTCAGCTGGGTACATAACTCGAGAGACCAACGTGAGCGAGAGCCATGCGAAGAAAGAGGTGGATTCAGGAGCAAAACCGGCGGTCGTTTTAGAGAATCCGGTGATTAATGCAGATGCAGGTAATTGGCATACAACTTCTTTCTTTCGATCCGTTCTGGCTCTCTGCAGCTGATTGAAGTCGGCCCGATTCACCAGCATCTGCTCGGAGCACCACTACAATATTTGTGACGCCGGCAAGTGCTGTGGGGGTTGTTTCCACGAGGGATATGGGCACCGAAATGACTCCTGACGCAAGCCGAGAGCCTTCTCGAACGGGAACGCCCGTTAGAGCAACTTCGCCGTCGACTAGTCCACCTTTCTCCCATCAATCAACTGCGCAAAGAACAGCTCCGTGTTCAACTCAGGCACACTCAGCTGCTGGCAACGAGGAAAGCATCCAGGAGATGTCGGAGAAGGAGCAACGAAGAAGAACAAGGAGGGAGATAATGATTCTCTGTCAGCAATTGGGGAAGACGAACATAGCTGCATGGGCCAGCAAGGAAGAAGAGGAAATGGATGCATCGGTGTTGAAGGACCACCCTGCAGAAAGTGTAACTGAAGCTCGAGCAGCGGCATGGGAAGAAGCTAAGAAGGCCAAGCATCTCGTTAGGTATCTATCTTTGTGTCCCGTGGGGCTTTCTCTTCTTATCATCTGATGAAGTTGTTGCTGCTTTCATGATCCTTATGGAAATTGTTCCTCAGGTTTAAACTAGAAGAGATCAAAATCGCGGCATGGGAAAATCATCAAAAAGCGACAATAGAAGCTGAAATGAGGAAAGTTGAGGTAAAACACTAACAGAAATCTATTCTGATTATTTCAAATCTTTAATTCTTAATCAGTTCAACTTGTTTGTCCATGAAGCATGCAATCAGTTTTGATTATTTCAATTTTATCAGGTTGAGGTAGAGAGAACGAGGGCATCTGCTCGGGAGAGATTAATGAAGCGGCTTGCCGCTGTGCGACACAAAGCCGAGGCAAAGCGAACTGTAGCAGAAGCCAAGAGAGACCGACAAGCTGGAAAAACTGCTCGACGGGCTGACTATATCAGAAGAACTGGTCAGAATCCTTCTAGATTTCCTTGCCTGAGTTGGTATTCTCTGTGCAGATTTCTTTGGAGCAAAGATTCAATCCTCAGTGAGAGTAATAAGAGGGAAGATTTTAAAGTAGATATGTAGTTATTATCGTTTCTGAATATTCAGATATTGTTTATGAAAAGAAAATTATACCAACAGCAATGTATCAAGAAAATTGCATTGCCTTGCCTGACGTTGTGCATCTTGAGTGGAGGAAAGATTGCAAGGACTGAAAGGGTAGAGCAAGGGAGGCTGTCGATCGTAGTCATGTGAATGCACTTTGGTCTCTAGTGCGAAAGCCGAACAATACATCTCAGACATGTCAGTGGGTGTGGCTGACTTTTAATCAATGTTTTTGCTCAAAGAATCATTGGTGGGTAAAATCCATGAGATCGATAGCAGCTTCTTGTTTTATTGGACTTGCCAGTTTCAGTCTTGTTATCCATGAGATAGCAGCTTGTTATCCAATATTGTCAAATTATATAAAATGTTGAACTTACGTGGACATATATTCAAAGGCACCAGTTATTAACAATATGAAATTTCTATCTAGAGGCTAGTCTTCATGTCCCACTTATACATGATAACATATCTAAGTCAACTTTTAACACATGACCTGAGCAAATAAAAAATAAAAAAATGATAAACTAAAACCAAAAGTATTTCATACCTAAGAACAACATGTTGAATTCCTTGATATTCCAGCTGCCCTATCTGAAAGAACCATTCTTGCTGGCTGTTGAGCTGGTTGAGAACGAGGTAATCTTCTTGCTATCACATGAAGAACATTGCTGAGTAGATTTTCTCCACATATATATAGAGAGAGAAAACTATAAACAAATGTAAAATTCAACACTATTCTTAAACTAAACAAGGAAGAAAATAGTGAAAAGAATGCCTAAACAACAGAAATTCGAGGGAAAATAGAACTAAAAAAGACATTAAATTCTTGTAAAAAATCAAGGTAGAATAATTTACTCAAACTCAAATCACAAAAATGATCAATAGAATTCCATCCTTAAACAAGCTCATCCACCAAAAGTGGAAATAACATATGGTCAATATTATACCTATTTCATAGAATACATCATGTACATTGATGGCAGTTTTAGCAGAGGTTTCCATGAGGAAGATACCATTCTCCTCAGCATATGCCTTTGCTTCCTGCAATGCGAAAAGAAAATCCGGTCATGTCTTGTAAACACAGGTTAATAAACTTTCACTCCAATACAGACATCAGAAGATTTAAGTGGAAAATAAGTTGTGAAATGTGCGCACAAATGATAAGCGCCCATTTTATGAGACAAACTCTATGTTAGTTAAAATGTAAATTATTCCAAACATTTTACCAATAATAAAAATAATAAGCACCAAACTGGTTAATGTTCTGAATTTTACAATCATACAGAACTGTGAACTATGTCCAAAATTTATTCATAAGTGAAAGGACTTCACTTATAGTAACATATGGTAGCGTCCACCAAAAAGTTGAATACTTTTTCAAAAAATATTCTCAATTTTCTAATTCACCAATAGAAATTTCCAAGCAAGTCAGCTTGAGAGAAGCATTGAGGTGATGAACTTAATCTGAAGTTCGATCCTTGCTTATTCTGATACAACGTGATAGTTGACACTATATAAATGCAATAAATCCAGTTTGAGCAACTAATCTATGCTAGCACGTAGAAGTCTAATTTCCTGGTTAAGAATCCCGTTCATACTATTGTTTTATGTTAAAGTCAATTGCATGCAGGAGTTGGGATCTATAATATGAAACAGTGGCACATGAAGCTTTTGTTGGACATGAACATTTTAACAAAACAAAGGCAAACGCAATTTGCAGTGGTTTTATCTTTCAATAATCAGTTATAGTTTATATTAAAGCATCAATGAAGGAAATTAGTCTATAAGGGTTTGTTGTAAGGTGATGCACAATTCTGATTAACAAACAATAAGGAATTTACAGTTAAAATATGTAAACTTATGGTCAAGGGGGACAAACAACTAAATAAGCACATTTGCTGCTGCTTGCAAATTATTATGGTCAAGGGGGAATAGTAACACTTGGAGAAATGTATAAAGCATAAGAAGTCTAATGTTACCTACAGAATGCATTCAAAAGAAACATCAGGACAATCTTGTCCACGATCTGAACTTCTAAAAATTGCTAGATATAGCACTATACTTGCCTCAGTTGTGACCTTCCTTGGTTCCACCAATTCACATTTATTTCCAGCAAGAGCTGTCATCACGCTGGGATTGCCTACAAAACAGCATCCTTGTAAGAATAAACGTTTGGGATAATCATCTAGCAATGCTCAAAATACTCCTTCTTCAGCTGACCTTGTTTCTGCAACTCTTGAACCCACTTCGTAGCCCAACAAATGATTCCTAAACTCACCAGAGAGAAAACAAAGTCATCAAACCATAACATAAAGCAGGAACAACGAAAAACAATCTATTTTATTCAAGCAGGTTTATTGCGTTGCCATAGAATGAGAACAAAAAGAGAGAAACGGTACACACCAATCTGGATGTGTCATACACAATAATGGCCGCAGCTGCTCCTCTGTAGTACATGGGAGCTAAACTGTGATACCTCTCCTGTCCCGCCGTATCCCAAATCTCTAGCTTCACCGTGGCATCGCTCACCGCCAACGTCTGGGAGAAAAAGGCAGCTCCGATAGTGGGCTCCTGTGATCGAACACGTAAAACACCAACAAAAAGAAATCCCAACTTTCACCTCCAACCTATTCAAACACCACATAAATTCCATGGCAAAAGGGGGAAGTGAACCAGAAGAACCTGGTGGTCGACGAACCGGCCCTTGACGAACCGAAGAACAAGGCTGGACTTCCCGATCTCCATGTCTCCCAGTAAGACCTAGGGATCGAAGGAGATTTGGATCATAGTTAGGGGAGAGAATAGAGCACAAGACAAAGGGAAACAGAGAGTCGACTCACGAGCTTGGCGTTGATGCTGCACTGCCGATCGTCACCATGGGAGCGGATGGCGAAACAGGACGAGTTCGAGCAAATGGGATTGAGACGGATGAGTTCTCGCTTCCCGCATCCCGATGAAAATTAGGAAATGCGATCGGATGAAGACAACCGGCGACGACCACGTGGAATCGATCGCTGCGGCGTAGAATTAAAATAGAGAAAATTTCATTAATCGATAAGGTTTAGTTTAATTATTTTTTATTTAAAAATATAATTAATTAAATAAAATTTGATTATTTTAATTAAAAATCGAATAAAATTTAAAATTCCGGTTAATTCGGTTTAGTCGGTCGAAAACCGAATCGATCGAAATTTTATCGGTTCGGTAAGTTCGATTTTTGTAGAAAATTCGATCGGTTCGGTCGATTCAAAAAAAATCGGTCAATTCGATTTTCGATTTATTCGGTTCGGTCGGTTCGATTTTAACCGAATGCACAGCCCTAGTTATGACTCCATCTAGTTGTAGTAATAACATGAATAGCATGAGGTATGAGCAGATTTCTTGTAGAGATTGTCGGAGGATTGTTGAGGTGTTGGTGTCTAATTCCATCAAAAAATCCTGGAAGATTATACTATGGGTGCCTAACCATGGATGGTTGAAGTGGGTGATATCAATTCCTAGAGAATCTAAATATGGAAGTGAGCTTCGAAAGAATAAGATTAAAGGAAGAGGCATAATGAAAAATGAAGATATGGTTATGCCCAGACTAAATGTGGTGAAGAAAGCTTCTTGCGAATACAAGTATATTGTATGAAAATTGATGATTCTAAATGTGTTTTTATTGGCTATAATTTATTTGTCTTGGTGATATTAATAATAAGAGCATGAATAAGAATGAAAATGTTATGTAGAAATTTATCTTGGTTATCATTGGATTGTTTGTATTAAGAATTGACATCAATGATAAAATATAAATTTGTGATGCATTATTTTTTCTATTGTGATGAGTTTGAGTAATTGACAATGTTAAAATTTGAAAAGTTTTGAAGCTATGGTTTGGCATCATCATGCCCAACATTACTGTAAGAATTGGAATGTTGCACTATTAAATTGTCAAAAAGAAAATGTACTAACTCATTCATAAAATTGTTGGATCTTGGATGACTATAGAGGGGGGTGAATGTAGCCAGACATTTATAACTTAGCTCTTTTCAAATTTTCTCTGCACTTAAGTTAGCAGCAGCGGAAACAAAGCATATGCAGAGAAACAAACTTAACAGAAATGTAGAAACAGAGAATACAAACCAAGGATCGTTAACAAGGATCGTTTACAAGATTCGGGGATAACTTGTCCCTACTCCTTGGTGTGCCCGTAAGGTGGGCGATCCCTTCATCGTCGGCAGATCAAGCCCCGGTGAACACCGGATATCAAGCGTCTCTTTCTTGATAGAGAAACCTCTCCACAAGCTGTCTCACAGATGGATACAAGATAAGTTTACGAGACACTCGAGAAGGGAAGCTCACAAGAATGTGACAAGAACGCTTAAGCTCAAAGCAACAGAGAGCACACAAGCACCACAACCCAGCCAAACTTCCCAAGTTTCTGTCTGTTTTCCCCTCAGCTCCTCTACTTCCAACTTCGTCTCTTAAGCTCCTGCTCAACGTCGCCAGCTCCATCAGCACCACTGACTCACACCCTGACCTACTGACCTCTCTCAGCACTCAGTCCACTGGACACTCCTCCAGCTGAGCCTCCGTCAGTTGCCAGCCGCGCCTTCGTCAGTTGCCAGTTGCGCCAGACGCCGTTGAGACCTGAAAACACAATACATCCAAACCTGCTCCATGGAAAGTCCTCCATTGACCCTCCTTGAGTGTTTGAATCACCTGCTATCACCTGCACACTCCAACAGAGGCTTAACAAATCGATATCAAATGAAATCAGCAGTGTATCAGAGAATCAGCAGAGAAAATAGACGCGATCAGAGCGTCTGACAGTGATTTCGAATTAAAGTGATCGGTCACCGGACCGATCAGGACTATCCCAGACCGATCAGGCTCCAACCTGATCAGTCCCCAGTGAGAAACTTGGGATCGCAAGCTCGTATGATCGGTCACCCTGACCGGTCACCAGATCGGTCACCAAACCGATCCAGAAATTAGCTTACCACAATCCCGCCTGAAATACACTGGCTGATCGGTCACCAAACCGATCAGGCTGATCCCAGACCAATTAGGCTCCAACCTGATCGGTCAGGGTGAGAAACCTCACGACAGTTGATCGTTGAGATTGATCGGTCACGGTTTCTATTGGGACCGGGTGCATGTTGACATGGATGCGGGTTCGTAATTTTAAAATTAATTACGTACAGCGGAAGGTTTAGCATAAATAATTTCTCAAATTATTTAACCACACATCTAAGCATGCAATTTTATCTTGTGTAGACATGATCATATATTTAAAATTTTGCAGAAACATAAACTAATTACGTATTACCTCGCGTAACTTGAAGGAAGGGACGAGATCCAACCGTAAGCGTCCCTTGGAAGCTCCGCCTCTATTCGCGTCCACACCGAGTATCTTCGGGATGACTTCGCAAAGCCACGCGTCCCTTGGAAGCTCCTTCTTGGGGCTGGTTGGCGCATAGCAAGAAGGGGAGAAGAGAAGGAGAGAAAGAGAGGGAGAGAGCCTATGCCTTCATCTCTATAATTATCACCCAAGCCTTGCCTTGGGTCCTTTATATAGTGGCCTCTCAACCACCAAGTCTCTCAAATATGGAATAACTTATTCCATCATGCCAAGGTTGATTTTATATCATGGTTAAAATCATATTTTAATTCATGATAAAAAATCAATCAAGTCTCTTCTCTCCTATGGAATAAATTTCCTTATCATGGTAAATCAATCCATGATTGATTTTATAAAATAAACCAATCCATGGTTCATTTTAATTTCCATGACAAATAAACCAAACCTTGGTTTATTATATAAAAATTTATATCATCCATAATTTTATAAAACAAACCACACTTGGTTTATTTTATAAATTGAACAAAAAACTTGGTTCTCTCCCTTTGTTGTGGCCGACCAAGCAAAGAGGATGGAGGCCCTCTTTGGCCGGCCCATCCAAGCCAAGCCCCAATGAATTAAACTTATTTAATTCATCTATTAAGTCTTCAAAAGACTTTAGCCATTTTACGCTTCCGATACGTCTCTGAAAAATTCAGATTCGACTTATCGTTTGGCTCAACCAAACTTAATCTCTCTTGATTGGAAAATCTAATTTTCAACTCATTTTAAATCCCTCAGATTACTCGTAGTGCGTGTGACTAAATAGGCTTTCGATTTATGTTGGTCGTCTATAATTAATCAATTAATTATAGAACGATCATGAGTGGCACCTAGTAGTATATCATGATCCCCAATTAATCGAAAGATCAACGGTTGACCTCAGAAATAATTCTGAAACCCTTCAGCAGCTATAATGAATCGTGCCACATTCCCTTCACCATCTTATACCCACTTGGTTCAGGACATGGTCTATGTGTGTCAGTCCCCACTAGGCTGACTACGTCACACCTAGCCCAAGTAACATTTTCTCGTCCAACGGATTCCAATTACTCTCATGTATTTAAGAGATTCATACTCTGAACATGTCATGCTCTGGCCAGAGGCTTCGAGTAACAATCTGATGATAGACCTCGGGTATACATCTCCTCGCAAGGAGTGGTGAATCCTTTGTAGGCTGTTCAAGCATCTTCGGGCACTTCGGCTTATACCCAATCATCCTGGGTCCACACCTCCTTGGAGACGCTTGCTTAGGATGTCAAAGTATAAGTCTCCATGACCAAGATGACTTGAACACCGCAAGTCAAAGGAACATCGCACTTAAGCTGCAGTAAGAACTTCACTGACATATCTATATGTAGACTATCATATGAAGTTTTACAGCCAGTCACTCCAATGAACTAGTTCCCTTAACTAGCATTCATGTTTATCTCCGGACATCTCAATGTCACCGGCCAGTGAGAATCAGCTGATTAGAGAATAACCCATGCTAGTCTCAACAGAATTGATAGTGTCCGTATTTATCAATTCATCGACTAGGGACAATTTCAATACTTCACAATTGCACATGTAGAGATAATCACTAGTTGTGAATTCATCACAAATTCTCTCATGCTGTGAATTGTATTGCGGACATTCAGTAAATGAATTTAAGATCTCAATCAAATACACAAATATGTATACTCAAATAGTAAATATTCATTTATTAGAATAAATGATTACAATCATAAGGCGATTGCCTTAGGATACTCCTCTCATATCACTAACAGTTTCTCCCTGATCGGTCACCAGACCGATCAGGAGCCAATCCGTAGGTTTGCCAAAGTTACTGGAAGCTCCCTGATCAGTCACCAGACCGATCAGACATCGCTGGATCGGTCACCAGACCGATCCAAGAGGGAACTTAGTGCCAACTTCCCTGATCGGTCACCAGACCGATCCGGGCAAGGCCAAACCCACTCTTAGTCGAGAGAACCAGCCTCCGACCCTTCTCTGACTCGTTCTTAGTCCCCCGGACCAAGACTCCGTGCCCAGTTTCACTCACTGGGACTTCAACCTAGCTTCCCAAGCTAGGACCTGGCTTCACTCACCAGGATTTCATCACCTAGCCCTCCAAGCTAGGACTTTTCACCCAACCCTCCAAGTTAGGACTTTTCACCTAGCCCTCCAAGATAGGACTTTTCACCTCACCTAGCCCTCCAAGCTAGGACTTTTCACCTAACCCTCCAAGTTGGGACTTTTCACCCAACCCTCCAAGTTGGGACTTTTCACCCAACCCTCCAAGTTGGGACTTTTCACCTAGCCCTCCAAGCTAGGACTTTTCACCTAGCTCTCCAAGCTAGGACTTTTCACCTAGCCCTCCAAGCTAGGACTTTTCACCTAACCTCCAAGCTAGGACTTTTCACCCAACCCTCCAAGTTAGGATTTCGTGCACAGTCCGCGACTAGGACTTAATCCCCATGCGTTTAACCCGACTTAAATCAAAACTTAAATCGATGTCAACACCAAAACAACAATCAGGGTTAGACTGCATCAACAAAAATGTTCTCAAAATAATAGTGAATTGAAGTGTCAACATCTTCTTGCACAAAACTAATGGATGCCAACAACACTAAACATATTCTTTCATCCATCCAAACTAAATCAAGCCAACAAAAGATGCATCAATTCAAACTCATGAATGCTAACCAAACATATTTTTTAATCCAGCCAACAAAAGATAAGGATGAAACTATTCTTTCATAATAAATACAACAATCATGTTCTTATATCCATCCAAGCTAAAATCTAAAATAGTATCACAGTATGATTATTATATTATACAAAATATCCGAATAACAACACAAAATATGGTAAGTACAAAAGTTTCCATAATAGCAGTATCAACAACACATTAGAAGAGGGTGTGGGTCTTTAAACTGACACTTGACTTAGCAGTCAATGAAGTATGTGTATTTGAGTTTTTAGGAGTTTGCTTCATTACATATCTGTCTGCAAGTTCACTCCCAAGCAGTGGCAAGATGAAGAGAAGACACTGAAGATGACTAAGATGAAAAGCTACTTGCATTTGAGTTTCTAGTTGTTTGCTTTGTTGCAAATCTACCTGCAAGTTCACTCCCAAACCCTAAACCCTACAATCACAGGACTTCTATTACTCCTAAATAGTTGCCCCTAATTGTGATTCTTATCCCACTATATAAATGCAACAAAATAAGTTGATGTTAGTAACATGGTTCATTGATTGTGAATAATTTTATAAAAATGAAATGAGTATAGAAAAGTACCTTGAATTGTGTATTTTTAGGTGTTGGGTTCTCAATTTATTGTGGTTTTGTAGAAACCAATTTAGTAACTTAAGCTCCTCCATGCGTCTAACGTTTCAAAAATAATCACATTAGTGGTTAGCTTGTAAGAAAATAATGAACAAAAATTCCCAAATACTTAACCTGTTATTTTGATTGCTCTCCATGTATGTCTTGCACTAACCCCTCACGTGGTACACATCCTTTTTGGTGGCCTAGTTATGACTCCATTTGTACCTTAAATATATTGTCAGCTCTACTATTATTCTACATAGATGATAAAAAATAATGATATAATTGTCAATTGAAACAAAAAAATAAAAATGGACTAGAGGTTTTAAAGTTTTAACCTGAGATCTTGATTTTTTTGGAACTCATTCTTTGCTTAACAGGACCACCAGCGCAAGTACGCTTGTTATGACCAAATTATTGGCACCTTAAATATTTAAGAGTGCACGACCTCTTATGTCCAATTGTAGGGCCCTTACCTTATTCTCTCATTCAAGACTTTTTTAGCCTTCTGACCCTTCTTCTCAGCTTAGGGAGCAAGCAGGTATGAGCCTCCATCTCGGGCCAAAATGACTTATCAAGTATTGAATTTATCAATTGTGAATATACCCTGATATACTACTCTTTTGACAATCTGGGATCACAATAATCTTCCAAATTTTGATTCCTATCTATTAGTACTACCATAACATGCTTACAAGGTATACCTGTGTAATTCCAAACCCTACAATCACAATACCTATTCTCGGTTGTGACCATATATGATGTATTTCCTTCCCTAATCTCATATGTGATGTTATTGGCATAAAAAAATAACAATCTCCTATATTTTTGTGACATATTTTGTAAAGTTACAACCACTTGTGGAATCATATTTGTCCACCCACACCCAGTGGCATATTTTATTTGTAACTTGCTCATTAGTTTGACCCTAAGTGTATCAACTAATGTTAACACAGGTTTCTCCCTCAAATCACCTACTCAATTATTAAAGGACTCAGATGCATTATTTGTGACATACTTACACTTCATGGATTGGGAAAAAACATATCTTGCCCACAAAGAATCACCTATTTCACTTAGCCATTGAAAAGCTTCTGGTTTAAGGTCTCTAATCTTACCCATTGCATCCTTGAACTCTCTCTCGGCGTAAGCCCTTGCAGCTGTCCAGAAAAGTTTCCTCAAAATAATTGGTGGAAATCTGGATCTAAAATTTGAGAAGATGTGCCTACAACATTTTCTGTGAACATCATGTGGAATATGCTTACTTATTGCTTCAATCAAACCCTAAAAAATAAAACATAGTTTTATAAGTAAATTGCATCATACTCATTATCTAATAAAATATAAATAAATTACAAAATTGACTTAAACAATACCTTCTGTCTATCAGTTATGAAAGTCCACTCTCTATTTTCGCCAAATCCACCAAGAAAGTCAGAAAGCAACTCAAAGAAGAAACACCAACTATCCTTATTTTCACTCTCAACAATAGCAAAGGCAATAGGAAACAACTCATTGTTTCCATCCAATCCAATTGCACTAAGCAGAACACCACCATAAAGATCTTTCAAATGACAACCATCAAACCCTATATAAGATTTACAACCTTCGAAGAACCCTTTGCTCAAGGCATCAAGCCCACAAAAAAATCTTTTAACTGAAGGAACTGTTGCCCCTAAACTAAGTGCAAATTCAATCTTAGCAACACTTCCAGGGTTTGTTTTCATGACCATTAAACAATATTTTGGAAGTAGTTTATATGAAGATGAATAAGAACCATCCACAAGTTTAATAGCTTTTTGCTTAGCTTTATACACATGTTGCTTATTGGGTTGCAATCCATATTTTTGGAGTTCATCTCTAAGTACGTCAACTTTCATATTTCTATCTGTCTGAACCAAACTTATTACTTTTCCCACCATCCACTTTGTAGATGCCTTCAAATTTTCTTTAGTTGTGCAACTGTGATTAAGGTTGCTGGTCTTTATACCAAAAGTAATATCATCTGGCATCAAAGATGCATGAACCCTCCATTCGCATGTCTCATCCCCACAATGTAACATCACTCATTTTGCTTCATTCTTTAGTTTAACTAATTGAAACCCCCACTGAATAGAGTACTCGTACATAACTTTCCTAAATGCATTGATATCTTCAAATAGCATCCCTCTTAATGGTTTGAATTTTGAACCCTCTATGAATTTAAAATCACCTCGATTCAAAATTTTTCCCAATAAATCAGTCTCAAATTCAATATCAAAGTCATGCTCAGTAAAAACATCATCACTAGACTCATAATTAGACATCTCATTTTCGTCATCACTGCCGATTTCATCTTCCTTAGTGCAGTATTTGTTGAATAAGTCATCATCATAAGTATTTTTTGTTGGAGTAATCTAGGTGCCCTAGATTTTGTTGTTTGCGCAAAAGTTTAAGTTAAGTTTACTGTTATATTTGATATGCATTGTGAGTATGCAGGATACAGATAGAACGAGGAAAGTCCAAGTGGGATCTTGGCAAAGAAGAAAAGTCCAAGTGAGATCTTGGCAAATGAGGAAAGTCAAAGACTAAGGCTGAAGGAAACTTCAGAAGACAAGACGTGAAGGATGGAGAGGCATCTAAGGGACGCGAGGCTGATGGAGGATGTTAGAAGGCTAAGTCTTGGCAAAAGAAGACACGACAATAAGGATCGAGGCCGAAGGAATCTCCAGAAGATAAGTCGTGAAGGATGGAGTGACATCCGAGGGATGCGAGTGTAGGGATCTATAGGCAAAAACATTCAAAAAATCACAGCGGAAATAAGATATCCCACGAGTAATCCATGCGAAAGAAAACTCATACAAAGTTAATTTACAAATTCCTATCATATAAGTATACCTTTGGCGTGTGCCCTTTGCTTATCCCACTTGTCCAAGGTATGCTGGATCTCTTGCACGTTCAAGTGTCCATGTCTCTATGCATATTCACACGAATACGATCTCTCAAGCTTCGAAGAAGAATCACCTTTGTGGTGCTAGCCACAAGAGGAGATTCACAAAGTAAGAAGAAGAGGGAGAAGAGGGATTTTGGCCAAGAGAAGGAAGGGAAGGAAGAATGACAAGTTCATCATCCAAATGACAAGAAAAACTCTTTTATACTTATCCCATGAATATGAAGAGTTTTTGTCCCTTTAGCTTCTCTCCATTAATGCTAATAAAAACCCACTTAGAGCACATTTTCTCATGTGGCTCTTCAACTTCTCTTCATCCAATAAAGAGAAATTTTTCATCTTCCTCAATTATTAATTTATTAAACATTTTAATAAATTAATATCTCATTCAAATGTGGTTGAGTCTAATCTAAATGAGTCAAACTCAAATTAGATCTCAATCTCATAATCCAATTGGATTCACTTGAGTCTAACTCAATTAATCCAATTCGAATCAAATCTTAGTTAAACTAAAATCAATTAATCTCCGAAGCATCGTGTCCTTAGTGTGTGACCCAATAGGTTTTCATAATGTTGGCAATATGTCTAAACCGCTTTAGACACATAAACAATGAGCGACATCTAGCAATGCATCATTGTTACCCAAGTGACGAGAAAATCGAGTTCCGACTTAACCTCCGTGACTATGACAATATATGACATTGTCCTTTCATCCTCGATATCTAGATTGACCAATGAGGTATAGACCGAGTCATCTTCAATTAATCATTATGTTTCTTGATCCCTGAGTAGACTCACTCAAATAAATGAACTCAATATCTCATATTAACTCATTTGAGCATGGCTATGCGTTTTAGTAGTCCTACTCCATCAAGGTGTTAGTAATATGAGAGAAGTGTCCTAAGGCAATCGCCTTATGATTGTAATCATTTACTTTAATAAATGAATATTCACTATTTGAGTATACATGTTCATGTATTTGATTGAGATCTTGAACTCATTTACTGAATATCCGCAATACAATTCACAGCATGAGAGAATTTGTGATGAATTCACAACTAGTGATTATCTCTACATGTGCAATTGTGAAGTATTGAAATTGTCCCTAGTCGATGAATTGATAAATACGGACACTATCAATTCTGTTGAGACTAGCATGGGTTATTCTCTAATCAGCTGATTCTCACTGGCTGGTGACATTGGGATGTCCGGAGATAAACATGGATGCTAGTTAAGGGAACTAGTTCATTGGAGTAACTAGCTGTAAGACTTTATATGGTAATCTACATATAGATATGTCAATGAAAGTTCTTACTGCAGCTTAAGTGCGATGTTCCTTTGACTTGCGGTGTTCAAGTCATCTTGGTCACGGAGACTTATACTTTGACATCTTAAGCAAGCATCTCTAAGGAGGTGTGGACCCAGGATGGTTGGGTATAAGCCGAAGTGCCCGAAGATGTTTGAACAGCCTACAAAGGATTCACCACTCCTTGCGAGGAGATATATACCCAAGGCCTATCGTCGGATTGTTACTCGAAGCCTCTGGCCAGAGCACAACATGTTCCGAGTATGAATCTCTAGGAAACATGAGAGTAATTAGAATACGTTGGATGAGAAAGACATTACTTGGGCTAGGTGTGACGTAGTCAGCCTAGTAGGGACTGACACACATAGACCGTGTCCTGAACCAAGTGGGTATAAGATGGTGAAGGGAATGAGGCACGACTTATTATAGCTCCTGAAGGGTTTCAGAATTATTTCTGAGGTCAACCGTTAATCTTTCGATTAATTGGGGGTCATGATGTACTACTAGGTGCCACTCATGATCGTTCTATAATTGGTTGATTATAGACGGCCAACATAAATCGAAAGCCTATTTAGTCACACGCACTACGAGTAATCCGAGGGATTTAAAACGAGTTGAAAATTGAATTTTCCGATCAAGAGAAATAAGTCGAATCTGAATTTATCAGAGGCGCACCGGAAGCTTAAAATGGCTAAGTCTTTTAAAGGCTTATTGGACGAATTAAATGAGTTTAATTTGCGAGGAGGCGGCTTGGTTTGGCCGGCCAAAGAGGGTCCCCACCCTCTTTGGTTTGGCCGGCCACAACAAGGAGGGAAACTAATTTATTTGGTTTAAATTATAAAATAAATCAAGCGCGATTTGTTTTATAAAATTATGGATAAATAAATTTATATATAAAGAAATTTATATAAAGAAATTTATATAAAGAGATTTATTTTCATGGAAATTAAAATAAACCTTGGATTGGTTTATTTTATTTTATAAAATCAATTATGAATTGATTTTTCCATGATAAGAAAAATTTATATAATAAATTTCTTGTGAAAATTTATTCCATAATAAAAGGGGAAGATGTGTTTGTTTTATTATAAATTTAGTTATAATAAAACAAGGCATAACGGAATAATTCATAGGAAAATTTATAAGATAAATTTCTTATGAAAATTTATTCCGTTAAAGGGGAAACTTGGCGATGGAGAGGCTACTATATAAAGGAACCAAGGCAAGGCTTGAATTCCAATCAAGAGATAAAAAAAGCAAGCTCTCTCTCTCTCTCCTTCTCTCCCTCTCCCTCCTCTAGGGCCGGCGCCCTCTTCATCCTCTAGGGCCGGCGCACCTCCTAGGGTTGCCGTGAGCCTCCTCCACTAAGAAGGTGCCAAAGAAGAAGAAAAAGCGGGCTGCAACTCCTTCCTTTCCCCGGATCTTGATTCCGTTACTTGGTGGTTAGTCTTCCATCTCCCTCTCTTGATATTCTTGTCGTGCCTTTGGAGAATCTAGTAGTTCTTGTCGGCATGAAACTCGTGGCTTTGCGAAGTCATCCCGAAGAGGACTCGACGTGGACGTAAATAGAGACGGAGCTTCCAAGGGACACTACGGTTGGATCTCGTCCCTTTCTACGAGTTACGCGAGGTAATAAGTAAATTAGTTTACTTTCTGCAAAATTTTAATTTATGATCATGTCTCCACAACATAAGGTTGCATGCTAGATACGTGGTTAAAATAATTTAAGAAATTATTTATGCTAAACCTTCCGCTGCACGTAATTAAACTTTAAAATTACGAACCCGTATCCATGTCAACATGCACCCGGTCCCAACAGTGGTATCAGAGCCGGTTAGTGTTCGACATAATTATATAATTATTTTGCGGAAAACTTTGTCATGATCTCAATTTTGGAAAATTTTTCAATTATGGAAACTTTCCAATTATGATAAATTTTAGATTTAGGAATTTCAAAGTTTGGAAATCCTCATGAAATTTCGCAAACTTTTGAAATATCCTAGTTTCTGAAATTTTATGATAATTATGAAAACTTCCCATTTTTAGAAACTTTCCAATTTTGGAAATTTCCTATTTTTGGAAATTTTCCATTTTTTGGAAATATGTAAGTTTTCTTTGTACCAGAAACTTACAATTATTTTGAAAACCTATTATGAAATCTCGCAATTTTGGGCACTTTCTTTCAAGAAAGTCTAGACAAATTTATGGATTATTAACTGACAATTAAATTCGAATTGGTTTTAAATTATTAACAAAATTCTTTATTTTGGATTGAGCCTCGGGGAGCCGTCCAATTTAAAGTTAGTTGTTGTAATTTAATTTCCCATTTTGAATAAAATTGTCATGTTTAATTTGGTTACGCCTCGGGGAGCGGACCAAATTGGATTTACGACAAATTTCTTTTCTTTGGGTATCTGAGCCTCGAGGAGCCACCCTTAGAAAACAATTTGTTGTAATTAATTAATTCATAAATAAAATATGTGATCAAATCTTGGAAATTTAAGATAATTTCCTTATTTGATTTAAGAGGTGATGCTCTTACATATTGTTGTCTCCAAAATTAATTAGGAAAATGGTTTCCTATAGAGTTTTCTTAAATAAGATTTTCATGAAAATAATATGTGGTTGAATTAAGGGAATCTATCTCTTAATTTAATAAGATTTGATTTAGAGAAATCAAAGTCTTAAACATATTATTTCCGAAATTGATTATGACAATTTAGGAAATTGTTTCCCAAAACAATTCCTTGAATAAAGTATGAAATTGAGATTAGGAAATCCGGTTCCTAATCCAATTAATGAGATTTGATAAATTAAGTCTCATACATACTTTATCAAGGAAATCGTTAGTCATGACATAATTATATGTCATGAATGTGTTTTGAAAAGAAAGGATGAGACCCAAAACCCCTTACAAAATATTAAGACTAACACCTTCCATTAATATGGTTAGAACCGGAGTTTTGTTTCTCGTTTGGGTTGATGGACACATCCATGCCCGGCTTGAACCTCAACATGTTCAAACCATGGAATTAGTTTATGAATAATATAGTTGGAGTCAGAGGTCAATCCTTAGTTTTGGTTGTTGGACACATCCAAGCCTGACTAAACGGTTGAATGAGCTCCAACCATATTAAAACTATTTCTTGATTAATGGGTCAGCCTTAAGCTTGGAGCATCGATTTGTTGTGCCACAGCCAAGGTCGATGTAAAAAGAGGTGCAGTTGGGTGCTATATATAATGTTGCATACTTGTTAATGAGTTAACAACCCAATGATTTATGCAAACATTCAATTAGTTGATAGCATAAAGTGATAGTTACATATATGTGATATGTAATCGGTATAATTACCTACCTTCATAGCTAAGAATAACTTGATGGCCACAGCCATGGTTGTTCTTATCTATGGTTGGATATCAACCTATTTGGAGGTGTTCCTACAATCTCCCGAATTGATAAAAAAAGGGTTATTCAATTCGAAAAATAAATAGGATTTAATTAATGTATGTTGATGCATTCTTTATCATTCTTCTCACATAAGCTCAATTTGTATTTCTAGGATAATCACTCGATCATGTCTTCTCTGAATTTGCGTTCCATTTTGGACACCAATAAACTGACTGGGCCAAACTTCATGGATTGGCTTCGAAACCTGAGGATAGTCCTCAAGGCAGAGAAGCTTGCTTATGTCCTTGAAGATCAACTTCCCAACCGTCCTCCAGAAGATGCAACTCCAGACCAGTTAGTGGCCTTTCAGAAACATGTGACCGATTCTGAACTTGCGAGTTGCATCATGCTAGCCTCTATGGTACCTGAGCTGCAAAAGCAGCATGAGCATATGGATGCTTGTACCATCATCTTCCATCTTCATGAGTATTTGAAGAGCAGGCGAGATCCGAAAGGTTCGAAGCCTCCAGACTCCTCTTCACCTCTAGGATGCAGGAAGGCACTTCTGCCTCATAGTTTGTGTTAAAGATGTTGGGGTACATTGAGCGACTGAGCACACTCGGTTTTGCAATGGATCATGAACTAAGTATTGACTTAATTCTGCATTGTTTGCCCAAAAGTTATTCACAATTTGTGATGAACTATCGGATGAACAAGCTGGAGACTACCATTCCTGAGTTGCTTAACCTGCTGAAGACTATAGAGCCTTCTGTAAAGCAAGATCAGAAGACGGTACTGTTAGTTGGTTCCTCGAAGAAATGTTCTAAAAAAAGGCCAAAGAACAGAATAAAGGAAAGAAGAAAAAAGCCAAAAAGACTGAAAAGACACCAAAAGGCACTTGCCATCATTGTGGCAAGGAGGGTCACTGACGAAGAAACTGCAAGGTTTATCTTGAGTCTTTGAAGAAGAAGACATCCGATGCCCCATCCTCTTCAGGTATCTTCGTTATTGAATGTCACTCTATTTCCTCAGATACCTGGGTACTTGATACTGGGTGTAGCTCACATATATGCAATGACATACAGGGGCTAAGGAATAGAAGAAGACTCGTCAAGGGAGAAACGAATCTGCGAGTTGGAAATAGAGCAAAGATTGCTGCTGTTGCCATCGGAACATATTTGCTAAAGCTCCCTACTGGACGTGTCTTAGAATTGGATAATTGTTATTTTGTTCCTTCATTAATAAAGAGCATTGTATCTATTTCATGTTTGAATGAAAAAGGTTATCATTTAACTTTTAGTAACAATTGTTGTTACATAACTTTAAATGACGTTCTTTATGGGACCGGAACTTTGTGCAATGGTATCTACACGTTAGATTTATCCGGTGACGTTTTCAATATCGAAGTCAGCAACAAACATGCTCGAATAGATAATCAAATAGACTCCTACACATGGCATTGTCGTCTTGGCCATGTAAGTAAGAAACGCATTACCGAATTACACCGATGTGGAATTCTGGAATCATTTGAACCCGGTTCATTTGATACATGCGAATCATGCTTAAAAGGCAAGATGACCAAATTACCCTTTTCCGGAAAAGGTAATCCAGTGGGAGAATTGCTTGGTCTAATACATACTGATGTATGTGGACCAATGTCAACTCTTGCACAAGGAGGCTATAGCTACTTCATCACCTTTATCGATGATCACTCACGATTCGGGTATGTGTTCTTGATGAAACACAAATCTGAAGCTTTTGAGAAATTCAAAGAATTCAGAAATGAAGTAGAGAAACAGCTTGGCAAAAGTATTAAGATACTTCGATCCGATCGGGGTGGTGAATACTTGAGTCAAGAGTTTCAAGATTCACTACAAGAAAAAAGTTAAACAACAACGCTTTTTCCGCGTTGTCGTTAATGCTTAAAAAGCGATGTTGATGAAGCCGTTGTAGAAAGTATATCTACGACAACGCTTTTTCCGCGTTGTGGTTTGGAGCAAAGACAACGCTTTTTTCGCGTTGTCTATTGGTTTTTAAAAAGCGTTGTTATTGACGCTGTTGTTAAAAGTCGGGTATCAAAGACAACGCAGAAAAAGCGTTGTGGTTTGGCACAAAGACAACGCAAAAATCGTGTTGTGTATTGTTACTTAAAAAACGTTGTCTTTTTAATAGGCAGTGTTTTTCACAATTTATAATATTCACAATTTATAAACATTTTTATTCACAATTGATAATATTCACAATTTACAATATTCATAATTTACAAGCATTTTTATTCACAATTGATAATATTCACAATTTACACTGATAATAGTTTACAAAATTCACTTATAATACAGTGCATTATTTACAAAAGTGTTTGTATTCCATATTAAATACAAAAAATATCTCAATTCACAAGTTCTATAAAACTTCATCATTCACAAGTTGTTCTTTGGGGCTGCTTGTTAACTCGATCTACTTTAACACTGCATAAAAATAATAAATTGGGATAAGAGATTATATACACACAAATAAGACTGCTTCCATATGTGACAACTAAAAAGAATATAAAGCATACCTAGATGAACTATTAGAGATTATGATAAACAGAATCAATGTAACACTGACCTTTTGTTAACTGAAAAATATGCAGAGCACAACGCTCAACGGCAAGTCTTACTGGGCCACTCCCATTCTTTAACTGAAAAGATCTATGTCTAATGAACTAGGTTGCAGATTCAGTCATATCCATAAGTACTTGTAGCAGATCCTGGAACTCATTATCTTCCATGTACTGAGAATAAATAAGATTGTACATCAGTGCCTCAATGCAAAATAAAACAAAAGTATACAAAAAATCTCATAAAGCATCTTAAAGAAACTAAAACGAAGCAGAAGCATTTGTAGCAAGTTGTTGTAAGTATTTCTCTAATAGTAGATTCATCTATCATTTCACAGCTAGACCAAATATGGTAATCAACTTCAGACCACTGTCTTGCAATAGACACAAATCCCAAAAATCAATCACATAAAAGATGTTGTACCTGAGACATGATTCCCATGACTTTTGTTGTAGAAACTCGCACCTCATCATCATCAAGTTGCAACATGGCTCTCAGTAAAGTAGCAAGTTACTTAAATAAGATTATAGATTATGTTATGTAAACATGGTACTGTTAGAATGTAGATTGAAACTATTCATACTAAATAGTAGCAATTTCTTAAGGGAACTTAACATCAGTCATATATCATGCAGAATGAAGCAAGTACCAACAAAATTTTGGTCCTTAAGTCATATAACTCTCATAAAGCATAGAAAAATAGTATGTCATGAGATTTGATATTGAATGACAAACCAAAAACGAAGCAAAATCACAAGTTTTACAACACATCATCAATCACTTAAGAGTTTCACGAGTTTTTCAATTCACAAGTTTCATAATCAATCCGCGATTGGGGCCAACTTCTGAAGCTCGATCTCATAACTATCCTTTAACACTGCCTAAAAAAATAGAATTAGAAATTATAGAAAATACAATATAATGTAAGCTACTTTTAAAAAAAAACATCATTCCATGAACTTAAATCTAAATAGAATAATGATCTTGTATGATTCCAAACCTATTCAGAAATATGTTCTTGAATGCACTCCGTCAACTCGGCCCGAACCTCATCAATTTGATCACGAGAGTAACTTGTTTTTGATCACGAAAATAAAATTAAGATACGAAATAATAATGTAAAGCAAACATAAGGATCACTCATAATGTTTCATTAATGAATATAAAACATCATCTGTGAAGAAAATGTTTGTTCTCTGTGCAAGACTGATCTCGCTGTGAGATTACTTTCAATTGTACGTTCTCACACCATCATAAGTCAGATGGCAAATTATATAGGCATGTATCCAACCCACACCATCAACGATAACTCGTATGAATCCCAACTACATGGATTCTTCTGTATGGATATTGTTCCTTCATTGAAATTGATGTGAAGCTATATCTATTATTTATATTCAATTCTCTTAGCTCACCCTCTTTCACATTAACTGGGTTTGCTTTGATCTCCCTTAAGCCCATACAAGTTCAACTCTAATCAATTTATTAAGCCTAACTAAAGAATCTATTGACTGTTGAACAGGTTTGTACCATTTTAAACTATTTTCTCTAATTTACATCAGTGCCTACACCTAATTTTTTAAGGATATTAGTATCTGTGATTGGGGCAAAGCCCAATCCAGAGCTTTGTTGTTCAGAAACAACCAAGCATAGCCCTCCATTTTAAAAATTCTAAAATATGGCTCCAACACAATAAAATGCCTAATATGCTTCCAGACCAAGATTCTAACTGAAAATTTGGTGTACATGATTTCCATACAAAAATGTTTTGGTTCATGTACAAGAAGTTTTTTAATCCACACATTTTTCTTGTGTGTGAAATTGGAATTATCTTTTTCATGGGTCCTTAATAATGAGGTTTTCAAAAACAAGGCTTTGTCAAATATATTCACATAATAGTATCTGTATGATCTTTTTCCCTTTGATTTTTTATTTCATTTCTAGTAAATCCACACATCCATTTTAGCATTCTAACCCCTTTGTTACATAATTTTTTTAAATTGTTCCGCGTTTGAATCCATAGAGTATGCTGAATCCTACCACATATGCTTAAATTATTCGCACCTGTGACACCATGCATAGAGACTAATGTCACATAGGTATCCACGGGCAACTAAAACATCATGATAAGTGGCTGGAAACCCACATTATAGATATATTGCTTTGACTAAGAAATATTATCACCTTCAAAGCTTCAGCAGTGATTCTACCAGTAATGCTGCGATATAAGTCATTAAAGCTCTCCATTATATCAGGAAGGGTAGCTTCAAACTTTGTACGATATGCAGAAGCATTCTTAATTGGAGCGCTGCTGTTATGGAGAATATCAGACACCAGCATAAGCCTTGCGACTTTTGTTGGTACAGGTGTTTCTTTTAAAGTCAAGGATTCTGTGAGAACTTCAACTACCTGTGCTTGTATACAATATATGTTAATAATTTGGTGCTTTTGATTGCTTATTAAGACGTGTATTAGAGAGGATATGTTACCTCTCCAGCAGCATCAGCATTATCCAATGCAAATCCCATAGCTTCTCTAATCTGACTTCTCTCTAAGGTCAAGGCCCGCAGCATGTCTTCAAACTCGTCTCTTTGAGGATCTGTCAATGCCCGCTCCAAATCGACTCGCTAAAAACAAAGAAAAAAAAAACCATAGTCCTCACAACATTGAAAAAAGGAACACCTAATGAAGCTATATTCAAACTATGCTACATAGGACTAGATAAAAAAATTGAAATTGATTCTATTCCCTTCAAACAAAAAATCTCACTTACCCTGCTTCTTCCAGCTGCAAAAGTTGAAGCAGATTCTTTATCATGTTCAGGACTTCGATTAGCTGGCAAAGAAGGGGGAACCCATCTATGGTAAACAAGCAGCAGTTTGTTATGATATAATGCTAATCCAGACAACTTGGAAAAAGTTATGAAATTACCTAGAACTCAAAAGTAATAAGTAATAGAAATTTGCAAAACAAAGCTCCTCATATGCTCACCTCCCACTGCCAGTAATCATGATAAACGGTTCTGTTCGCCACCGCTGAAGAGTGTCACCCTGCAGTTCCATAATAGTGGATTGCATTAGACTGAAGTCAATAGGACCCATTTTTATTCATGGGTTTGAAACAGTTGGCTGAGGTTTTCCTATATCTAAACAATCTTTTCCAGATAATCACTACCCAGTAACAAAAGATACTCCACTAATATTGGTTAATATTCACTATCAACATTAACAACAATTTCATATTGTACTACTTTATTTGAAAATTATATTTATAACAATAAGTTTGCAAAGGTTGAATAAATGAGGGACTTTCTTTATCAAGTTGAAGATGGTAAAAGCCTTAGAAGTTGAAACCAGATAAATTTATACAGAATTGAGATTGTCTGACAGACATTTAAAAAAAAAACCCCGATTATATATATAATTAAAAGTAAATTATTTTTCAAAATATTATTACAAATATTATGGAAAATGAAGTCTTTCAATCTTTAACTGTGTTTGTTGAGAGGCTTATCATCTTACTCGCCAACATCAAAGATGCGAGGAGCAATGAGGAGAGTTGATACCTACAAATAAAAAAGGCCTTGCAAGGTGATAAAAAAAAACATTATGTTCAACCAAAATGGGTATGTTCAAATATCATTGACAACAATAGTCAAGCCTTATACCACTAGGTAGGGTGGCAATGTTCAAAAGTGATCTAATTGATATTCCTTTCCTAGATATATAGCATTAATAGAGATCAACAACAAACTAGGACATATGTAACCTGGCCCAATTAAGCAGTCCGACCCAATTAAGCAGTCCGCAGCTTGTTGATATTGAAAACATTTCAGGTAGAGGACACACACCAAAGAAATTTTACAAATGGATTCTACCAGATTTTGTTAATCAAGTGAAGAGGACTTAAAGAAAATTCTAGAGCAACTTATTGTAGAATCTCTTCTTCCACCAAAAACATATCATCCAACTACTATGTCGGGATAATTTAGCTAAGTAATTTAATCAAAATCTGGGTAGCCAAAGAGTAGGGAAAATGAATGTAAACCTGAGCAAAGGAGTAAAGTCTCCAGACATAGTATGTGTGTTCCTTTAATCGAAGATCAAAGAGAAAGTCAAAAAGTGCATTTCCACGGCCCCGCTCCATTACAGCTTGTTCAAAAGCACATCCACCATCAAGAACATACAATGCCATTGTGTCAATCACATGACGAAGGTGATCATCCTCAGGAGTCACAACCACAATGTCTGGAATATTTGGGGTAAGAACCTAGAATGAAAAAATAAATAAATAAAATTAACATGGTTTCTTTGTGAAGGGAAAGCTAATAGTTTGGAGTAAGACAAGCACACTTTGATCCAACAAAAAATTGCCATAAAAATAATATTATCTACAAATGAACTGATAAAACAGACAGCAGTAATTGGATAAAACAATCTGTATATGATTAAAATACATCCAGAGGTTGTGAATCTACAAAATAGTATGTGTAAAATCCTTCAAAAGAAGGGCATTTACCTCCTAATAAACTGCATTTCATCATTTTTTATCTGTGGGTCATTCTCCATCATAAATAGTATAATTGTACACTTTCACATCCCTTAAGCATTGTTGTAAAAGTCGGCCTAGGCGGCCGCCTAGGCGCTAGGCGGCACCCCACCGTGGTGCCGCCTAATGCCGCCTAGCGCTGCCTAGGCGGTAGTCTTCCGCCCGACTACCGCCTAGCGATTTTTACAACCTTGTCCTTAAGAATTGAATATGTTTCGTCAGAAAGGCAACATACAGAGTATAGATGAATATGGATATTTTGTTTTACAAAATTTTATTTTTAAAGTAATTTCAAGGCAGATATATGTCCCACCAACCCTGATCAGTGCTTACCTTTTAATTCTTACATAGTGATCTTGGAATAATTCAAAATACTTGGAAACAACAGTCCTGAGTACTTAAGTTGTTTTTTTTAACAAGAAGATCATATAGAACCTTCAACTCAAATACATCTATTAGCATTGAGTGACGAAGCCAATAAGTCAAATTTCCACACCCATCAGGATCAGAAAATAGCCAGAAATAGTGTTGAAATTAACTTCTATTGCTGTGAAAGGATCAAGGTACTTAAAAACTTCTCAAGGACAGATTGGTGAAATTTAACTTCTTCATATCGTGGTTGTATCTGCAGGCTGACTTTTATTGGATGAAAATGAGAGAAGATGCATCAGCAGTAACATGAAAATATCAAAGAAAAAAAAATCTCCAAAATGGAAAAGTGAAAATTTTCTAAATATTGTGATTGAAACAGTAAGCGGCCTTGTTGCATGAAAAAGGCAAAGAAGATGCATTAGAAATTGTCAGTTTGTCTTTGGATCTAGATGCAATTAGAATGAATTGCATAGGAAAAGAATTTCTGGTGTGTCCTACAAGAATAAGTAATCTCACTCTGGATCTAGATGCAATTAGAATGAATTGCATAGGAAAAGAATTTCTGGTGTGTCCTACAAGAATAAGTAATCTCACTCTGAAAAGAAAAAGGATGATTGTTTTCTTTGATAAGCAAAGTTGGAATTCATACTATGGATCAGGTTCGATGAACTAAAATAGCTTACATTAAGAAGTTCGATTGTCTTCAATAAAATGATTAATTTTCTTCCAAAAATAATTCCAACCATCCATGAGAGAGACAGTGAATATGAACACCACTTTCCAAAATGGCTACCTTTCAGCAGCACTTTCCAAAGATATAGGAACTTGGTTACCATAGAAACCAATAAAAAACCAACTTTACTGGCATTACAACATTTTGTTTCTAATATATTTGTTAATTAACTACGCAAACAATTATTAAGTTGCTCATTATCACACATAGAGTTGGAAATTTAGAAGTACTACAGTTAATTTCAGTCCACAATATGGCTAAGGCCTTTACTTGCATTTGGCTACCACCGTTAGTACTGGAGCTGCATCAAAGGCCCACCCCACCTAGTTTGTCTAAGAAGTTTTAGAACTTGGATGGTATGAGAAACTAAAAAACATTGATCTCACCTGTTATAGCATGAGTAAGTGATAGGCAATGGAAAAGAAATACCAAGAATTCAGCTGTGAATAGAAGCACCCCATTACAATATAGGGGAAAAAAATGATATTGCAACACCATTGAAACTGACTCAAGGATTAGGTAACTGAAATCAAGTAAACAAAACTTGGAAGACCACCAAGTGCGTTAATCATTGTTAAACGAACTGTTACCTCTTTCTCCTTTCCCGCAACCAAACGAAAACCAGGAAGGTGAAAGCCTCGGACTTCACACAGCAATGCCGGCGAGCAAGGGCACTCGAAATAGTTTCTGAGCGGTGGTTCCTGGAAATCCGAAAGATCAGTCGACCATTGAAAAACAAAAGCTAGGAAGACGAATCGCCGAATAAAGAGAAATACAGGGAGGGAACGAAGAGAATCTAGGGTTGATGGAAAAAAGCACGGTAGCCGTCCGTTGTTCTTCCGAGCAAGAGGAAGAGGGCGAGAAGAGAAAGAGAAAAAGAGTTGTAACGCTCGCCGCTTGTTGGGGGTTCTGGCATTGCGCCTCCATTCTTTCTGATTCCACCCAGAAAAGAGTTGTAACGCTCGTCGATTTCGTGGAGAGGAGAGGACGAGGGAGGTGGCAATGAGGGAGGTGGAGGGAGGTGGAGGGAGATATTTCGCGGAGAAAAGAAGCGCGGAGAGATTTTTCGCGAGCCGCCGAGGGTTGGCAATGAGCGAGGTGGAGGGAGGGGATGTGTTTTTTATTTTAGCGGGAAATACGACAACGCTTTTAAAAAACGCTTTTGTAACAGCGTTGTCTTTCATCCGAAACCACAACACTAAGCACATCGCATCATTATAAAACGTTGTCGTTATTAAAAAGTAAAACACATAGACAACGCTTTTCACTAAAAACGTTGTAAAACAAAAAAAGACAACGTTTTTTTTTAAAAACGTTGTCGATTGGGCGTTGTTGATTGCAAAAATTCTTGTAGTGATTATCTTAGGGACAATGGGATATTGTCTCAATGAACTCCGCCGTATACACCACAGCATAATGGTGTATCTGAAAGGCGTAACCGAACCTTGATGGACATGGTTAAATCCATGATGAACCATGCAACTCTTCCAAAATCCTTTTGGAGCTATGCACTTAAGACAGCTGTTTACTTGCTAAACAGAGTCCCGACCAAGGTAGTCTCTACTACTCCATATGAGATATGGAATAGTAAGAAACCTCACTTAACTCACCTTAAGATATGGGGTTGTCCTGCTTATGTGAAGCGGACTGTATCAGACAAATTGGATGCTAAGTCTGATAAATGTCTATTTATTGGATACCCTAAGGAAACGAAGGGTTACCAATTTCATCATCCCTTGGAGCAAAAGGTGTTTGTTTCAAGGCATGTTGTATTTCTGGAAAAAGAATTTCTTTTACAAGAAAACAGTGGGAGTGGCATTGAACTTAATGAAGTTCAAGAAACTCCAATAGACATTAAAGAGACACGTAGTCTAGACCCATAACCGATAACTCATAGTGATGAGCTATCAGTTGAACCTAAAACAACACCACCTCTTCGTAGGTCTGATAGGACACGCAATATTCCAGAGAGATACAGATTTCTCATAAGTGAATCGAACGACGTGTTACTCATAAGCGATGACGAACCTATCAGTTAAGAAGATGTTCTGAAAAGTTTAGAAAGAGACAAATGACTTGAAGCCATGAAGTCGGAAATGAATTCCATGTACGAAAATCAAGTATGGGACTTGGTTAACCCACCTGAAGGGATTAAGCCCATAGGGTGCAAGTGGGTTTTCAAGAAGAAAACCGACACGGAAGGTAATGTAGTTACGTTTAAGGCTAGATTAGTGGCAAAAGGATATCGTCAGAAACAAGGAATTGATTATGACGAAACCTATTCGCCAGTAGCTATGCTTAAATCCATTCGGATGCTCCTGGCCATAGCAGCTCATCATGATTATGAGATATGGCAAATGGATGTGAAAACAGCTTTCCTTAATGGAAACCTGCTTGAGGATGTATACATGATACAACCTGAAGGTTTCACATCGGTTGATAAAACCAAAATATGCAAGCTTCGACGATCCATATATGGACTGAAGCAAGCATCCAGGAGCTGGAACATCCGTTTTGATGAGACAATCAAAGAGTTTAATTTCTCACAAAATCCTGACGAACCCTGTGTGTACAAGAAGGTTAGTGGGAGTGCAGTCGTATTCCTAGTGCTATATGTCGATGACATATTGCTTATAGGAAATGATATATCAGTCTTACAATCAGTTAAAATTTGGTTGTCCAAAACTTTCTCCATGAAAGACCTGGGAGAAGCAACCTATATCCTTGGGATTAGATTCTATAGAGATAGATCAAAACGGTTGCTTGGTCTTTCGCAGTCTACATATATAGACCGAGTGCTAAAAAGGTTTAGCATGTCGGAATCCAAGAAAGGTTACCTTCCCATCAGGCATGGGATCAACCTTTCAAAGTCTATGTGTCCGCGCACAGAAGACGAGAGGATTTGCATGAATAAGATTCCTTATGCATCCGCGATAGGATCTATCATGTATGCTATGTTATGTACTAGGCCCGATGTATCGTATGCTCTGAGCGTCATGAGCAGATACCAGTTTGATCCAGGAATGGATCATTGGGCGGCTGTCAAAACAATCCTTAAGTACTTAAGAAGAACTAAGGATGTGTTCCTAATATATGGAGAAGGAGATATGGCAATACGTGGGTATACAGATGCCAGTTTCCAGACAGATAAGGATGACTCCAAATCTCAGTCTTGATACGTATTTACTTTGAATGGAGGCGCAATAAGTTGGAAAAGTTCCATGCAAGACACTGTAGCGGATTCTACCACGGAAGCGGAATATATCGCGGCTTCGGAAGCAGCAAAAGAAGCAGTCTGGATCAAGAAGTTTGTCTCAGAACTTGGTGTGGTTCCAACCATTGATGAAGCAATTCCGGTTTACTGCGACAACAATGGAGCTATTACACAAGCAAAGGAACCAAGGTCTCATCAGCGATCCAAACACGTGCTTCGCCGCTATCATCTTATCAGAGAGATTATAAGTAGGAATGACATACAAATTGAGAAGATTCCCACTGAAAGGAATTTAGCGGATCCTTTAACTAAGGCCTTGCCTCAACGCAAGTTTGAGGGTCATGTTAGAGCCTGTGGTATTGGATACTGTAGCGATTGACATTAGGCCAAGTGGGAGTTTGTTAGTAATATGAGAGAAGTGTCCTAAGGCAATCGCCTTATGATTGTAATCATTTACTTTAATAAATAAATATTCACTATTTGAGTATACATGTTCATGTATTTGATTGAGATCTTGAACTCATTTACTGAATGTCCGCAATACAATTCACAGCATGAGAGAATTTGTGATGAATTCACAACTAGTGATTATCTCTACATGTGCAATTGTGAAGTATTGAAATTGTCCCTAGTCGATGAATTGATAAATACGGACATTATCAATTCTGTTGAGACTAGCATGGGTTATTCTCTAATCAGCTGATTCTCACTGGCTGGTGACATTGGGATGTCCGAAGATAAACATGGATGCTAGTTAAGGGAACTAGTTCATTGGAGTGACTAGCTGTAAGACTTCATATGGTAATCTACATATAAATATGTCAATGAAAGTTCTTACTGCAGCTTAAGTGCGATGTTCCTTTGACTTGCGGTGTTCAAGTCATCTTGGTCACGGAGACTTATACTTTGACATCTTAAGCAAGCATCTCTAAGGAGGTGTGGACCCAGGATGGTTGGGTATAAGCCGAAGTGCCCGAAGATGTTTGAACAACCTACAAAGGATTCACCACTCCTTGCGAGGAGATGTATACCCAAGGCCTATCGTCGAATTGTTACTCGAAGCCTCTGGCCAAAGCACAACATGTTCCGAGTATGAATCTCTAGGAAACATGAGAGTAATTAGTATCCGTTGGATGAGAAAGACATTACTTGGGCTAGGTGTGACGTAGTCAGCCTAGTGGGGACTGACACACATAGACCGTGTCCTGAACCAAGTGGGTATAAGATGGTGAAGGGAATGAGGCACGACTCATTATAGCTGCTGTAGGGTTTCAGAATTATTTCTGAGGTCAACTGTTGATCTTTCGATTAATTGGGGGTCATGATGTACTACTAGGTGCCACTCATGATCGTTCTATAATTGGTTGATTATAGACGACCAACATAAATCGAAAGCCTATTTAGTCACACGCACTACGAGTAATCCGAGGGATTTAAAACGAGTTGAAAATTGGATTTTCGATCAAGAGAAATAAGTCGAATCTGAATTTATCAGAGGCGCACTCGAAGCTTAAAATGGCTAAGTCTTTTGAAGGCTTATTGGACGAATTAAATGAGTTTAATTCGCGAGGAGGCGGCTTTGTTTGGCCGGCCAAAGAGGGTCCCCACCCTCTTTGGTTTGGCCGGCCACAACAAGGAGGGAAACCAATTTATTTGGTTTAAATTATAAAATAAATCAAGCGCGATTTGTTTTATAAAATTATGGATAAATAAATTTATATATAAAGAAATTTATATAAAGAAATTTATATAAAGAGATTTATTTTCATGGAAATTAAAATAAACCTTGGATTGGTTTATTTTATTTTATAAAATTAATTATGAATTGATTTTTCCATGATAAGAAAAATTTATATAATAAATTTCTTGTGAAAATTTATTCCATAATAAAAGGGGAAGGTGTTTGTTTTATTATAAATTTAGTTATAATAAAACAAGGCATAACGGAATAATTCATAGGAAAATTTATAAGATAAATTTCTTATGAAAATTTATTCCGTTAAAGGGGAAACTTGGCGATGGAGAGGCTACTATATAAAGGAACCAAGGCAAGGCTTGAATTCCAATCAAGAGATAAAAAAAGCAAGCTCTCTCTCTCTCCTTCTCTCCCTCTCCCTCCTCTAGGGCCGGCGCCCTCTTCATCCTCTAGGGTCGGCGCACCTCCTAGGGTTGCCGTGAGCCTCCTCCACCAAGAAGGTGCCAAAGAAGAAGAAGAAGCGGGCCGCAACTCCTTCCTTTCCCCGGATCTTGATTCCGTTACTTGGTGGTTAGTCTTCCATCTCCCTCTCTTGATATTCTTGTCGTGCCTTTGGAGAATCTAGTAGTTCTTGTCGGCACGAAACTCGTGGCTTTGCGAAGTCATCCCGAAGAGGACTCGACGTGGACGTAAATAGAGACGGAGCTTCCAAGGGACACTACGGTTGGATCTCGTCCCTTTCTACGAGTTACGCGAGGTAATAAGTAAATTAGTTTACTTTCTGCAAAATTTTAATTTATGATCATGTCTCCACAACATAAGGTTGCATGCTAGATACGTGGTTAAAATAATTTAAGAAATTATTTATGCTAAAACTTCCGCTGCACGTAATTAAACTTTAAAATTATGAACCCGTATCCATGTCAACATGCACCCGGTCCCAACACAAGGGACCCACAGATATCACTCCCGTCACATGGGATGGATATATCTCATCTACATCACTCATATCCCTCCGCATAATTCATTACATACTCAGTGATTGCATTTATACTCCACCATGTTATGGGTGACGTTTGACGATACCAAAGTACATAACTCCTTATGTAGGGAACCGTAGTGACTTCAAGTCTAAAGACTATTCATACTAATAATCACATGAGAAAGTTTTGTACTCTTGCCACCTCAATCTAATCGAAGCATCTTAATACTCTTGCCAAATTGGTTTTGTACTTTACTCTTGAATTCTTGAAACATTTCAAAGGATTCCGACTTGTGTTTCATTAGATACACATAGTCGTATCTACTGACATCATCGGTAAAAGTGATGAAGTACTGAGAGTCTCCTCTAGCTCCGACATTAAATGGGCCACATATATCAGTATATATGAGTCGTAATAAGTTTGTCGCTCTTTCGCCGTGCCCACTAAATGGAGTCTTGGTCATCTTGTCTAGAAGACAAGATTCACATGTCTCATATGATTCAAAATCAAATGAGTCCAGTAATCCATCCTTATGGAGTTGGGATATGCGACTCTCATTTATATGACCTAAGCGACAATGCCAGAGATACGTTTGGTTCAAATCATTTGGTTTGAACCGTTTGGTACTTATATTATAGATTGGGTTTTCTAAGTCTAGAACATGTTGGGACCGGGTGCATGTTGACATGGATGCGGGTTCATAATTTTAAAATTAATTACGTGCAGCGGAAGGTTTAGCATAAATAATTTCTCAAATTATTTAACCACACATCTAAGCATGCAATTTTATCTTGTGTAGACATGATCATATATTTAAATTTTGCAGAATCGTAAACTAATTTACGTATTACCTCGCGTAACTCGAAGGAAGGGACGAGATCCAACCGTAAGCGTCCCTTGGAAGCTCCGCCTCTATTCGCGTCCACGCCGAGTATCTTCGGGATGACTTCGCAAAGCCACGAGTTTCGTGTTCTCGAGAACTACTAGATTCTCCGAGAACGCGACGAGAAAAACCAAGAGAGAAGTCGGAAGATTAACCACAAAAGGATGGCCGCAATCAAAATTCCAGCGAAGCAAAAGAAGAGACTTGCGGCAAAAAGATCCTTGCGGCAAACTCTAATTCCGGCAGCACCTTCTTTCGGCCAAGAGATGGTCGGAGCTTCCTTCTCCGGCAGCAGGTGGTGGTTGGCAGGGAAAGGGCAGGGGCGGCCGGCTGGTGCTCCTTCTTGGGGCTGGTTGGCGCACGGCAAGAAGGGGAGAAGAGAAGGAGAGAAAGAGAGGGAGAGAGCCTATGCCTTCATCTCTTCGATTATTTTGTCAAGTCTTGCCTTGGGTCCTTTATATAGTAGTCTCTCAACCATCAAGCCTCTCAAATATGGAATAACTTATTTCATCATGCCAAGTTTGATTTTATATCATGGTTAAAATCATATTTTAATTCATGATAAAAATCAATCAAGTCTCTTCTCTCCTATGGAATAAATTTCCTTATCATGGTAAATCAATCCATGATTGATTTTATAAAATAAATCAATCCATGGTTCATTTTAATTTCCATGAAGAAATAAACCAAACCTTGGTTTATTATATATAAAACAAATCACACTTGGTTTATTTTATAAATTGATCCAAAAACTTGGTTCTCTCCCTTTATTGTGGCCGACCAAGCAAAGAGGATGGAGGCCCTCTTTGGCCGGCCCATCCAAGCCACGCCCCAATGAATTAAACTTATTTAATTCATCTATTAAGTCTTCAAAAGACTTAGCCATTTTACACTTCCGATGCGTCTCTGAAAAATTCAGATTCGACTTATCGTTTGGCTCAACCAAACCTAATCTCTCTTAATTGGAAAATCCAATTTTCAACTCGTTTTAAATCCCTCGGATTACTCGTAGCCCATGTGACTAAATAGGCTTTCGATTTATGTTGGTCGTCTATAATTAATCAATGATAGAACGATCATGAGTGACACCTAGTAGTACATCATGATCCCCAATTAATCGAAAGATCAACGGTTGACCTCAGAAACAATTCTGAAATCCTTCAGCAGCTATAATGAATCGTGCCCCATTCCCTTCACTATCTTATACCCACTTGGTTCAGGACATGGTCTATGTGTGTCAGTCCCCACTAGGCTGACTACGTCACACCTAGCCCAAGTAACGTTTTCTCGTCCTACGGATTCTAATTACTCTCATGTATTTAAGAGATTCATACTCTGAACATGTCATGCTCTGGCCAGAGGCTTCGAGTAACAATCCGACGATAGGCCTCGGGTATACATCTGCTCGCAAAGAGTGGTGAATCCTTTGTAGGCTATTCAAACATCTTCGGGCACTTCGGCTTATACCCAATCATCCTGGGTCCACACCTCCTTGGAGATGCTTGCTTAAGATGTCAAAGTATAAGTCTCCATGACCAAGATGACTTGAACACCGCAAGTCAAAGGAACATCGCACTTAAGCTGCAGTAAGAACTTCACTGACATATCTATATGTAGACTATCATATGAAGTTTTACAGCCAGTCACTCTAATGAACTAGTTCCCTTAACTAGCATTCATGTTTATCTCCGGACATCTCAATGTCACCGGCCAGTGAGAATCAGCTGATTAGAGAATAACCCATGCTAGTCTCAACAGAATTGATAGTGTCCGTATTTATCAATTCATCGACTAGGGACAATTTCAATACTTCACAATTGCACATGTAGAGATAATCACTAGTTGTGAATTCATCACAAATTCTCTCATGCTGTGAATTGTATTGCGGACATTCAGTAAATGAGTTTAAGATCTCAATCAAATACACAAACATGTATACTCAAATAGTGAATATTCATTTATTAGAATAAATGATTACAATCATAAGGCGATTGCCTTAGGACACTTCTCTCATATCACTAACAGAACATAGATGAAAGATCGATGTGGGCGTGCAGAGGGGGGGTGAATGCACTTTCGCGGATCATTTTGATCTCTACACAGATGTTATCGCAGCGGAAATAATATGTAAAGGAAATAACAATGCTAACAAGAATTCTTTTACTTGGTATCCACCCAGATGGGTGACTAATCCAAGGATCCACGCCGCGAGCACCACTTTTCACTGTCTAAAAGTCTCCTTGACGTGGAGAAACCTTTACAGCAATAGCTTCCTCTTTACAGATGTAGAATTATGGTGGAGGAAGCAAAAGATCACTCTACAATTGGGCAGCACTTCGTTACTGTACGGAACTGTACAGACACGTGTAACGAGGCCTCCTTTTATAGGTGAAAAGGACAGATTCGCAGTCTATCCAGACTCGCACCAGTCGACTGCCCCGAGGGCAGTCGACTGGCCCGGCATTAAATGCCGGCCAACAACTAGCAAACAGCTAGCCAACGGCTAGTTTTGGGGTATACCAGTTGACGGGCCCAGTCTATGTGTCACGAATGTGGGCCTCAAATTTAGAATTTATAAATGAATGAAAGCTGGAAACCCTTTTACAATCAAAAGTATGAAAAGCGTAGTAAAGGGGCCACAGGTCGTATTTTTCTCGGGGCTAGTTGTTGTGTTTGATTCTAGCTCGTATTTGTGTGTCGTTTGTGAATTTGGGTTTCGAATGTGATTTGGGTTTTGGGTTGCAATTGGAAATGAAATGAGAAAGGAGAGAACTCAACTCAATGAATCGAATAAGTGATAGCAATGGAATAACTCAATCAATGGAAAACTCAATCAAGGCACTAAAACAGTTGGGAACACAAATCTGCTTTCAATTGCAAAATGCCACTACAATTAGATTGAACTTCATGATCTACAACATTCAAATCGAAACATCCACTTGATACAAAATGCATGCAACCAACACTTGGTACGCTAAAAGGAAGCTCATGTGCCAAAATAAGATTCCAATTCGGAAACAAGTCAAAGGCAAATGAAATTGATTTCGAGCACAACCCAAACACTAAAAGATGAGTTTCCTCATACAAATCTGTTGTTGATTCTAATCATGCAGAATTTAGCAAATTGATACACAAGGGATAAGGAACCCATGTGCCAAAAGCTGATATTAAACGCTCACTGAAATGAATTTCAGAATTGCAAAACAATTGCTGAACTAAGGGTTAAAATTCAGAGACCGACTGACTGTGAAGGAGGCAGCTTTCAAACACATAAGTACTCACAATGTTTAGCTAACATCAGGAAACAAACTCGGAACAAACTGAACTCAAGAAATCTTGGATGAAAAACCGTCCAAATCGACTGAAATACAATGCTCGAGACTGCACTCAGAAGTGATCAGCTGGTGATTGCAGAAATGGAAATGTCCATGTCAGAAATGATTGAATGAAGATACGAATTTGGGGATTCATGCATGATTCTAAAAGCTGTATTCAGAAATGATGCACATGTAAATTTAAACAACTGCAGAAATTCAGGAGAGCTTAAAAGAAGCTAATGGTTTCTTGGCACAAGTTTCAGAAATGAAAAACTGAACATGCTGAACTAAACTGATACACAAGCTGAACTTAATGCAGAAATTGATGTACATGTATGCAGAGATGAAATGAAGAGTTTCAGAAACTAAGGTTGCAAGGAAAACAACACTGAATTCAGATTTGATGTGCAGAAATGAATAAATGCAGAGATGAGCAAAGAATTTCAGAACTCAAGAGTTGAGCACGTGATACGAATCTTGTTCAGAAATCATGCGCAGGGATTTCAGAAATGGAATTCTGATTTCAGATTTGAAGTTGATACGCAAGAACTCATGCGCAAAGCCTAAGTAGAGTGCTATTCAGCTTAAACAAACTGCAATGTAAACTCATAGAGTGAAACTAAAACAAACTTGGCACGAATTGCAGGAATTCAATGGAAAGGGGCTGATACGCAAACTGAAAACAGAGAGTTAGCTGATACAAATTGATACTCAAGCTAAAAACGAGAAATAAACTGAATTTGAATACAATTATCCACTAAACAACCTTCTAAACTAACTAACTTAAAGATTGACAACCTAATTAAGCAGAAACCATTAAGAATCGAAGTTAACTAATTCTGAAACCAAGAACAGAAACAGAATTACAGCAGTAAATGAAAATTACAGCTAATAAACGAAATTAACTAAGAAATCTAAACCCCAATCGCTCCATTAGCTCAAAGTCTCCTTGTTCGTCACGCAAGGGCTGGCTTCGAACCCCTAGGCTCAGCAATTCACTAAGGAACTGAATCAAATGGCTGCATTTAGCTCAAAACTGTTCAAGAAGGAAAACCCATCCGAATTCTTCAATTTGGCCTTGTTTGATTGAAACGAAGGTGCGGGAATGATCCAAGCTTGTCCGAGAACCCCTCCAGATGGCTTGGATTGATGTAAAATCTGACAAAACTGAAATCGAATCCTTCAAGTGCAAAGCTGCCGAAACCCTCAAACAACCCTGCTCTTGCCCAATTCCGAGCTGAAAACTCCACAAACTACTCTCCCTAGTGACCTCGACTTGATCTGATGAAGAAAAAGGGTGGTCGCGCCCCTTGGATTGAAGAACGAGCTGAAAACTATGAAGAACAAACGAAGAGACTACTGTTGCGGCGGAGACGCGACGAAGGAAGAAACTGCTGCGTTTTTGATTAAATAGTAACCAACGGACGGCCCAGATTGATCGGAGGAGATCCGATGGTAGATCTTGGTCTGATTTGAGCCAAACTTTTATGATGATGATCTGGGGTCAGGATCTGCCTTGTGGTAGCTCGGATTCTCCAGATGTGCAACGGATGGTCCAGATCAACTCTTATCTGTGAATGGACGCTCTAGAGCCCTCCTTGCTTGATCCAACGGTTGATTGAGCTCTGATTGGAATGAAACCTTCAGATCTTGATCATAGAGCTTGATCAACCCTAACCCTAGCTCGGATTGCTTCAGATCGTCCCGGATGGCTCAGATCTAGCCGCTCTTGAATCGGACGGCCCGGATCAATTGTAAGCTTGATAATTCGATCCGGTTCACATCCGACTCAAGTTTGACCCAGTATGCCCTAGGTCCAGGGTCCTTTCATGCCTGCAAAAATATATCAGAAAATTAGCGGCCAAATAATCCAAAAATTGTGTAATTTTGCAATTAAGTCCAAAATAAGATAAAGTTCCAAAACCTAGGGTAAAATCATAATTAAGCAATAAAAACATGGGTCAAACATGGATTTTAGCAATTAAAATAATCAATAAAATGGTGCTTATCAACTCCCCCACACTTAACCTTGAGCGTCTCGCGAAACAACTAAATAAGTATCCCTTAGGCTCTCTTAAGCATAATTAGAAGCAAATGAAAAGAAATTACCTAAGGTTGTCAATTCTCATAAATCTAAGCTCTATGGATTAGTATCTTGTCCTTAAATCAACAACTTGGCCTTTTCATCTATCATGAGTCATTGAGATGAATTTAAATCACTAGCCTTTCATGGGAAGTTTTGGTGGCTCTCTCCTTAAGTTCTAAGTTGATGATGGGAGTGGAGCTCACTCTCACACACATGTTTCATGCACTACCATAGGCTTGCTTATTATCTACTCTCCACCATTAATCATGAATAGGATCAACATCTATAAAAACAAATGAAAACATGAAAAATGGTGAGAAATGGAATAAAAACCAAGAAAATGGAAAAATTGATGGAATGGGAGACTTAATTGCTCAAAGATGTTTCTAATGTGCTTTGCCCCTCTTGACAGTCCTCTAATGCTATAAAAAATGTGGCGAAGTGAAACTTGAATGAATTCCTTTGACTTGGATGAAAAACCCTTTCTTGGTTTCAATGTGCCAACTCTTCCCTAATGCGTGCCAATTTTTTTTCTTTCATCTTCTTTCATCAAATCTTTTTTTTTCTTTCTCTCTAGTGGAGCTCAGAATGTATTGATACAAGGCTGTAATTTGGATGAGAAAACTCCAATGAATTCAAGGTGCCGAAACTCCAAATGTATGTGCCATTTTTCTTCTCCTTTGTTTCTATCTTCTTTCTTTCTCTGCTTTTATGGTCAGCTGCCACTTCTATTCTTGGTTTCCATTTTGCTCAATCTTATTGTGCTCATGCTTCCCAAATCTTTGTTCAGAACTTGCCTCCACTCAAACCTGCCGTGAGCTTCAAATGCATGCTCTAGGGAAACCAATTCATCCCTTAGTTGAGAAAAACTGCATTCTTCTCATTTCTTTTTATCTTGCCGAATGATCGACAGCCCTTCACAGAATGTTTACAGCACTTTGCAGCTTGTTTTGACTTCAGCTTGTATCATTTATCAGCTCCAAGTCAAACTTCTCAGATTTCCAGATTATGATCAGCAGCTCAGAGGCAGTTCCGGAATTCAGCAGCTTCTAGCATTTGGTAACAACCTTTCATTAGTTTCAATTAAAAACAGTTCAGCTTGTATCATTTATCTGCACACTGTTTTTGGCACAAACCTTTCTGCATTGATTCAATTAATTCCAGCTTCAACTCTTCAAATTTTCAGCCTTCAATTCTTTTGTTTCCCTTATCTTCTTCACATTCAATACTTTGCAGGAGACCTTCTGCCAAGAATCAGCAATTAAAAACCTTGTGAATTCAGAAATGCTTCAATTCAGAATTATTTTTCTGAGAATGCAGAAATGCTTGCATCTCATCTCTTCTTTTGATCTCAAATCAAGTGCAGCTGCCATTTCATTTTAAAACCTTGGCACAACTTTCCTCACCATTGCAAATTCTGATCTGAAATCTCTTAGCAGTGGAGGTGCTCTGCAATAGAATTTTTCAGCCTTGGAAAATCCGAATCCATTTCAAGTTGGTACAAAAGTTGCTTGGCAAAGATTTTTGTTTTTTTTTCTTTGGCACTATTTGTCTTCATTTGGTGTCAACTTTCTCCTAATTGCAGATTTTTGGTTCTTCTTTTCTCTTCTTGCGTGCCAACTCTGATCTTCAAAATGTGATAAGGAATCTTGATCACAAATTGCTTCCATCTCTTGCTCTCCAATTGATCTCCAAGGCACCTTTTGACTTCAACTTGACAAAAAAATTTTTTTTCTTTTTGACATGAAATACATCCAAAACTTTAGTCACTCCCCCACACTTAAATCTTTGTCCGTCTCGGGCAAATAGCATTAGAAACATCTCAAACAACAAGTCCATAGAAAAGTGAGGGTAAGAGTAAGAAATAAGTGAAGAAAAAATGGAATGAACATGATTTTTGCCAAAATTTTATATGGAAAAGAAACAAAGTGATTAGTCTCTATAGATGTGATCCAATCATCGAAATATGATTTTGAAAGAACATAAGCAAGTTCTAGAGCACAATGACAAATGTGTATCGCAAAATAAGGCTAATCTCACTAGGTAAAAATAATCCATCTCAAATCTTCAATCAAGCATCTAAAGCAAAGTAGTACTCAAGCATCCAAGAGTTCATCCATGATCTTCAATCCTAAGTTTTAACAACCAAATTTAATTTATTTTCAAAAGACTCTAAAATGCTATGGAGAATACCTAAAGGGATACTTTTATTTCTACTCATGCAAAAGTGCTAAAAGAAAAGACATGGTATTTACAACGACTCCTATGCATTCTACTCTACTCATGCATTTATTAGCAAGGACTCAATTTAAAGGAAAATTCTAGAAGTCATAAAAAATGAAAAATGCGATAAAAGAAAATACAAGAAAGAACAATCTCCCCTTTATTCTGGTGGGCGGAGTCTATCCAGAAGGAGCCTCCATCGTGGTAGTGGAGGAGTCTGGGTGGCTGGGAGACTTTGGACTCCCCCACACTTGAATTTCACAATATTTTGTTCAGGTAGCCTAAGGCGATTCAGGTTCAAGAGCCATTCAAGGGGTGGAGTGCTTTTAATTAAAGTAAGATCATCTCCTCCTTCTTGATGCCCTTCAGAAGTCCTTCCAGGAGGCTGAAGTCTGTTCAGTTGGAGCACCCACTCCTGGAGTCTTCTGGACCCTGCAAAACAATGTAATACCTCTCTCAAGCGTTCAGGGTCAGAAAGAAATATAATGATATCAGTCTCTGCATAAAATGAATCCAAAACTGCATCATATCCAATTAAATCAAATTCTGGTACCTCAATGAAATTTTCAAAATTATTTCCTACCAAATTTGCATCCAGATACTCATCACACATAAAGAAATTAATTTCTGGCTCATCAATAGAAATTTCAAAATCATTTCCTATCAAGGGTGTATCATGCAATGTGTCACAGCCAATCAAATCAATATCAGGTATCTCCAAAAGTCTTTCACATTCATTCTCAGCATATGAAATAGCAAGAGATTCATCAAAATAAATAACATCAATTTCAGGCACTTCTAAAAAATTTTCACTATCCATATCCACAAAAGATGTATTAAGTGATTCATCATAAAAAACAACATCAATTATAGGTGCCTCTAAAATTATTTCACCACCCATATCTACAAGAGATGTATCAAGTAATGCAGTACGATCAATAAAATCAATGTTTGGTACCTCTATTGGATTTTCACAAACAATCTCTACACAAGGTATATCAATAAATTCATCAGAATCAATAAAATCAGCACTAGGTACCTCACTGCATTTTTCTGAAGAAAGAGGAGAAATACTTACCTGAGCGTGCTGGATAATACCTGAAGGTGTATCTGTGGTCTCCTCCTGGTCATGTTCATGCTCCTCTTCAGCCTCAGGCTCTGGTAGACAATCAACTGGTGATCCTTGGGTGCTTGCTTCCACCATGCAAGTCCCTACACTTTCTGGTTCCTTCTCTAAATCTTGTGGTGGTCCCTGGGGCTTAGTGCAATCCCCTACACCTATGGAATCATCTCCTCTGCATGCTTCTCCTGTAATATCTGCAACAACAGTATCAGAAAAATTAGGACCACTAATAACACTATCATCACAAAATAAAAGTCTAGAATGGTCCTGTGGAGTTTCAATTTCTTCTTCTGGAGCTGAAAAATTTGGAATTGGATTTTGAATAGGAGTCTCCGGAGGGATGCATGCTGTAGGTGCCCAGACTTTAATGTATTCTTCTTCTTCTTCTTCTAAAATTGCAAGATCACTTGAAGAAGGACTTTGCCATGCACTAGGGTCACCTTGAACTGATATAAAACTAACTCCGGGGCTCTCAGAATTAAAAATAGCTTGAGAAGCTAATTGTTCTGCTCTTTGGGCTTTTATCTGATTCAAATCATTAGCCACCTGTTTCATTTGCCTCTCGAGGTTTTGAAGCTCTTGTTGACACATTTGTAGAAATTGAGACTGTGGGGGTTGAACAGACTGATTAAACTGCTGAAAAGTTGGTTCACCACTTGGTGGAAATTGCTGAAAATTGTAGCCCTGGAATTCTTGTATCTGAGGTTGAATTTGTGGTGGTGAACTCTGAAGTTGAGTGGGCTGAAAACTATGATTGGGCTGCTGAAAATTCTGGTAGCAAGGTTGAAATTGCTGCGGTAATTGACATGGTTGCTGGAAATTCGAATTATCTGAAAACCCTTGCTGAATTCCTTGAAAAAGTGATTGATCTTGTTGATAAGGGGGCTGAAAATTCTGGAATAATGGCTGCCCAATCTGATTTTGCTGGAAAATTGGTTGAATTGGCTGAAAATCCGGCTGAAATGGTTGGAATTGCTGTGGTTGCTCGAACTGTTGTAATGGTGGCTGAAAATGTTGAGAATTAGGCTGAAACGGCTGACTTTGTTGATCAAAATTCTGAAATGGTGGCTGCCCATGCTGAAACTGTTGAAAATTTGATTGACTTGGCTGCTGAAATTGGAAGGGCTGACTTGGCTGACAATTAGGTTGAAAAAACTGGTTTGGTTGTTGTAAATTTTTACAGGAATATTGGAAATTTTGATTTGGTTGCTGATTTTGTTGGAATTATTGACACGGCTGCTGGTAAGGAGATGGAAAAGATCTGAACTGGCAGTCCTGTCACAAAACAAACAAGAAAAATGGCAGTACCCGTATACAAAAGAATAAGCAACAAAAAATAGAACCCAATGATATGTCTAAAAGTATACAAGCAAAAATCAAACAAATCAACTAGATGCTTCCCCGGCAACGGCGCCAAAAATTTGACGGGCCCAGTCTATGTGTCACGAATATGGGCCTCAAATTTAGAATTTATAAATGAATGAAAGCTGGAAACCCTTTTACAATCAAAAGTATGAAAAGCGTAGTAAAGGGGCCACAGGTCGTATTTTTCTCGGGGCTAGTTGTTGTGTTTGATTCTAGCTCGTATTTGTGTGTCGTTTGTGAATTTGGGTTTCGAATGTGATTTGGGTTTTGGGTTGCAATTGGAAATGAAATGAGAAAGGAGAGAACTCAACTCAATGAATCGAACAAGTGATAGCAATGGAATAACTCAATCAATGGAAAACTCAATCAAGGCACTAAAACAGTTGGGAACACAAATCTGCTTTCAATTGCAAAATGCCACTACAATTAGATTGAACTTCATGATCTACAACATTCAAATCGAAACATCCACTTGATACAAAATGCATGCAACCAACACTTGGTACGCTAAAAGGAAGCTCATGTGCCAAAATAAGATTCCAATTCGGAAACAAGTCAAAGGCAAATGAAATTGATTTCGAGCACAACCCAAACACTAAAAGATGAGTTTCCTCATACAAATCTGTTGTTGATTCTAATCATGCAGAATTTAGCAAATTGATACACAAGGGATAAGGAACCCATGTGCCAAAAGCTGATATTAAACGCTCACTGAAATGAATTTCAGAATTGCAAAACAATTGCTGAACTAAGGGTTAAAATTCAGAGACCGACTGACTGTGAAGGAGGCAGCTTTCAAACACATAAGTACTCACAATGTTTAGCTAACATCAGGAAACAAACTCGGAACAAACTGAACTCAAGAAATCTTGGATGAAAAACCGTCCAAATCGACTGAAATACAATGCTCGAGACTGCACTCAGAAGTGATCAGCTGGTGATTGCAGAAATGGAAATGTCCATGTCAGAAATGATTGAATGAAGATACGAATTTGGGGATTCATGCATGATTCTAAAAGCTGTATTCAGAAATGATGCACATGTAAATTTAAACAACTGCAGAAATTCAGGAGAGCTTAAAAGAAGCTAATGGTTTCTTGGCACAAGTTTCAGAAATGAAAAACTGAACATGCTGAACTAAACTGATACACAAGCTGAACTTAATGCAGAAATTGATGTACATGTATGCAGAGATGAAATGAAGAGTTTCAGAAACTAAGGTTGCAAGGAAAACAACACTGAATTCAGATTTGATGTGCAGAAATGAATAAATGCAGAGATGAGCAAAGAATTTCAGAACTCAAGAGTTGAGCACGTGATACGAATCTTGTTCAGAAATCATGCGCAGGGATTTCAGAAATGGAATTCTGATTTCAGATTTGAAGTTGATACGCAAGAACCCATGCGCAAAGCCTAAGTAGAGTGCTATTCAGCTTAAACAAACTGCAATGTAAACTCATAGAGTGAAACTAAAACAAACTTGGCACGAATTGCAGGAATTCAATGGAAAGGGGCTGATACGCAAACTGAAAACAGAGAGTTAGCTGATACAAATTGATACTCAAGCTAAAAACGAGAAATAAACTGAATTTGAATACAATTATCCACTAAACAAGCTTCTAAACTAACTAACTTAAAGATTGACAACCTAATTAAGCAGAAACCATTAAGAATCGAAGTTAACTAATTCTGAAACCAAGAATAGAAACAGAATTACAGCAGTAAATGAAAATTACAGCTAATAAACGAAATTAACTAAGAAATCTAAACCCCAATCGCTCCATTAGCTCAAAGTCTCCTTGTTCGTCATGCAAGGGCTGGCTTCGAACCCCTAGGCTCAGCAATTCACTAAGGAACTGAATCAAATGGCTGCATTTAGCTCAAAACTGTTCAAGAAGGAAAACCCATCCGAATTCTTCAATTTGGCCTTGTCTGATTGAAACGAAGGTGCGGGAATGATCCAAGCTTGTCCGAGAACCCCTCCAGATGGCTTGGATTGATGTAAAATCTGACAAAACCGAAATCGAATCCTTCAAGTGCAAAGCTGCCGAAACCCTCAAACAACCCTGCTCTTGCCCAATTCCGAGCTGAAAACTCCACAAACTACTCTCCCTAGTGACCTCGACTTGATCTGATGAAGAAAAAGGGTGGTCGCGCCCCTTGGATTGAAGAACGAGCTGAAAACTATGAAGAACAAACGAAGAGACTACTGTTGCGGCGGAGACGCGACGAAGGAAGAAACTGCTGCGTTTTTGATTAAATAGTAACCAACGGACGGCCCAGATTGATCGGAGGAGATCCGACGGTAGATCTTGGTCTGATTTGAGCCAAACTTTTATGATGATGATCTGGGGTCAGGATCTGCCTTGTGGTAGCTCGGATCCTCCAGATGTGCAACGGATGGTCCAGATCAACTCTTATCTGTGAATGGACGCTCTAGAGCCCTCCTTGCTTGATCCAACGGTTGATTGAGCTCTGATTGGAATGAAACCTTCAGATCTTGATCATAGAGCTTGATCAACCCTAACCCTAGCTCGGATTGCTTCAGATCGTCCCGGATGGCTCAGATCTAGCCGCTCTTGAATCGGACGGCCCGGATCAATTGTAAGCTTGATAATTCGATCCGGTTCACATCCGACTCAAGTTTGACCCAGTATGCCCTAGGTCCAGGGTCCTTTCATGCCTGCAAAAATATATCAGAAAATTAGCGGCCAAATAATCCAAAAATTGTGTAATTTTGCAATTAAGTCCAAAATAAGATAAAGTTCCAAAACCTAGGGTAAAATCATAATTAAGCAATAAAAACATGGGTCAAACATGGATTTTAGCAATTAAAATAATCAATAAAATGGTGCTTATCACCAGTCGACTGCCCCAAGGCCAGTCGGTTGATCCGAGGCTGCGAACTTTCTGTGGGTTTTGGCAGTCGACTGCCTTCGGGCCAGTCGACTGCCCTGCCTCCCAGCTCAGCTCTAGCCACTTCAAACCTTCTCCTTCGCGTGTGCCTTCAGGTCTGCTCCCTTGGCTCGCCTCTTGAAGTCCTCTTCCTCTGGCTATCGTCCCTCGGATGCGCACACAAGCCTTCCCTTGGCTTGCCTCCATGCCACCCATCACGTGTGCCCTTTGAAGTCCACTTCCCGGCTTGCCCTTGGAGCTCTCCTCCCTCGGCTCTCGTCCCTCGGATAGGTCCACCAAGTGTGATTCTCCAAGTCCTGCAAACTCAATCACACAAATCAAATACAACATAACACTCTAACTTTAAACCTATTCGCCCACACATCAAAACCATGATCTTCCAATCATTTAAAGGATCGATTGCCTCAACAATCTCCCCCTTTTTGATGTGTGGCAATATGTTTAAGTTAGAGATAAATAACAACAATAGCAATAGCAAAAGATAGCAATTGAAACATTATGAGGCATAATAACCCTAAGAGGTAACCTCCCCCTTAACCTATGTCCTCTCCACAGTTTCAATTCTAATCATATTCCAAGTTAAGTTTCCACGTAACAACATTAATAAGAATGTAAGACATATCCGAACCTAAGAGGTACCTCCCCCTTAATCCATGTCTTCTCTCCAAATTTTAACCTTTCAAGGTCTAAGTTAGACAAAATACCTAAAATCATCCATTTTAAGTCAAAATTCTAACTTAAACCGCTCATTCTCCCCCTTTGACACCATCAAAATGATTGCCTCAAGCAACCAAACCCTAGGGTATCAAATGCAGGGATTATTGATTTCTGAATTTTCTCACAGCAGCTGAAAATAGCTGTGCCAGTCGACTGCCCATATGGCAGTCGACTGATACGCCATCAGTCTGAAATTTTAGCTTTTCTGTCGAATTTCAGAAACTCCCAGAAAATTCCAAAAATTATAAAATTTTGCATACATGTTTGAAATATTATACTCTATCAGGGAAAAATATTAAACCATATAAAATTTCAAATATGCACGTCTTTTGATAAAAACTCAAAAGTTTTGAAAAACACTACATTTTGTATCAACCTTTGAAACCAATTTTGCAAATATGTGACTTTTAAAAGCATGACACAGTATGTAAAACATAAAATGGTTTTCAAAGTTTTAAAATGTCCAACTATGATCTTTGGCAAGGTGACCATTGATTAAACACTTGCCTCCCCCATAGTTGGTCTAGTTTTGATATTTTGATACTTTTAATGGTCCAACAATGTGCCATAAGCACAAGTGAGCCAAATGTATCACCCTAATGGATCAAGCACCCTTTTTCAAAGCTAAGGTCTCCAAGTTCATTCTATACTTCTACAAAACACATTCCAAGGCCTCTTCTTAAAGATGAAAACTCCGATTCGGGAAGAGGCTTGGTAAAGATGTCGGCTAGGTTTGACTTTGATTCAACATAGTGTAGTTCTATGTCTCCCCTTACCACATGGTCTCTAATGAAGTGATGTTTCACTTCAATGTGTTTTGTTCTAGAATGGTGAACCAGATTTTTAGTTAGGTTGATCGTGCTTACATTATCACACAAGACTTTGACCTTGGTGTAATGTAGCTCATAGTCCTCTAAGGTGTGCATGATCCAAAGGAGTTGGGAAACACATCCACCCATTGCCACATATTCTGCTTCCGTTGTTGATAGGGCAACGCATGGTTGTTTCCTACTACTCCAATTAACTAAAGAAGACCCAAGGAATTGACACCCTCCACTTGTACTTTTCCTATCTAATTTACAACCCACATAGTCTGAGTCGGTGTATCCAATTAGATCAACATTAGGGGTTCTAGGATACCAAAGTCCGACATTGAGGGTCCCTTTCACATACCTTAGAATCTTCTTGACTACAACCAAATGGGACTCTTTGGCACAAGATTGATACCTAGCACACATACCTACCGCAAAAAGTATATCAGGTCTACTAGCGGTTAGGTATAGGAGGCTACCAATCATGCTCCTATATTGCTTAGAGTCTACCATTTTCCCTTCAATGTCACTATCCATTTTCACATTAGTTCCTATGGGTGTAGATGCTTCCTTGGCATTTTCTAAACCAAATTTCTTTAACATTTCCTTAGCATATTTGGTTTGAAATACATGTGTACCTTCATTAGTTTGCTTAACTTGAAGGCCTAAGAAAAAGGTTAACTCTCCCACAAGACTCATTTCAAATTCATCTTCCATACACTTGATGAATTCTTGTAGGAAGTCATTATTTGTTGACCCAAAAATGATATCGTCTACATAGACTTGGGCAACAAATATATCCTTATCCTTAGATTTTAGGAACAATGTCGGGTCAATTGTTCCTCTCCTAAACCCCTTAGACACCAAAAATGTAGAAAGCCTTTCATACCAAGCCCGGGGAGCTTGTTTCAATCCATATAAGGCTTTTCTTAATTTAAATACGTGTCTTGGATAGTTAGGGTCCTCAAACCCGGGGGGTTGTTCTACATACACATCTTCCTTAATGATCCCATTAAGGAATGCCGACTTCACATCCATTTGGTGGAGTGTAAAACCCATGTGAGCGGCATAGGCTAGTAGAATTCTAATTGATTCTAACCTAGCTACGGGGGCGTAGGTCTCATCATAATCTAATCTATCAACTTGGTTAAACCCCCTAGCTACCAATCTAGCCTTGTTCCTAGTGATTTTACCTTGGTCATCTAATTTGTTCCTAAAGACCCATCTAGTGGTCACAATGGTACAATCAGTGGGTCTAGGAACTAGCTCCCATACTTCACTTCTCTCAAATTGGTTTAGCTCTTCTTGCATGGCCAAGACCCAATCAACATCTCCCAATGCTTCATCAATGGTCTTGGGTTCTAATTGGGAGATTAGAGCTATTTGACTAGTTTGATCCCTAAAGTATGACCTAGTCCTTACTCCTTGAGTGACATCGCCCACAATTTGGTCAATGGGATGATCATGGTGATGTCTCAAGGGTCTAGAGGTTGTAGGTTCATTTACTCCTTCTTCCTCATCCTCTAGTGTGTTTCTTACTCCCCCTTGATCATTGCCCTCCAAATTTAAGTCTTGAAGTCTTTGGGCAAGGGGTTGGACTTCTACTATATCCTTATCAATAGAAGCCTTTCTAGGGTAAGTACTAGTGGTTTCATCAAATTTTACATTTGAGGACTCCTCAATCATTTTTGTCCTCTTGTTGTACACTCTGTAACCCCTACTAGTCAATGAATACCCTACTAAGATTCCTTCATCGGCTTTTGACTCAAATTTTCTTAGGTCGTCTTTGGTGTTTAAGATGTAAACTTTACATCCAAAGACTCTAAAATAGTGGACTTGGGGTACTCTTCCATTCCAAAGTTCAAAGGGTGTTTTTCCTAAAAACCTATGTACCAACACCCGGTTTTGGATATAGCAAGCGGTGTTAACCGCTTCGGCCCAAAAATAGCTAGGAAGAGAATATGCATTAAGCATAGTCCTAGCAGCTTCTTGTAGGGCTCAGTTTTTCCTCTCAACTACCCCATTTTGTTGAGGAGTCCTAGGGCATGAAAACTCATGCTTGTACCCATTTTCAACACAAAATTATGTGAAACTAGCGTTTTGGAACTCCCCACCATGGTCACTCCTAATTCGGTTTATTTTGATGTTCTTTTCGTTTTCTACCCTTTTACTAAATCCTATAAATATATCTAGGGTATCATCCTTATGTTTCAAGAAATAGACCCAAGTAAACCTAGAAAAGTCATCTACTATTACTAAGCAATACTTACTCCCTACAAGTGATGGAGTACTATGGCAATCAAACAAGTCTATATGTAAAAGTTCTAAAGGCAATGAAGTGGTAATTAAAGTTTTACCTTTGTGTGATGCTTTGGATTGCTTACCCTCTTGGCATGCATCACACAACTTGTTCTTTTCGTACTTGATCATTGGGAGCCCCTTCACCAATTCTTCCTTGGCTACTCTTGCAATGCTCCTCATGTTGACGTGTCCAAGTCTCCGGTGCCACAACCACCCTTCTTCTTCTTTGGACATGAGACACTTAACAACATTGTTAGTAGCATAAGATAGATCAAGATAATACAAGTTTGCCTCTCTAAACCCTTCTAATATGATAGTGTTTGAGTCACTTTGCCTTATTACACATTTCTTAGCATGAAATTCTACTCTAAACCCGGCATCACATAATTGACTTACACTTAATAAATTAAACTTCATATCCTTAATTAAAAGTACCTTATGAATTGAAATAGTGGGAGATACCTCAATTGTGCCCCTACCAATGATCCTTAACTTTCCACTGTTCCCAAAGGAGACCGTTCCTTCTCTTAAGTAGCTAATAGTGGTGAACTTGCTCACATCTCCGGTCATGTGTCTTGAGCATCCACTATCTACTATCCACAAGGTTGGGGCCTCCTTCACTTTTACCTAAACACGAAAAACACACTCTTTTGGTACCCATATTTTTGATCCAGAAGCATCATTTAAAAATTTCTTAGGTACCCATGCTTTCTTTGTGGTTCCCCTAGCCCCTAGTCTCCTAGATGCACCAATCCTACCGGTAAGTGAGACGAATGCTACTTCCTTAGTTTTAGGCCTATAACCCAGTCCGGCCTTGTTATATACAACCCTTTGACTATTTATGATCATGTCTAGGTTACTAGATCCTACTTGGAATTTCCTTAGGGCCTTTGTGAGGTTATCTACTTGTTGCCTTAACTCCTTATTTTCATTTTCAATATGTGAATCATGTGAAGAGGTAGAGCTAGCATGCAAATCTTTAAGTTTAATAGCTTCTACTCTAAGCATGGCAATTTCTTCCTTAAGGTCCTTAATTCTACTTTTAGCCTTAGCTAAGTCCATGTTCGTGCTAGAAATGATTTTCACTAAGGTAGAAGAGGGTAAGTGGTATACCTCACTTACCGAAGTTTCTGACTCTGATGATGATGACGTGGAGGAGCTCTCATCTTCACTGCTTGAGCTTCGTTCATCGACTGAAGAGTCTGAATCATCTTGTGCCATAAGAGCGAAGTGGGAGACTTGCTCTTCTTCTTCCTCTGAGGATGAGGGATCGTCCCAAGTCGCCTTGAGGTTCGTGGCACTCTTCTCCTTCCCCTTTGATCTCTTCTTGTCACTCTTCTTCTTCTCTTCCTTCTTGTCCTCCCTCTTCTTCAACTGGGGACACTCGTTCTTCATATGTCCCTCTTGGTGACAGTTGTAGCAGATTATCTCCTTGGCCTTACCCTTATCTTTGGCCCCTTTCCTAGCATATGATTTGTTAGAAAAACTTTTGAATGCTTTACGAAATTTCCTTACCATAAAGGCCTCTTGGTCACTGTCCATGGAGGCACTTGACTCCTCTGAGTCCGAGGATGATGAGTAGATCACCTTCTTCTTTTCCTTTCTCCTCTTCTTCTCCTTTTCTGCAACAAAAGCAATACCTTTCTCTTTTGTCGAAATGTTAGCTTGCTCGTGCAGTTCAAATTCACAAAATAGATCGTCTAATTTAACTAAAGATAAGTCCCTCGATACCTTGTAAGCATCAACCATGGATGCCCACAGGGTGGTTCTCGGGAAGGCTTGTAAGACATACCTGACGATATCCCGGTTTTCGATTTTCTCTCCAATCACATGGAGCTCGTTGATCACTTCCTTTACCCTTCCATGCAGCTGACTGACGGTCTCGTTGCTCTTCATGGAGAGGGATTGCAGTTGGGCCACCAACAAGTCCTTCTTGGCTCTTCTGGACTCGTTTGACCCCTCGTTCAGTTCTACCAACTTGTCCCATAGCTCTTTGGCGCTCTTGAATGGCTCCACCTTGTTCAGTTGCTCCTTCGAGAGCCCGCACTGCAGTGTAGTGGTGGCCTTGGCATTTGACTGCGCCCTTTTCATCACTTCTTTAGACCATATTCTCATAGGGGTAGGATTTCCTCTTTCATCGACGGGCGCCTCGAAGCCATCTGCAACACTTATCCAAGTTTCTATGTCATTCATAAGATAGTACTGCATTCTACCTTTCCAATACGCGAAGTCGTTGCCGTCGAAGAATGGTGGTCGTGCGGTGGAGTATCCCTCTTGAAACGTCATTACAAATGTTCTGGTTGATTGTTAGATCTTCCAAAACGCACCGGCTCTGATACCAACTGAAAGATCGATGTGGGCGTGCAGAGGGGGGGTGAATGCACTTTCGCGGATCGTTTTGATCTCTACACAGATGTTAGCGCAGCGGAAATAATATGTAAAGGAAATAACAATGCTAACAAGAATTCTTTTACTTGGTATCCACCCAGATGGGTGACTAATCCAAGGATCCACGCCGCGAGCACCACTTTTCACTGTCGAAAAGTCTCCTTGACGTGGAGAAACCTTTACAGCAATAGCTTCCTCTTTACAGATGTAGAATTATGGTGGAGGAAGCAAAAGATCACTCTACAATTGGGCAGCACTTCGTTACTGTACGGAACTGTACAGACACGTGTAACGAGGCCTCCTTTTATAGGTGAAAAGGACAGATTCGCAGTCTGTCCAGACTCGCACCAGTCGACTGCCCCGAGGGCAGTCGACTGGCCCGGCATTAAATGCCGGCCAACGGCTAGCCAACGGCTAGCAAACAGCTAGCCAACGGCTAGTTTTGGGGTATACCAGTCGGCTGCCCCAAGGCCAGTTGACTGATCCGAGGCTGCGAACTTTCTGTGGGTTTTGGCAGTCGACTGCCTTCGGGCCAGTCGACTGCCCTGCCTCCCAGCTCAGCTCCAGCCACTTCAAACCTTCTCCTTCACGTGTGCCTTCAGGTCTGCTCCCTTGGCTCGCCTCTTGAAGTCCTCTTCCTCTGGCTATCGTCCCTCGGATGCGCACACAAGCCTTCCCTTGGCTTGCCTCCATGCCACCCTTCACGCGTGCCCTTTGAAGTCCACTTCCCAGCTTGCCCTTGGAGCTCTCGTCCCTCGGATAGGTCCACCAAGTGTGATTCTCCAAGTCCTGCAAACTCAATCACACAAATCAAATACAACATAACACTCTAACTTTAAACCTATTCGCCCACACATCAAAACCATGATCTTCCAATCATTTAAAGGGTCGATTGCCTCAACAATAGAGTCCATTCATAAGTGGTGCACTATAATAGAACATGTCATTTAACATTATAGAATAACATTTATCCTTTATGATAAATGAAAAACCTTTCATGTCCAAACAAGATACATAAATTATGTTCTTAGTTAGTGCAAGTACATAAAAGCACTTCTCTAGTTCTAAGATAAGTCCAGTAGGCAAAGACAAAGAATATGTCCTACAGCTGTAAAATATGGCAATTCAAAAATCCGGACCAAAATATTTTTCAGAATATTTCCGAATAGAGTCTAGGGTTTCTGGCCCTACGGGAGGAGCCCAAAGTGTTGATGCAGTCTGACCCTGATTGTTGTTTTGGTGTTGACATCGATTTTAGTTTAGGTTGATGATTATGATTATGATTGGGTTTAAGTCCTGGTCGTGGACTAGGCATACCTAGTGGGACTAGGTTAGATGAAATCCTAGCTTGGAGGGCTAGGTGTGGAGAAATCCTAACCTGGAGGGTTAGGTGTGGAAAATCCTAGCTTGGAGGGTTAGGTGTGAAAAAGTCCTAACTTGGAAGGTTAGGTGAAAGGTCCTAGCTTGGAGGGCTAGGTGAAAAGTCCTAACTTGGAGGGTTAGGTGAAAAGTCCCAACTCGGAGGGTTAGGTGTGAAAAATCCTAGCTTGGAGGGCTAGGTGTGGAAAAGTCCTAACTTGGAAGGTTGGGTGAAAAGTCCTAGCTTGGAGGGCTAGGTGAAAAGTCCTAACTTGGAGGGTTAGGTGAAAAGTCCCAACTTGGAGGGTTAGGTGAAAAATCCTGGCTTGGAGGGTCAGGTCCTAGCTTGGAGGGCTAGGTTGGGTGAAACCCTAGCTTGTTAGGCTAGGTTGGAGCCCCTGGATCGGTCTGGTGACCGATCAGGGAGATTGGCACGGTGCTCCTTCGTGGATCGATCTGGTAACTGATCCAACGATAACTGATCGGTCTGGTGACCGATCAGGGAGTATGCGTTTCACTCACTGCACAGCTCCTGATCGGTCTGGTGACCGATCAGGGAGCCCACAGTGAGTTGAGTTCCCCTGCTGATCTGCTCATGATCGGTCTGGTGACCGATCTGGAACACTGTTTAGACCATTCCGGAGAACGATCAGGTGTCGCGAGTTCCTCACTATGACCGATCAGGACGGAACCTTATTGGCCTGAGCATGATCTGATCGGTCTGGTGACCAATCAGGAGGCTCTCTGATCGGTCCGGTGACCGAACAGGAGGGTTGGACTGCGAAGCTCAGAAATCGCCCGACAAAGGGGTGGATCGGTCTGGTGATCGATCCACAACCTGGGATCGGTCTGGTGATCGGTCCAGGAGAGTCCCAAAGAAATTGGGATTTCTGATTGAGCGTTGGGGACCGATCAGGATGGAGCCTGATTGGTCTGAACCCAGTCTGATCGGTCTGGTGACCGATCAGGAGGTTGTTTGATCGGTCCGGTGACCGATCACTTTAATTCAAATTGACTGTCAGACGCTCTGATCGCGTCTGAACATATCTGATTCTTTGCATTTGATCTCTGATACTCGATTTTCTGCTTGATATGTTGTGCTAATGGTCTGATTAAGCTGCAGGTGACAGGGATGGATTCAAACACTCAAGGAGAGTCAAACGAGGCCTTTCCTTGGAGCAGGTTTGTCCATTTGTCATCTCAGGTTGCAACGGCTAGAGCTGCTGACTGGAGCTTGGATGAGGGAAGCTCAGGGAGTCCAGGAAGAGTTCAGTGGTAGCTGAGTGTTGCAGGTGAGCAGTTGGAGGCTGCAGTGAGGTGGTGACCTGGAGCTGAGTGGAGGAGACTTAAGCGCTTGGGCGAACAAGTCTCCAAAACAACACTTACTGCTACAGCAATACTGCGTTGGTGTGCTTGTGCGATTACTTCCATCATTTTGAGCAAGCAACTGTGATCTTTGAGGCAACCATCGGTTACTTGGGCACTTGAAAGAAGGAACGAGGAGCTTGAGTTCATCAGCGAGAAGACACGAAGAAAGGTGTTCTTGCTTGAGATCTGCGTTGGGTGGAGCTCGGGAGAAGCTTGCTTGTGTTCTTGTCTGTTCTAAGTGCTAAGTAAGATCTTTCTTGAGTTTCATTGTGCTTAAAACTATATCTCTGTTGAAACGCTGTGGAGAGGTTACTCCACCGAGAAGGAGGTTACTTTCTATCCGGATTTTCCGAGGCTTGATCTGCCGATGATCAAGGGATCGCCCACCTTAAGGGCACGCCAAGGAGTAGGGGCAAGTTATCCCCGAACCTTGTAAATCCTCTTGTTAGCGTTCTTGTGTTTGCTCTTAGCTTAGTGTTTTCATTTCTGCATACTCTGTTTTTCTTTTGGCTTCCGCTGTGCTACTAACATTTGAGGTGCAGAATTTCAAAAGGGGTAAAGTTTAAGTGTCTGGCTATATTCACCCCCCCCTCTAGCCATCCAAGGTCCAACAAGTGGTATCAGAGCTTGCGGCTCTGTACAAGCGGATTAACAACCGAGAGCTATCAAAAATGACCTTGAGAGAAGGTTTTTCCCCCACCCGTCCACCCTTCTTCGATGGAGCATATTTTCAGTATTGGAGATCAAAGATGGAATACTACCTAAAGATGGACATCAACACTTGGTTCGCTGTGAAGGAGGGGTTTACCACTCCAAAGGATGATGAAGGCAAAGAACTCGAATCATGGCGTTGGTCGGCTGAACAAACCCGAAAGAGTGAAGCCGATGCAAAGGCGGTGGTGACCCTACAATGTGGCATGAACAAAAACTAACTCATCAAGGTTGGTCCATTTTCAAGTGCAAAAGATTTGTGGAACAAGCTCATAGAACTCCACGAGGGCACCCGAGATTCAAGAATCGCCAAGAGGGACTTATTCCTCAACCAACTCCAAAACCTCTCCATGAAAGAGAATGAAACCGTAAGTGAACTCCATAGTCGGTTCAAGGAAGTCCTCAACGGGCTTCATTCTATTGATGAAAAGGTCGAGAATCGCGACCTTGTGAGGTATGTGTTAAAGACATTTCCAAGGAATGCTTTGTGGTCATCCATGGTGGATGCCTACAAAGTTTCAAGGATTTATCAATTGTTAAACTAAATGATCTATTTTGTGAAATGGAATTACATGAAATGGCTAACAAAGGCCCATGGAGAAGGGGATTGCCTTAGTTGCAGGGGAACGATCCAACAAGAAGAAGAAGGAGAAGGAAGTCTCTTCATCTTCATCCTCTTCCGAATCCGAGTCCGATTCCGAGGAAGATGGTAGCGGGTCTTCTTCCTCTGAGATGGCAAATTTTGTTCGAAGGATGATGAGGAAGGGTCAACGCTTTAAGGGTAAAAGTAACCCTAGTGAAGCTAAAGTTGATAAGTCTAATGTGTCTTGTTATGAGTGTGGCAGAAAAGGGCACTTCAAGAGTGAATGCCCAAAGCTAAAGAAGAAGGAGGAGAAATCCAAGAAGAAAGAGGAGAAATAAAAGAAAAAGAAGAAGGCCTTGAAGGCCACTTGGGATGAGTCCTCCTCAAGCTCATCGGATGAAGAGGAGGAGAAGAGCACACGGCATGTGACACTCATGACTCTTGGAGAAGAAAGCAGTGATGAATCCTCCGACTCCTCAAACGCGGCTTCATCATCTTCGGATGATGGAGAGGTAACCTCTCCCGAGCTTGAGAAATGTTATAGAGCAATTGCATGTTTAACCAATATATTGAAGAAGTCAAAAAATAAGGTTAAATCATTGCAATTAGAAATTGAACAATTGAAGTCATCTAGGGATGAGAACATAGACGACTTGCATGTTGAAATGTTAGAGGATGAGATTAAATCCTTGAAAATTAGGGTAGAACAATTGAAATCCTCTAGGGATGAGGATGTAGATGATTTGCATGTTGAATTGTTAGAAGAGGAAAACAAATCATTAAAGAGTGAAGTTGAGAGGCTCAAGAGTATTCTTGAGAAATTCTCAACAAGCTCAAAGACCCTAGACATGATTTTGAATGCCCAAAGGGCGGTCTACAATAGGGTCGGTATTGGTTACCGACCCAAAGAACCTTTATTTGTGTCCTTAATGTCTAAGACTGGTGATAGGCCACTTAAGACACCCAAGGTTCAAAAGAAAGTTGTCAAGGCATGGGTGCCTAAGTCTTGTTTAGTAGGTGCTTTAGGTCCCAAGGTTTGGGTACCTAAAACTTCTATTTTTCGAATTGTGTAGGTTATGATTGAGGGGGAGCATCTATCAACTTGGTCGTTGATAGTGGGTGCTCCAAACACATGATCGGGGATAGATCATTGTTTACCACACTTCAAAGAAAAAGTAGAGGTAATGTTTCATTTGGTAACAATGGTAGTCTTAAGGTCATAGGAATAGGAGACATTCAAATATCCGAATGTCTTAGAATTAAGAATGTCCTTCTGGTCAAGGGGATGACATTTAATCTCCTAAGTGTCAGTCAATTGTGTGATGCGGGTTACACAATTGATTTCCAACCAATTCAATGTCTAGTTAGACAACATGACAATCTTAACACGGTACTAGTAGGAACTAGAGTAGATAACATTTACCAAGTTTCTTTTAAAAGTGTTATTAATGCTTTTGCTAAGTGTCTCATGTCAAATAAAGAGGAGTCCACTCTTTGGCACCGGAGGCTAGCACATGTGAACATGAAGAACATCCGGAAGTTGGCCAACAAGGGATTAGTTCGTGGCTTACCAAGCATCAAGTATGAGAAAGAAAAGATTTGTGATGCATGTCAAATGGGTAAGCAAACAAAATCTGCACATAAAGGTAAAAGCGTTGTAAGTACTTCTACCGCTTTAGATTTACTTCATATGGACTTGTTTGATTGTAGCACTATCATATCTTTGAATGGAAGTAGTTATTGCTTTGTTATCATTGATGATTTTACTAGATATACATGGACTTATTTTCTTAAATATAAGGATCAAACCTTAGATGTCTTCATTTCTTTTTGTAGAAGAGTTGAAAATGAAAAATCATCAACAATTAAGATAATTAGAAGTGATCATGGAGGTGAATTTCAAAACCAACGATTTTTAGAATTTTATCAAGATAGAGGGTATAGACATGAGTTCTCCACTCCTAGAACACCACAACAAAATGGTGTTGTAGAGAGGAAGAACCGTGTTTTACAAGAGGCTGCACGAAGCATGCTCAATGAGTACGCACTACTGAGTTACTTATGGGCTGAAGCTGTAAACACAGCTTGCTACGTGCAAAATCGAGTTCTCATCCATAGATTCTTAGGTAAGACTCCCCATGAACTTTGGTTTGGGAAACCACCTACGGTTAAACATCTTAGGGTGTTTGGTTGTAAGGTGTTCATCCTAAACACCAAGGACCATCTTGGAAAGTTCACGACAAAGGCTGATGAAGGGATACTAGTCGGGTACTCCCTAGTTAGCAAAGCCTACCGAGTCTATAATAAGAAATCTAGACTGGTTGAAGAGTCTTCTGATGTTGTCTTTGAAGAAATTTCAAAAGCCAATGGACAACCAGAAGATGAAGTCCAATTCGAACTTAGGAGACTAAGTTTGAATGAAAGTCCAAATTGTAACGCCCCAAAATTCCCATTTTTAGTTCTTAAAGTCCTTAGAATTATTTAAAAATGGTTTAGAAATATTCTAGATATTTTTAGGGATTTTTAGAATATTTTTATGGAATTTTCCGAGTCCGTTTAGTATATTTAAAAAAGGAAAAAGCGTTTAAGGGCAGCAGGGGGTTCAAACCCTTCACCTGCGCTGTGAGAGAAGAGTGGGCGGACCAGCTGCGCTGGGTTGGTTTTGTTGAAACAGATTGAGCGAAACAATAGATAAGGTATAATTAGGTAAATTCGCCCCCATAAGTATAAATAGATAATTAAGGAGAGAAGTTTTATTTTCTTCCCCCAAACCCTCACGCCGTCTCTCTCTCCTCCCTTGGGCGAAAACACACCAAGCCCTAAGGCTTCCTCCGGTGGCCGGCCAAGGCTCTCCTCCGAGAGATCTTCCAATATTCGGAATCCCCACGACGAGAGGAACGCGTGAGCGCGAAGAAATCTCCGAGACTTCGAGTTTCTCCGGAACCTCCGACGCCGTTCTTGGTTGTAAGTCCAAGATATCAAGGTAAGTACTGCTCACCTGCAGTAAGAGGCGGTTTTTCCGCAAGAATTTCCCTTAAAAGTTTTTAAAAGAGATATTTCCTTTTTGTTTAAGTTTTTGCATGTAATCTTAGTTCATTATATGCTTGTATAAGTTTGATTAAGCACCCTATGTGAGATTAGGGGCTAAGAAAGTTATGAGAAAAGAAAAGAGAAGATAAAGATAAGAAAAGAAAAGGCCAAGGCCTTAAGAAATCCCCAAAAGTCAAGACTTAGGGATTTTAGCACGCAAGGTGCTCCAGAAAATGCCAAGGCATTTACAGATAAGAAAGAAAAGAAAGAAAAGCTATTTTATTTTCTAAGGCCAGTACCCGGCGTCCAAGGGCGTCGTTAAAGAAATCCAGGTGTCCAATTCCAAGGTCTTGGCCCTGGTAGACCAAGGTCTGCTCTATTAGGATTGGTGGCTCGCTACCCCAACCTTTTAGGGAACGCGCATGAGATGGTACTTACGTCTTCAGTGGATCCAAGTGATTATTATTTTCAAGTATATGCTTTAGCAAAGTTTCTAAAGTTTAAAGAGTTTTCAAAAAGTTAAAGAATAGCTAAAGTTTCAAGTTGAGCCAAGAAAGTAAATTGAGATTTATTAATGCTTGAGTATGCATGTTTTGAGTTATACATATTCTTAGTTTTCTTTCAAGCATATAAGTATCTCATATGATTTTCATATTGATCAAGAAGCATGTTTGCACATTTCGAGATTTTGTGAGCTAGATAGTACTTACTAAGCTTTTTGCTTACTAGTTGCATTTCCTCTTACTGCAGATAAAGGTAAAGGCAAGCAATTCTGAAGGAAGGCGACGAGGCGGTGCTGAGTAAAGTGTGTGTGGTGGCTGATTTTGGAGAGATCCTTGAGACGAGACAATTTAGTTATTTGAATTACAATGTTTTAGTGTATTCAAATTTCAAGTTCTTGCTTTATGGAGTTTAGCGAACATTTAAGCTTTGGATAGTTTTACATGCTCAATTTCTTAGAGTAAAGATTCCATGTTATTTCATTTAGCATACATATCCTTATGATTGCATTGGATGAGTAGAAGTGTGAGTAGTTTGAAATATTGATACTTTGTTAGAGAAATAGATGCATGTGCCAAGATAGTATTAATTTCCCTTTGAATCAAGTTTTTATTGCTTAAGTATGTTTAGAAAAGTTGCTTTCTCATTTGATAATGTCTTAGGGATGCTTCAGAATTTTGTGTGATGAGTTTCAATGGTTAGAAGTTAAGTTTGGTACAAACTCTAGCTTAAAGTCTATGTAGATTTTTCATAACTTGCTAAATTCCGCAAAAGTCCTAATTTCAAGTTTATGGATTCGTTTTGATTGGCTAAATTGTTTAGAAAACTGGTATTGTAGCGACCCGCCTTCTCCTACCTTAGACGGATCGTTACTTTTCTCTACTTCTCAACTCTCTGTACACGACTAAAAATTGCGGAAATCTTTTTTTTTTCTTTTTAATCTATCTAAGAATGATATTCTAATTTAAGTAGTCATGCAGGATACCGTATCACACTTTCCTTCTCAAAACTCGTAGTTGATACTTATTGATCAAGCCTCACCCAACTTAAACTGCCCGTACCAGTCGACTGGTGACGTAGCAGTCGACTGGTACGCCTGTAATCAGAATTACAGGTTTTCGGCTCTTGCTTCTTAAGTCCACCATTCATTCAGTTTCGAGCCATATCAAACTACGACACCATTTCTATACTCTATGTCAGTTTCCTAAACAATTTAGCCAATCAAACGAATCCATAAACTTGAATTTAGGACTTTTATGGAAGAAAATAAACTAAACAAGTTTATATAAACTTTAACAATAGAGTTTGTACCAATCTTGACTCCTATGCATTCATAACGCCAAATACATGTTCTACAACCTTGCTAATGCATTATGAAATGTGATTGCAACTTTTCTAAACATTTTTAAGCAATAAGAACTTGATTCAAAGGGAAATTGATACTATCTTGGCACAAACACCTTTTTCTCTAACAAAGTATCAATATCTCTAACTACTTACACTTCTACTCATCCAATGCAATCATAAGGATATGTATGCTAAATGAAATGACATGGAATCTTTACTCTAAGAAATTGAGCATGTAAAACTATCCAAAACTCAAATACTCTATAATCTCCATAAGCAAGAACTTGAAATTTGAATAAACTTAAACATTGCAATTCAAATAACTAAATTGTCTCGTCTCAAAGATCTCTCCATAATCAGCCACCACACACACTCTACTCAGCACCGCTCGTCGTCTTCCTTCAAATTGCTTGCCTTTACCTTTATCTGCAATAAGAGGAAATGCAACTAGTAAGCAAAAAGCTTAGTAAGTACTATCTAGCTCACAAAAACTCGAAATATGCAACATGCTTCTAGATCAAACTGAACATCATATGAGATACTAATATGCTTGAAAGAAAACTAAGAACATGTATAGCTCAAACATGCATACTCAAGCAATAATAAATCTCAATTTACTTTTCTTGGCTCAACTTGAAACTTTAGCTATTCTTTAACTTTTGAAAACTTTCTGAAACTTTAGAAACTTTGCTAAAGCATATACTTAAAATAATAATCACTTGGATCCACTGAAGACGTAAGTACCATCTCATGCGCGTTCCCTAAAAGGTTGGGGTAGCGAGCCACCAATCCTAATAGAGCAGACCTTGGTCTACCAGGGCCAAGACCTTGGAATTGGACACCTGGATTTCTTTAACGACGCCCTTGGACGCCGGGTACTGGTCTTAGAAAAATAAAATAGCTTTTCTTTCTTTTCTTTCTTATCTGTAAATGCCTTGGCATTTTCTGGAGCACCTTGCGTGCTAAAATCCCTAAGTCTTGACTTTTCGGGATTTCTTAAGGCCTTGGCCTTTTCTTTTCTTATCTTTATCTTCTCTTTTCTTTTCTCATAGCTTTTCTTGGTCCCTAATCTCATATAGGGTGCTTATCAAACATATACAAGCATATAAGGAACTAAGATTACATGCAAAAACTGAAACAAAAGGAAATATCTCTTTTAAAAACTTTTAAAGGAAATTCTTGCGGAAAAACCGCCTCTTACTGCAGGTGAGCAGTACTTACATTGATATCTTGGACTTACAACCAAGATTGACGTCTAGGACTCGGAAGAAACTTGAGATCTCGGAGAATTCTTCGCACCTACGCGTTCCTCTCGTCGCGGGGATTCCAAATATTAGAAGATCTCTTGGAGAAGAGCCTTGACCGGCCCCCTAGAGCTTGGTGTAGTTTCGCCCAGAAGAGGAGGGGTCGGCGTGAGGGTTTGGAGAGGAGAGAAAATAAAACTTCTCTCTTTAATTACCTATTTATACTTATGGGGCGGATTAACCTAACTACACCTTAAATATAGGTCTCTCCTTCCTTTGCTGTGCTTGATACCCTAGCCCAGCTGGTCGCGCGCGTTTCTGGTTTCGTGCTGGTCGCGGGTTCGAACTCCGGCTGCCCTTAAGTGGTTTTTCCCTTTTTTTTTTTTTTTCTTTTTTTTTCCAAAAATACTAAACGGACTCGGAAAATTCCATAAAAATATTCTAAAAATTCCTAAAAATATCTAGAATATTTCTAAACTATTTTTAAATAATTCTAAGGACTTTAAGAACTAAAAATGGGAATTTTGGGGCGTTACAATCCCCCATACCTTATGAAAAGTTCGTCCTCGAACTTAGAATAATTCTGGATATCTCTCTCTCATGCTGTCCTCACGTTCCCAAGTAGCCTCTTCATGCTTTTGATTCTGCCAGATGACCTTCACTAGTGGCACTTCTTTGTTTCTTAATCTTTTAACTGCTTTGTCCACTATCTGTGTCGGTCTGCTCTCATAACTAAGATCTTCTTGGATCTGTACTGACTGAGGCTGAATCACTTGGCTAGGGTCGTGAATACACTTCTTCAGCATAGAGACATGAAAGGTACTGTGGATAGCTGACATATCCTCTGGTAGGTCCAGCTCATATGCTACCTTACCAACCCTCTTTATGATCTTGTAGGGTCCTATGTAGCGAGGACTTAGCTTGCCCTTCTTGCCAAATCTCACCACTCCCTTCATGGGAGCGACCTTGAGAAATACTGAATCTCCGACTTGGAATTCAAGTGGCCTACGGCGTGTGTCAGCATAACTTTTCTGTCTACTCTGGGCAGTCTCAATCCTCTGGCGGATCGTCTGGATAGCCTGAGCGGTCTCATCTATAAGCTCAGTCTGGCTGCCTAATCTGACTCCATCTCTTTCTTCTCACCCGCTTCTTGCCAACATATGGGTGATCTGCATTTCCTGCCATACAATGCCTCATAAGGTGCCATCCTGATGGTGGCCTGATAGCTATTGTTGTAGGCAAACTCAGCTAAGCACAGAAATTTGTACCAACTACCTTTAAAGTCCAATGCACAAGCCCTGAGCATGTCTTCTAAAATCTGATTTACTCTCTCTGTTTGTCCATCTGTCTGGGATGGAAAGCTGTGCTGAACTGAAGTCTGGTGCCTAGGGCGTCCTGAACACACTTCCAAAAATGGGAGGTGAATCGCCCATCTCTGTCAGACACGATCGACTTCGGAACTCCGTGAAGCCTGATTACTTCTCTCACGTACAGCTGTGCTAACTGCTCTACCGAATGCGATAACTTGATGGCTAGGAAGTGGGCAGACTTGGTCAATCTGTCCACTATCACCCAAATTGCATCATGTCCATGGGTGGTTCTTGGAAGACCTGTGATAAAGTCCATGGATATTTCTTCCCACTTCCACTCTGGGATGGAAGAGGCTGCAGAACTCCTCCTGGTCTCTGGTGCTCGGCTTTGACCCTCTGGCAGGTCAAGCAGGTACTGATATATCTGGCCACGTCTCGCTTGAGTCCAGACCACCAGAACCTTTGTCTTAAATCTTGGTACATCTTGGTAGAACCAGGATGCATAGAATACGGGGTACTGTGGGCTTCTTCTAAAATATTCTTTCTTAGTTCCTCATCATTGGGGACGCAAAGGCGGTCTCCAAGATAGAGGATGCCACTATCTGATACTCGAAACTCTGAATTTTCTGCCTCTTGGATCTCCTGCTTGATCTTCTGGATCTCTGGGTCTTGACTTTGCTTTCTTTGTATATCCACAAGCAGGGTTGACTCTAGAGTCAATGCAGAAAGTTGCCCAATTATTACCTCGACTCCAAAATCCTTTATTTCTTTCTGAAGTGGTAGAGACAGTGATGATAGGGACATCAGTGCTGCACAGGATTTTCTGCTCAGTGCATCTGCCACTTTATTAGCTTTACCTGGGTGGTAGAGGATTTCACAGTCATAATCTTTGACCAACTCTAGCCACCTGCGCTGCCTCATATTCAGATCCTTCTGAGTGAAGAAGTACTTCAAACTCTGATGGTCTGTGAAGATTCTGCACTGCACTCCATATAGGTAGTGTCTCCAGAGCTTCAGTGCAAAAACCACAGCTGCTAGCTCAAGGTCGTGGGTAGGGTAATTCTTCTCATAGTCCTTGAGCTGTCTGGAGGCATATGCTATTACTTTACCGTCTTGCATGAGGACAGCTCCAAGGCCCATCTTGGATGCATCACTGTAGATGTCAAAGGCTTTGTCACTCTCTGGAACAGTCAAGATGGGAGCACTGGTCAGTCTCTTCTTCAGCTCTAGAAAACTGTGCTCGCATTTATCTGACCATTCAAACTTCTTGTTCTTTCTGGTCAAGGCTGTGAGTGGAGAGGCTATCCTGGAAAAGTCCTCCACAAATTTTCTGTAATATCCTGCCAGGCCTAGGAAGCTTCTGATTTCACTGGCATTCTTTGGTTGACTCCCGTTACTAACTGCTTCAATCTTGGCTGGGTCTACCATAATGCCTTCCTTGCCGGACTACAGATGTAATCGATGGGTCTTCGATCACAACTGGTGCCACTACATTCGCCACCGGCGAGGTAATAATAACGACCTGCTGGTTAGCCATCCTAGTGGCAATAACTTGTTGTTGTTCTGCTAACTGTCTCTATAACTGAGCCACCACGTCTAAGAGATTTGGTGGGGGTACTGACTCTGTTGCCTCTTGCCCTCTAGGAGCTTGCTCCTCGTTTTGGGCCTTTCTAGGACGTCCTCAAATGTACAACTTAACACTTAATGGTAATGTTCCCAAACTTGCTTTAGGATATAACAAGACCTTGGTCTTGATTCTTATCTCATTTCTTAGTCCTAGAACTCGTTCTAGGGCTTAGTAAGACCTTGGTCTTACTCAAAACTTTTATCAAGCACCTTGCGTGCCATAATCCCAAAACTTACTTTTGGGCAAATCAAGTAAGTACTTAAGCATTTCTCTAATATCCATTCTAGGGATTAAACATGATTCCGTGATACTAAGGTATTAAATATGCTTCCTTGTTCTATACACATATGAGTAAGTACTTAAGCATTTCTCTAAACTGCAATTAAGTAAAGGAGCAATAGAAAAACTGAAACTTAAAGCTTTCTTACTTGAAGACGGCAAGGTTGATGCTGATGTGTGTGTGATGCTGGAGAATGGGAACTGCTCTGATACCAACTGTAGCGACCCGCCTTCTCCTACCTTAGACGGATCGTTACTTTTCTCTACTTCTCAACTCTCTGTACACGACTAAAAATTGCGGAAATCTTTTTTTTTTCTTTTTAATCTATCTAAGAATGATATTCTAATTTAAGTAGTCATGCAGGATACCGTATCACACTTTCCTTCTCAAAACTCGTAGTTGATACTTATTGATCAAGCCTCACCCAACTTAAACTGCCTGTACCAGTCGACTGGTGACGTAGCAGTCGACTGGTACGCCTGTAATCAGAATTACAGGTTTTCGGCTCTTGCTTCTTAAGTCCACCATTCATTCAGTTTCGAGCCATATCAAACTACGACACCATTTCTATACTCTATGTCAGTTTCCTAAACAATTTAGCCAATCAAACGAATCCATAAACTTGAATTTAGGACTTTTATGGAAGAAAATAAACTAAACAAGTTTATATAAACTTTAACAATAGAGTTTGTACCAATCTTGACTCCTATGCATTCATAACGCCAAATACATGTTCTACAACCTTGCTAATGCATTATGAAATGTGATTGCAACTTTTCTAAACATTTTTAAGCAATAAGAACTTGATTCAAAGGGAAATTGATACTATCTTGGCACAAACACCTTTTTCTCTAACAAAGTATCAATATCTCTAACTACTTACACTTCTACTCATCCAATGCAATCATAAGGATATGTATGCTAAATGAAATGACATGGAATCTTTACTCTAAGAAATTGAGCATGTAAAACTATCCAAAACTAAATACTCTATAATCTCCATAAGCAAGAACTTGAAATTTGAATAAACTTAAACATTGCAATTCAAATAACTAAATTGTCTCGTCTCAAAGATCTCTCCATAATCAGCCACCACACACACTCTACTCAGCACCGCCTCGTCGTCTTCCTTCAAAATTGCTTGCCTTTACCTTTATCTGCAATAAGAGGAAATGCAACTAGTAAGCAAAAAGCTTAGTAAGTACTATCTAGCTCACAAAAACTCGAAATATGCAAACATGCTTCTAGATCAAACTGAACATCATATGAGATACTAATATGCTTGAAAGAAAACTACGAACATGTATAGCTCAAACATGCATACTCAAGCAATAATAAATCTCAATTTACTTTTCTTGGCTCAACTTGAAACTTTAGCTATTCTTTAACTTTTGAAAACTTTCTGAAACTTTAGGAAACTTTGCTAAAGCATATACTTAAAAATAATAATCACTTGGATCCACTGAAGACGTAAGTACCATCTCATGCGCGTTCCCTAAAAGGTTGGGGTAGCGAGCCACCAATCCTAATAGAGCAGACCTTGGTCTACCAGGGCCAAGACCTTGGAATTGGACACCTGGATTTCTTTAACGACGCCCTTGGACGCCGGGTACTGGCCTTAGAAAATAAAATAGCTTTTCTTTCTTTTCTTTCTTATCTGTAAATGCCTTGGCATTTTCTGGAGCACCTTGCGTGCTAAAATCCCTAAGTCTTGACTTTTGGGGATTTCTTAAGGCCTTGGCCTTTTCTTTTCTTATCTTTATCTTCTCTTTTCTTTTCTCATAGCTTTTCTTGGTCCCTAATCTCATATAGGGTGCTTATCAAACATATACAAGCATATAAGGAACTAAGATCACATGCAAAAACTAAACAAAGGAAATATCTCTTTTAAAAACTTTTAAAGGAAATTCTTGCGGAAAAACCGCCTCTTACTGCAGGTGAGCAGTACTTACATTGATATCTTGGACTTACAACCAAGATTGACGTCTAGGACTCGGAAGAAACTTGAGATCTCGGAGAATTCTTCGCACCTACGCGTTCCTCTCGTCGCGGGGATTCCAAATATTAGAAGATCTCTTGGAGAAGAGCCTTGACCGGCCCCCTAGAGCTTGGTGTAGTTTCGCCCAGAAGAGGAGGGGTCGGCGTGAGGGTTTGGAGAGGAGAGAAAATAAAACTTCTCTCTTTAATTACCTATTTATACTTATGGGGCGGATTAACCTAACTACACCTTAAATATAGGTCTCTCCTTCCTTTGCTGTGCTTGATACCCTAGCCCAGCTGGTCGCGCGCGTTTCTGGTTTCGTGCTGGTCGCGGGTTCGAACTCCGGCTGCCCTTAAGTGGTTTTTCCTTTTTTTTTTTTTTTTCTTTTCTTTTTCCAAAAATACTAAACGGACTCGGAAAATTCCATAAAAATATTCTAAAAATTCCTAAAAATATCTAGAATATTTCTAAACTATTTTTAAATAATTCTAAGGACTTTAAGAACTAAAAATGGGAATTTTGGGGCGTTACAATCCCCCATACCTTATGAAAAGTTCGTCCTCGAACTTAGAATAATTCTGGATATCTCTCTCTCATGCTGTCCTCACGTTCCCAAGTAGCCTCTTCATGCTTTTGATTCTGCCAGATAACCTTCACTAGTGGCACTTCTTTGTTTCTTAATCTCTTAACTGCTTTGTCCACTATCTGTGTCGGTCTGCTCTCATAACTAAGATCTTCTTGGATCTGTACTGACTGAGGCTGAATCACTTGGCTAGGGTCGTGAATACACTTCTTCAGCATAGAGACATGAAAGGTACTGTGGATAGCTGACATATCCTCTGGTAGGTCCAGCTCATATGCTACCTTACCAACCCTCTTTATGATCTTGTAGGGTCCTATGTAGCGAGGACTTAGCTTGCCCTTCTTGCCAAATCTCACCACTCCCTTCATGGGAGCGACTTTGAGAAATACTGAATCTCCGACTTGGAATTCAAGTGGCCTACGGCGTGTGTCAGCATAACTTTTCTGTCTACTCTGGGCAGTCTCAATCCTCTGGCGGATCGTCTGGATAGCCTGAGCGGTCTCATCTATAAGCTCAGTCTGGCTGCCTAGTCTGACTCCATCTCTTTCTTCTCACCCGCTTCTTGCCAACATATGGGTGATCTGCATTTCCTGCCATACAATGCCTCATAAGGTGCCATCCTGATGGTGGCCTGATAGCTATTGTTGTAGGCAAACTCAGCTAAGCACAGAAATTTGCACCAACTACCTTTAAAGTCCAATGCACAAGCCCTGAGCATGTCTTCTAAAATCTGATTTACTCTCTCTGTTTGTCCATCTGTCTGGGGATGGAAAGCTGTGCTGAACTGAAGTCTGGTGCCTAGGGCGTCCTGAACACACTTCCAAAAATGGGAGGTGAATCGCCCATCTCTGTCAGACACGATCGACTTCGGAACTCCGTGAAGCCTGATTACTTCTCTCACGTACAGCTGTGCTAACTGCTCTACCGAATGCGATAACTTGATGGCTAGGAAGTGGGCAGACTTGGTCAATCTGTCCACTATCACCCAAATTGCATCATGTCCATGGGTGGTTCTTGGAAGACCTGTGATAAAGTCCATGGATATTTCTTCCCACTTCCACTCTGGATGGAAGAGGCTGCAGAACTCCTCCTGGTCTCTGGTGCTCGGCTTTGGACCCTCTGGCAGGTCAAGCAGGTACTGATATATCTGGCCACGTCTCGCTTGAGTCCAGACCACCAGAACCTTTGCTTTAAATCTTGGTACATCTTGGTAGAACCAGGATGCATAGATACGGGTACTGTGGGCTTCTTCTAAAATATTCTTTCTTAGTTCCTCATCATTGGGACGCAAGGCGGTCTCCAAGATAGAGGATGCCACTATCTGATACTCGAAACTCTGAATTTTCTGCCTCTTGGATCCTCCTGCTTGATCTTCTGGATC